>SJXQ01007906.1:247866-369962 GCA_006408695.1 Aepyceros melampus
ACTAGGTGGAGAGTGGCTGTGGGCAAACAGGAAGGAAATGGGACAGCTAGAACCAAACCAAAGAGAAACAGGAACCAGAGAACAAGAGAAAGTGAGCAGCCAAAACAAAATGGAAGTAAATCCAGAAAGTAAGAATACAGCAGGGCTCTGGGCTTCCCTAGCAGCTCAGGCGGTAAACTATCTATCTGCAACGCAGGGGACCCGGTTCGATCCCTGGGTTGGGAAGATGTCCTGGAGAAGGAAAGGGCAGCTCATTTCGGTATTCTGGCCTGGAGAATTCCACGGAGAGAGGAGCCTGGCGGGCTATAGTCCGTGGGGTCACAAAGAGTTGGACACGACGGAGCGACTAACACACACTGGTTCCCAAACTGTGCCCAGAGGCACTTAGGGTTCCAGTTGATTTAGAGGAACACAGCCAGGTAGACAGACAGGCAGACAGACAGATATACAACTATGCCAAATGTCACTGTTTCCCTCCCCTTTATAGATAGATAGATAGACAGATATAGGGAGTCAGAAACCATGTGAACCACTAGCTTGAAGTAGTTCACAGTTTCAGCATTAGATGGCATTGCATTCCTTTCTGTGACATCGTGTCTCTGCAGTTTGTGTGCTGTTAAAAATCAAGTATTGCCCAAAACTCAGTGTGGAACAAGAAATGAGGATGGCAGCGGCCAGTACCAATCCAGTTCTCATAAGCTGCACAGTGCCCTGAGCAATCACATCTCTCAGTCACTGCTGTTAAGAATTAACAAAAAAATTATTTTCTTCCTTTCAGAGTATGTGTTTTTGCTTTGCTTTATGAAATGGCTACTCATTTATCAGGACCTACCTACTTATTAAGTTGATTAAACCACTTAATAAATGTACTTCTTTCCGCCTAAAAGCACTATGAAAAAATAGCTGAGGAGAGAAGGGCACTGAGGGATTATGGGAGCATCTGCAATAGGGATTAGAGTTGTGCAGGGAAGATAGAAATGTGGGGGAGCTCAGAAGAAAGTTGTGTGTCTGTCTGCGGAGTCCTTCAGGATCCCTTGACAAGGAAAACCTGTCCCCCTGAATCCCGAAAGCAGGATGGGTCTTGATCCTTCTGGGCTGCCCCTTCTTCTCACATCAGAATGAAGATTTACAACGTGAGGATTAATCCAGGGACTTTAGGTTTCAACACAGCAATATTCAATGAAAACACCACGTTATGTATTTCATAATAGTATCTACCAAGTCCTTACATGCCTGGTGTCTTATATAATAATCTTACTTAATTTTTTTGAGGTTTTACTGTTTCTGCCCTGCCTCTCGTCATACAGACAAGGAAATGAAAACTTGGAGCAACTGAGTAGGTTGCTTAAGTGAACTCAACGGAGGGTCAGGATTAGAACCCAGGCAAGTGCACCTCAGAGATAACATT
Source organism: Aepyceros melampus (assembly GCA_006408695.1). Lineage (NCBI taxonomy): Eukaryota > Metazoa > Chordata > Mammalia > Artiodactyla > Bovidae > Aepyceros > Aepyceros melampus. Next base: position 249,275 of record SJXQ01007906.1, read on the forward strand.
GTTATCCCCTGTGTTATATTGTTCAGCTGTCAGGCCTTTAGGTCTCTAAAGAAATAAATCCGTTTTAGACGTTTACATAGGATAAAGTACTTCAAAGTAGTGCATATATTTAAATGGAGCTAAAGGCATTTCTTGGAGAAGAAAATGGCAACCCACTCCAGTATTCTTGCCTGGAGAATCCTGTAGACAGAGGAGCCTGGTGGGCTGCTGTCCATGGGGTCACACAGAGTCGGACACGGCTGAAGTGACTTGGCATGCATGCATGCATTGGAGAAGGAAATGGCAACCCACTCCAGTATTCTTGCCTGGAGAATCCCAGGGATGGGGGAGCCAGTGGGCTGCCATCTATGGGGTCGCACAGAGTCAGACACAATTGAAGCGACTTAGCAGCAGCAGCAGCAAAGGCATTTCTATTTTTGTTTATTCTTAAGTTTCTAAATCCCAGAAAAAGCTTCCATCTCTTTTAGAGGTTTGTTAATATCCAACCTCACAAATAGAAACACTCTCAATGGTAAAAATATGACACCATTAAGAGAGGAAAAAAAAGTCACCCAATATTGGCATGAATGTAACAAAATAGTCTTATCCCCTTGTGTTAAAGAGCATAAATTGGTACAAACTTTCTAGAGAACATTAAATAGCAGAGTCTCAGTGAAGAAAGCAGAGATTCATATTAGATAATATTTATCTCAATGTTATTTGCAATAGCAGAGAAAGAGAAGAAAACCTAAATACCCAATGATTATATAATTCGGATGTACCGAAATTTGTGAAGAAAACTCATTCTTTCAAAGACTACTTGTTGGCATGGTAACATGCACGCAACTTTTAAAAATCATACAACAAATTGTACCATATGATTCGAATTATACAGTATTCATCAGAACAAAGGACTGGAAAGAAACAGCATATTCATTTTAATATTTTGGTTCTCTGAATAGTTTAGAATTCTAAATTTTCTTAATTTTTATTATTTAAAGTTCTTAATTTGCCATTTTTCCCCCTTAATAAATGTATTACATGGTAAACAAAATTATTATTAAAACAGGATTTAGTACTTAAAAGGGTGAAAAGTGGAAGTGTTAGTCGCCTACAGCTCTTTGCAACCGTAGGCACTGTAGCCTGCCAGGCTCCTCTGTCTATGGAATTCCCCAGGCATGACTACTGCGGTGTGTAGCCATTCCCTTTTCCAGCGGATCTTCCTGACCCAAGGATTGAAACCCAGGTCTCCTGCATTGCAGGCAGATTCTTTACTGTCTGAGCCATTAGGGAAGCCCTCTTAAGAGGGTAAATGCAGTCTAACAGATCACCTCCCTCCTTGAACATCACCCATGATTCAACACTCAACTCAAAAAAATCATTCACATAGCTTTCCTGATTATACTACCGATGGGATTCTCTCTCTCCTCTACATTGCCAAAAAGCTTTATTCAAACTTATTTTGGGGGTATTTTTGTCATCTCTTGCCTTTTATAATAATCATCTACGTACATGTGGCATCTTTCCTATCAGACTGCATGCTTTAGGATGGCTGGGCCATATTTGCTTTGTAACTCTATCTGTCTTAAGCCTTATTCCCATTCTGCCTTGTAATTTAGTCGTACTTGTAAATGAGTAAAGATTATACATTTTGGTATTTGTTATCCCAACACATAAGAGGCAATGGATGTCACTTGAACTGAACTGGTTCACACATGGATACAGTGTTCTTTATGGAACCAAAGGGAATAGAACTAGATACAGTGGGAGCCACTCTAAAATATAGCTCTTTACCAGATTTTGGCTCAATTTATATAACAGTCCATCTATATGTCCTCTTGGGAGATAAGAATGTTCCCTGCTGAAAGACCACATATCATTACTACTGTACATACAAGCCAACCCTGGCTTTGGAAGAGGCTCTGATGCCATAATTCATAGTCTCACCCCACATCAGGATTCTACATTTATTGGTTAAATGAGCAATTAAGAGACGAATGGAGGGATGAATAAACAACCCATTAGGGTTGAGTTCCCATATAGGATACTCAGTTTCATTTCTAGGGCAGACAGTGGGAAAATGCCACTAGTGATTATTTCTGTCTATAAAAGAGGGCAAATGGCTCCAAAGGATGACCATTCCAGGAAAACAATTTCAAAAGACCAACAGCTACCGGTCAACAGTGGCACTTTGATGAAAGCAGAACAACAGGTTAGGCATGAGATCTTCATGTTCAATGTAACATGTGTCAGCCAGCACTTTCTGAGCACGTTAACACCTATGAACTCACAGAAATGTCCCCAGTTCAGGGGAGAGAGTGGTAAGTAATGCTCTCCCCAGTCATCAGTGGGAAACAGAGCTCAGTAACATCAAGAGGAAAGTCTATTCAGTGTAAAAATATCCATGTCTTCAATAGTAAGCTCTTCAAGAGCCAAGAATTTTACCTTACTAGTACTGTGCTTTCTTCCTACTTCCACCTTCTGTTACCTCTTCTCTTCATTCTCTTATAAAGCAGGTATACAGACACTTGTGTGTGAGGGTGATCACAGGTCCTCACTATTTACATGATACCAATCCCTGGGCCGGGAAGATTCCCTGGAGAAGGAAATGGCAACCCACTCCAGTACTCTTGCCTGGAGAATCCCATGGACGGAGGAGCCTGGTAGGCTACAGTCCATGGGGTCACAAAGAGTCGGACACGACTGAGTGACTTCACTTTCACTTTCAAGCATGTGCACATTTTGGTAGGAAATGTGAAAAACAGAGCTTAGAAATGAGAATAGACAGATTCAATGCCAGGGGATTCCTGGTGGCTCAGATGGTAAAGAATCTGCCTGCAATGTGGCAGCCTCAGGTTTGATCCCTGGGCTGGGAAGATGCCCTGAAGAAGGAAATGGCAATCCACTCCAGTATTCTTGCCTGGAGAATTCCATGGACAGAGCAGCCTTGCAGGCTACAGTACATGGCGTCACAAAGAGTCAGACATGACTGAGGGATTTTCATTTCATTCACTCATGACTGAACCATGGATGCCTGGAAACCAGCACAAAGATTATGCTTCAGGTCCAAGAACCAGCTTATTACTAAGCAACCGAGGTGACTCAGATGCAGGTGGTCCCTGGACCACACCTGGAGAAACACAGACGTAGCAGAGCCCTTCATGGAGCAGGTGAAGAAACTGTCATAAAGGTGAAGTAGGTTGCCCAAAGTCACACCAATCAGGGAGTGGCAAATCTAGAGCAAGAATACAGTTAATGCCTTTCCAACCACACTCCATCACATTTCATGCTTAGCAGTCCAAACTTTTATTTTCCTTCATCAGTGCTCTAGAAGCAGCAGCTGCAAAAACATTCATAGCTAACATTTCTGTGACACTTCCATAGGCACTATCATATAAGATTATCAAACAATATACTATCGGTATCTGGGGTAAGAGGGAACAGAAATTCAGAGTTTAAGATGCTTCCTTAAATTTTTATATAATATAGATTTGAGGCAAAGTAGACCACCTGACCTGCCTCTTGAGAAACCTGTATGCAGGTCAGGAAGCAACAGTTACAAATGGACATGGAACAACAGACTGGTTCCAAATAGGAAAAGGAGTACGTCAAGGCTATATATTGCTCCCCTGCCTATTTAACTTAAATGCAGAGTACATCATGAGAAACGCTGGACTGGAGGAACCACAAGCTAGAATCAAGATTGCTAGGAGAAATATCAATAACCTCAGATATGCAGATGATACTACACTTATGGCAGAAAGCGAAGAAGAACTGAAGAGCCTCTTGATGATAGTGAAAGAGTGAAAAAGTTGGCTTAAAATGCAACACTCAGAAAACTAAGATCACGGCATCTGGGCCCATCACTTCATGGCAAATAGAGTGGAAACAGTGACAGGCTTTAATTTGGGGGGCTCCAAAATCACTGCAGATGGTGACTGCAGCCAAATTAAAAGATGCTTGCTCCTTGGAAGAAAAGTTAAGACCAACCTAGACAGTATATTAAAAAGCAGATATTACTTTGCCAACAAAGGCCCATCTAGTCAAAGCTATGGCTTTTCCAGTAGTAATGTATGGATGTGAGAGTTGGACTGTGAAGAAAGCTGACACTGAAGAATTGATGCTTTTGAACTGCGGTGTTGGAGAAGACTCTTGAGAGTCCCTTGGACTGCAAGGAGATCCAACCAGTCCATCCTAAAGGAGATCAGTCCTGAATATTCATTGGAAGGACTGATGATGAAGCTAAAACTCCAATACTTTGGCCACCTGAAGCAAAGAACTGACTCATTTGAAAAGACCCTGATGCTGGGAAAGATTGAAGGCGGAGGAGAAGGGGATGACAGAGGATGAAATGGTTGCATGGCATCACCGACTCAATGGACATGAGTTTGAGTAAACTCCGGGAGTTGGTGATGGACAGGGAGGCCTGGCGTGCTATAGTCCATGGGGTCGCAAAGAGTTGGATATGACTGAGCAACTGAACTGAACTGAACTGAGTTGGACTTAATGAGTCAATGACTAGTAAGCACTCAAATGTTAACCGTTATTATTATCTCCATTTTTTTTAGAAACTGTCAAAACTATAAATATTGACCTTTGAAAAATTTAAATTGGTATAAAAATTAATTAAAAATAAAATGAACAGTCAAACTACACAAAATCTATTACATTTTAAAACCAAAAAATATCAATTAAAAAAAAATAAAACTTAGCTGTAAAATAATGACAAAGAAAAGTGGATGTGAGAGGAAGAATGGAAACTCACAGTGGTAGGAAGTTTGTTATAATCTGGTTTGTGCCCCCAAAACCAATGGGTAAGTTTTCATTCTACAATCTATACAAAAACATTTCTCATGAAAACTTCAGTTAAAGTAAATCTGGAAAAATGTAACCAACTAGAAATGTTTTACTGTGCTTTATATTAAATTGTTGAAGGGATTAAAGCAGACTAATATATGCTCTAGAAAATATTTTCTCAATCAAAAGTGAATGTCACTCTAATTCTGATTTAAATATCTATAGTCACAAAGATAGGATGAAAATGTCAAGGCTGGATCAAAACAATAGGTAAAGCTACCTAGAAATAAAGCTACACACAGCATTATTAATCTTGTAAGTCAACAGTTGCAAGGGACAGTACATTGACCATACATCACATTGTAATGTAACAGCAATAAATCATTTACTATTTGATACATTACAAACAAATCAAGATATATAAATGAATGCATTTTCAAATTCTACTTTCAATTTTATTCTGTTCCTGCTTGTCATGTCTTTTTTAAATGTATGTATGCTTTAGTGATAGATTTCTGGCCTTAAAAGCTGTAGAACCAATTCAGATTAAACTAAAATATTAAGAAATTTCATTATGAAATTTTATCAGCCTTACTATCTTAGCACAGCAATGTAAGTATCTATAGTACAGTCAGACTTAGTATTCTAATTTGATGTTTATGGCATTTAGTATTTGTAGATACATTAGAGTACGTTAGAGTTAGCAAGGTGCTTAGAAATAGTGTTTTTTAATTAAAACATCTTAATTTTTCCCAAGACATAAGAATTTGCCAAATTAAATAAAGCTAGTGCTCTAATCTCTACAAGTCTTGTTTATTTGATCATTATATATGGCCTTTGCAGGATGTCCAAATACAGGCTTCCCCTGTTTTCGTTCAGAAACTCAGATTCCAGCGCTTCGATTTATGGCTAGGCTTCTCCTCTGGATCTGGGGCAATTATTACAAAGGAGCATTCCCGGGTATCACGTGCTCAGCAAGGTTAGCAAAGCAAATCCCTTCAGCAAATCATGGGTGAATCACTCGCTGGCCTGGCCGCAGCAAACGCAAACGCTTGTCAGCTTTCCACCTCGTCAGTTTCCTGGGCAGGTCCTATAAAGGCTGGACTCCTGAGCGACTATCTTCTCTCTCCCCGCCTCCCCCAAGAAAGGAAAATAACTCAAGCAAACGAATCCCTGCCTGCCACATGAAGAGAAGCTTTCTGAAGTGGAGAAATACCCATTTAGAATGAACTCATGGAAAACCCTACTTAAAATGCAGTGCTCTTTGTGTCAACAAAAAGTCTACTTGGGCAGGATAAATAGGTGAAGCCATGAATTTCCAGTCTCCCGATGCCAGACTAAATCCCACTCTTCAAAAGACCCTGTTATTGCTCTGTCACCCTCTTAGAACTTTGTATTTGCTTTGGATCATTATAATAACTCCTCTATGGGCGGAGAAGACCAGCCAGGGTTTAAGTAAAGCCATGACCACATTTAGTCTAGACAGTATCATCTTCACTAAAATACATGAATAAAAAGTAGCTTCTTGGAGCATAAGGCTCTAACTTAGGGCTTAAAGAAAAAGAAAAAAAAGGTACAGACACAAGAAAAAAAAGATTACGGAAAAACACATTGTTAAAGTGTTTTTTCAAAGAACATGACAAAGTATATGTCAAAGGAGAGACGAGTTTCATTTTGAACTGGAGGTATACATTACCTTTTCGTAAACATAATTTCAGAGAATCAAGTATAAGATTCTATAAACCAGATATGTCCCTTCGTTTCCAGACAACTCAAACTAAAAATCAGAAATATTAAATAAGTGAAATCCCTGTGTACTTAAACTGACCTCCAAGGTACAGGTAAACCTGTAGTACAAAGCGAAAAAAACAACAACAAACCTTATGTATAGAGGGCTGATTGTCACCTAAAACACTTTATTTCCCATTGAATGCTGTGTGTATTAGGATTGCCAGATAAAATACAAAATGCCAACTGAATTTCAGACAAATAGTGAATACTTTTGTTAGTGTAAGCATACCCGTGCAATTACTTTTATTTGCTAAATTTGGCAATTTTCATCCCTACACTTATCGTAAGTGTAGGTGTCCACATCTCCGGGCAATGACCTTTCAAGTCCTAAAACATACATGTCACTACAGAGCCCTTCTTACTTCATACAGATTGTTAATTTGCACACACAGAAATAGCCCTTTCCTTATAGGTTAGTAACCATTCAAACTCATTTACTTCATAATCAATTTAATGTGAATCTGATTAACTACAGTCAACTCAAAAAATGGATTATATAGTGCAAGACAGTGCAGGGAATAAAATTATAAGCACAATGTCTTAAAATCAAACAAGCTTCCCCTCCCACAAAAGCTAAACAGGGGTATTTCCATATCTAAGCAACGTAATAATTGCAATATAGCAAAGTAACAACACTTAATTCAATTCAGAGTGCACAGAATACCTAATAGAAGTAAGTCCTTTGCTGGGTTCACATGGAGAACATGAATAACATCATCAAAGATGTTACTCCTCTAACCCCTTCATCATAAAGTTTCCTGATTTTGCCTAATGAGACATCAGCACTCCCACAGCACTTTTCATATTTTATTTACCAAATTATATTCTTTATTTATTTAAATGATCTATTATGAGCTCCTAAATAATGAGGATCCCTTGAGAACAGAATCCATATTTTCATTGACCTCTGCATTCCTACTACTTAACAAAGGCCCAAGTAGACATTTCATATATGTTTAATAACAAAATAAACTATTATTTACAAGCCCATACTAGAACTTAACCTAAAGAAATCTCATGGACAGGCAGGAGGTGGAACTGCCTAATTATAACTATCTTTTAACAAATATTCTTTTCAATGAGACTCAGTATTAAATTCCATTAAATTTCAAGCAATGGGCTTCCCTGGTGGCTCCGACGGTAAGGCAGTGCAGGAGACGCAGGATCGATCCTCGGGTGGGGAAGATCCTGTGGAGAAGTGAATGGCAACCCACTCTGTATTCTTGCCTAGAGAATCCCATGGACAGAGGGTCCTGGCAGATGTCCATGGGGTCACAAAGAGTAGGACACAACTAATGCTTTTACTTTCAAGCAATACAGGTATGTTTCTATTGTTACTAGAGAACCTATAAAACTCCACCCAGAAGAAAAGACATTTCATTTATTCATTCAGTAAATATTTAGACTTTTCCAAGTGCTAGGCCCTGTTCCAGAGATGGGAAATAAGATAAAGCCTTGCGATCACTGAATTCCCATAACAATATTCCAGAAACAGATGAAGTAGCAGTGAGAGATTAGAAGGGGAGATAAATATCCTTTCCTTTCTAGGTGGACAGTCATGAGACCCACCCACTGGAAGTGATCACACGTTAAGTTGGGGAACAGCATAAGGACTCATGACCCTATCCACTTGCCATTTCTTTCATTTATGTCAGACACGGTCTTTCATTGTGGATCAGAAGAAAACAGAACAGGGCCCTACATGATGGATGGTGGCCAGCTGTGCCCTAAGCATGACAGGTCCACCGGAAGGAGCTGATGACCCTTCTTAAGAGACGTTGACAAAATGGCCTGTTCTATTTAAAAACTCATTTTAACAGTCAACACTATTTAACTATTTAATCCGGAGATATCCAGAGGGTTACTAGGGCAAAACTGTCATTTCTTCTGGGGCTAGCAGGACTTTCCATACACAGGGCTCAACAAGTAAGATGAAGGCAACTCTGAAGTACAGGTGTATCTTTGGAAAAGCAAAGGCCACTTGGAATAAAATTTACAGTCTGTTATTAGAGCTAACAGCTGCTAAACCATAACAATACCCTTACACCACATCATAGAAAGGAAGCACCATCACAGCCACCGAATCCACCACTGTATGTATGCTGGTGTGTAGATGAGAGGGGTACATCAGAGAGAAGAGGGAGATGGCAGGGCGGGGACAGGGGCAGAAAATACACACGCAGACAAGACCTCATGGTAACAACAGTACAGTGTCGTAGATTAGCCAGATCCCGTGCTAAGGGTGCTTCACAGAAATTACCTCATTCTAGTGCTCACGGTCGCTTAACTAAGGAAAGGTCCTACCACCCCTACGTTAATTCTGAAACTGAGGCTCAGAGCTCAGTCGTTTTCTCGAGGCCATGAAACTAGAAAGTGAGGAGTGGGGATTCAAATTCTAAACTCTGGCCTATTTTATTCCAAAACAGAGCTCTCAAGCCCCAAGCAACAGTGATTCCCAGGGGCTGCCACAATTCCTTCAGGAAGCCTCTGCATCTGTTACGACCTTTAAGGGTAAGGACAAAGGGCTGGGTGGCCTCCATTCTGGACCGACAGGCGTCCGGGCCAGATGAGGTCTGAGTCACTCTCATCAGACCTAAAATAAGAAGGAGCTCCATGTTCCGCCTGCTGTTCCACACCTCAGAAGGAACTCTGTTAGGTTCATGTGGTATTTTTGTTTTCTGTTTCTGTTTTAAAAGTTTCTTATGAGTAAAAATATTTGAATGGATTTGGGCAACAAAAGGGTACAAAGAGCTGGTATTGGAGAGCTGTTTTCTTGTTTGACCGGGCCCGGGATCTGGGGTCTGGGCAGCGCTGGGGAGCTTCCGCGGGGACTCTCTCCCGACCACACCCGTGGTGCCAACCAGCCCGCAGCGGACCCAACAACGGAGGCTCTCATGAGCGGCCTCCCAGGCCCTTCCTCAAAGGGGCCTCACAGGGACGCCACAGGGACCTGAGGAGACTCAGGGTAGCTCTGGTTCCTCTTCAGAGCAACAGGATATGCAGCTCGTCACCTGTGGCCAGGGAATAAGAGGCTCCTGTGTCCAGTGCCTTCCCGGACAGGACTAACTGGGAAACCTTCCCTTCTGGCTGCACAGTTCTCTACTGCAGAGTCATGTTTTAAAAAATCATTTCTTTGAGACTCTCCCCTATAGGCGTACCATCCCCTTTAATGGGGGAGAGTACACCTAAAGCTAATTACCCTAAAGCTGGTATGAAGAAAAGTCATAATTCCTTGCTTTTATATCAATTCTAGTTCTGTGTTTTCCAATAGAAAATTCTACATGGCCGATCCACAGTAGTTATGTCCTTATCGTTTGAATGTATATTTCTAAGCAGAACTCTAACTAACCTTGGAAATCAAATCAGCCAACTCCATCCTACAGATGAAGGTACAGAGAAATGACTGCAGAAAGTGACCTGCCCAGAATCACCCAGACAGTTAATGACGAGAGTCAGGATTAGATTCCAGAGGCATCTTGCCTCAATGAATGTAACTGGGGAAACACATACACACACAGGAAAATATAAACAATAAAAACCAAGATAAATGAGAAACTAATACAATGCTCTCCTTAATAAAGCAAACAGGAGGGTAATATGTGTAAAAACTATATCATGTGCCAGTAATTCAGTTTCCAATGACTCTTGTTACACTTCATTTCAGAGATCACCCGTTGTTTATAATAAAGCCAAATTCAAGAGGACCCTTTCTGTGGGTTCCAGGTACTTTTATAGCCACACTGTTTACCCCTAATCCTGAGTAGCCACATAAATACATGCTGATGTTCACAAGCAAGAAAATGATGGAAAGTGTGGGTGGAACTGAGCAAGCTGGAGGCCTCGGCAGGGGGAACAGCACCTAACTGGGAGTGAGCCCACTTCTTGGTTTGAGCCACCAGCTAACACAGACTTAAATTTCTCAATTAATTTGGGGGCTTCAGTCTCTTTATTTGTAAGATTAGGAAGCTGGATAGTGTGATTTTTTTTTAAAGACATAGTGTGATTTTTGTTTTCAGCTCTGCTGCTAAGTCGCTTCAGTCATGTCCGACTCTGTGCGACCCCATAGACGGCAGCCCACCAGGCTCCCTCGTCCCTGGGATTCTCCAGGCAAGAACACTGGAGTGGGTTGCCATTTCCTTCTCCACTGCATGAACATGAAAAGTGAAAGTGAAGTCACTCAGTCTTAATTCTAAATCTGGACAGTCCTTGCTATATTAAAAAAAAAAAAAAAAAGGAGAGGTTGTTCTTTACTATGCTTACACAGTGGAACAAGTCCAATGTCAAGCTCTACACTTAAAAAGCCAAAAGAAAACCTAAAAGGAATATAAACAAACAGAAAGCATGGTCTGGAAAGAGGGCCACCGTAGTCTGGGCTGACCAGACTAGTCTCGGTTTCTGCCTGTTGTCCCAGTGTTCAGTTAGTGCCTCTTCTCACTACCAAAAGGGCCACAGTTTGGACCATACAGTATATGGTTTCCCCTACAAGGAACTGGTATTCTTTATCTCAGGGACTCCTGCAGCACCTCTGATCACCTTAAGGCTGAAACTCAAACGCCTTAGTACGTTATGCTGACTCTGAGTCAAGAATCTATCCAGCATCCCCACCACATGGTAATCAAACCCAACTACTTCCAGTTCCCCGGAGGTGAGTTTTGCTGAGCTTCTCCTCGACTCCACCTTATAGGAAGACAAACTCCTCCACATAACCAAGATTGAACTCAACACTGCCTCCTCTGGGAGCCCTCCTTTCCCTCCACTCTGCCCAGACGTCAACTAGCATGTGGGCCCCACCGCTTCTGCAACTCTTTCTTAGTCTCCTCTAATACACTGTAAGTTCAATAAAGAGTGGATTATAAAAGCAAAAATAAACAAGTAGGATTACATCAAACTAAAAAGGAGGATTACATTAAACTAAAGAGCTTCTGCACAGCAAAGGAATCCATCAACAATACAAAAAGACAACCTACTGACTGGTAGAAAGAAAAAGAAAGAAAGAAAGTGAAGTCGCTCAGTCATGTCCAACTCTTTGCAACCCCGGGGACTGTACCCTTCCAGGCTCCTCCATCCATGGGATTCTCCAGGCAAGAATACTGGAGTGGGTTGCCATTTCCTTCTCCAGGGGATCTTCCCGATCCAGGGATCAAACCTGGGTCTCCCGCATTACACGGAGACACATAACCCTCTGAGTCACCAGGGATGAAAACATTTTACTGAACGGTAGAAGATACTTGCAAATGATAAATCTGATAAGGAGTGAATACCCAAAATATATAAAAATACTCACACAACTCAACAACAACAAAGTCTGATTTAAAAATGGGCAGAGGAGCTGAACAGACACTCTTCCAGAAGACAGACAGTCAACAGACACATGAAAAGATGCTCAGATCACTAATTATTAGAGAAATGCAAATCAAAATCACAATAAGATATTACCTCTTGCCTGTTAGAGTGACTATTATCAAGAAGGAAAGAAATAACAAATATTGGAGAAGAAGCACAGAAAAGGGAACCCTCCTACACTGTTGGTGGGAATGGAAATCGGTACAGTCACTATGAAAAACAGGGTGGAGATTCCTCAAAAAATTAAAAGTAGAACTACCATATGATGCAGTTATCCGACTCTGGGGTGTTTATCCAAAGAATAAAAAGACACTAATTTTAAAAGATATGTGTACCGCTATGTTCAACACATATTTACATAGCCAAGATATGAAAACAATCTAAGTGCCCATCAACAGATGACTGGATAAAGAGGTAGTATCAGACACAGTGGAATACTACTCAGCTATAAGAAAAAGATGATATTTTGTCATTTATAACATGGATGGACCTTGACAGTATTATTCTAAGTGGAGTAAGCCAGAGAAAGACAAATATATGATTTCACTTATTGTGGAATTACAGTAATGGTTACCAGAGGGGAAGGAGTGGGGAGGAGGGTGAAATGGATAAGAGAGATCAACAGTATGGTGATAGATGGAAACTAAATTTTTGGTAGTGAGAATGCTCTATAAACATACTGCTGTACCACATGAAACTTACATAATATTATAAACCAATGTTGTCTCAATTTTTTAAAAGTGGTGTTTACCTCATTCATCTTTTTATCCTTTAGTACATATTTAACAACTCAACAATATGTTTGTTGAATTAAATTGAACACAGAAGTACATAATGATTTGCTTATAGGGTATTTGCTGAATTATCTTTCATCACAGTAACAAGAAAACAATGGGCTCTCCTTGGTGTAAGGCACAGTCGTTTAGCTTCAGTGGTGATCATTTCAAGCCAGAAGGGATCCAGCTAGAAAAACAGTGTCTCTCTCTTCTTCCCCAAAGACAGGCTCCACCTGGATTTATTTTGCTTTATGTTCCTCACTCTCTCCCACGATTACAATGCAAAAACCTCCACATCATAACCATTATTTTCTCTTTCCAAATCCTGGTTTCCCTCTTCTCTAATTATCCCCAACAGAAGTGCCCCCATCACAAAGAACACAGCAAGAAAGGCAAGGAGTTATAACTCAAGACAGACTGTGGTCAAATAAGGAAGAATCTGACTGCCATTCTGAATCAACTGTGGAACAGACTCAAAAGGAATTCTCGGTAAAATGTCAAGTGGGGAGAATTCAAGCCTGGGGAAAGGATAGCATGACCTCATGCTAGGACAATGAACCTTCAAGTTAACTACACCTTGAACTAAACACTCCCTCAACAGAAGCAGTCAGTGACTGATGCTCCAACACCAAACAATGAAAAAGAGCCTATGAGATGAGAGTCGTAAGCAGCAGCACCAGAAGAAAAAGGAGGAAAGGCATGCTCTCTGAAAGCGTTCTTCTACCCAGGAAATAGAGTGCAGGCAACTAGGCAGTATCAACAGAAACAAATGGGATTACAATGTTTCAAGCATGTTCCAGTAGTTGTTGGTATTACAGAGGCAGGAATAGGATGGAGGTGAAAAACATATGGGCTCTGGAAACAGACTGCCTGAAAATATCCTAGTTCCTGTACTTAACCAGCTGTGTGACCTTGGCAAATTACCTCATGTCCCTATGCCTCAGTTTTCACCTCTGGATAATGAAGCTAACAGACAAGATAATATAGCTTGGCACATGCTTTAAATGCTATATGTGTTTTACAAATAAAACTATTAAGATCCAATACTCACTCGAGAGTAGCTTATACACAACCTTGTCCTTCAAAACTGCTACTGCTATTGCCATCATAAATCTCAAAGACCCTTTCATTTTATGTTGACTCCTAGAAATTTGACTTGTCGACCAACAAATCCTTTTAACTGAAGGATAAATAACTAATAAACATTGGTTTACTGAACTGAATAAGTCTAAAACCCAGAGGTCACTCTGACATGGTGAAATACACACTGAAGGTTTGACACAGTTAACTCAAACCATAGTCATCACCAGAATAAATGAATAATGTAAGAAATTATTAATTGAGCAGCCACTGTGGTCACTTTCCAAGCTGTAGTAAATATTTGATGAGAAGGCATAAAATGTGACAGGGATGTAACCAGTCTTGGCTTCTGCCACACGACTGAACAAAATGGCATCAACTTAAGTGAATTCACTCTGGCTTCTTCTGGTCCTCGGTTTTGAAGGCTTGGAAATTTGGTTTTGTCACCATATTCATTTATTCAACAGTTACTTGACAAGCACCTACTTTGCACCAGATCCTAAAAGAGGAAATGTGGAGAAAGGGGACAACACACCATTAAATCCCCGCCCAAAGCTGCAAAGCGGACGATTCGGCAGAGAAGACATAGTAAAAACCCAAACGTGCACTACAAAATGAATACAGTATTGTAAAGCAAAACAAACTAAAAATAAAAATTAATTAAAAAAAAAAAAAAAAAACCTGATTGTCAATAACCTAATTTACAGTGAGAAGAGCTCCGAGTAGACTAGAATTTTTGTTCCTACAGACCAACTCATCTCCTGGCAAGCATGACTACATAAAATTCAAGCAGGGGAGTATGCTGTATAAATGGCATCCAGGCACCACATTAATAAAAAAAAAACCCTGGAATGTTTACGGTTATAAACTACCTATTCTCCCATTCTCACCCCTTTTCTCCAAAAGTCTAAAGTCCACTTTTCAAATTTCTCCTCCCTCTACTACAATCCCATACATTATTTTGTCTCACCAAATTTCTTCACCTATCACCTTGACTGATATTTTCCATGTTCTAAAACTTCCTCCCTGGGATTTCTTTGGAAGGAATGATGCTAAAGCTGAAACTCCAGTACTTTGGCCACCTCATGCGAAGAGTTGACTCATTGGAAAAGACCCTGATGCTGGGAGGGATTGGGGGCAGGAGGAGAAGGGGATGACCGAGGATGAGATGGCTGGATGGCATCACCGACTCGATGGACGTGAGTCTGAGTGAACTCTGGGAGTTGGTGATGGACAGGGAGGCCTGGCGTGCTGTGATTCATGGGGTCGCAAAGAGTCGGACACGACTGAGTGACTGAACTGAACTGAACTGAAAACTTCCTCCATCATACACCTATAGAAATAGTGCCACTTATTTCAGAGGCAGCCACATATATGCAATCTTTGTAGAGTTCACCAGTTTAACCTTAGAGGGTAGCGTGATATCTGTTACATTAAGGGTTGGTGTGGTGGGGCAGAAGGGCCACTTAGGACCGTTGTGCCCTGAAACTGCTGCTCCATAAACCCTCAAAGTAGTTCTCATTTAACCGCAAAATCACCCAATCAGGCCCCAAAGTTAACTTATATCAATCATTAAGCACATTACACACTGGAAAATGCTAGGCATTATACAAAGGTCAACATTAAAGCAAGAACTTGGCAGGTTCATAGTCCAAGTTCAGTAGTTATTTTCCATTGGTCGTTCTATGAACTATAAGCAGTACTTGAGATAATAGTAGAAAAAGTGCATGCATATGAAAAGTTTAAACCAACACTCAGATCAACAGTAAACGAATACCTGAGTCAATACAGAAGTGAAATATCTCATGTTATTCAATAATAATTCAAAAACAACCCCAGCATCCATGTTTCATGTTTCATCCCTACAATGGAGAATGTATATCTGTAGCACAGGAAAGCACAGGGCTTTTGTTGATAATTAAACATAGATGGAAACCATTTTTGTACTTCAATTGAACTTTGTTTGATGGAAAAAGATAATTTCACTGTAAGGTCGGACCCGGGAGCCATGAAGGGCCGCCCCTTCTCTCCCTGGCCAGCGGAGGAGGTCCCTAACGGAAGGAGCCTCCCAGATCCCGGGGACCAACGACAGCACACTTCGCCAGCTAAAGCCGCCCCACCCAGCCACGCAGAAGGACCTGTCAGCCCATGACGCCTCGGCCTGGCGACCTATCCGAACCCCCGTCCGTGTAGCCTGACCATCTCTCGCAACGAGCATGTGAAAGCCACCCCCAGCACGGTCCAGGCGCGGACTTCCTCGACCTGCCTCGCTCGGGTCCGGAACCCCGCCCGGGAGCGCTTCGCCATTAAAAAGCCTGTTAGACACTCTTTTCGGGGTCCTGGTCGTCTTTACCTAACATTTCACATCTGAGGTGACGGGGGCCTCGGCAGGTCATGTGTACTACCTACATGTGCCAGTTAGTCATAGTGTCAGGCCTTTAGCTGTGCCGACAATCCCAAGACCTGGTCTTTATCCTGACAGCCGTAATTAGGGCTCTCTTTCCCATAGCTAAAATTAACGTTGCTCCCAGCATTTCAGAGGATCCGCATAATCCCAGGTTCCATCCACTCAACCCTGCTTTACAACTGGAATAAAGAGCAATAGGGGAACTTGCCAGTGAATTTTCATGGAGAAAGATGAAATGCTTAATATTTTTTAAAAAAATATATTTTTTAATGTGATGAAACAGCAACTTGAATACAGTCTATGGAGAAAATGTAATTGCAGAGGGTAATTATTTAAAATGCTCAGTGGATGAACTTTTAAAATAGGCCCTCTAAGATCCAAAAGAAATATTCTGTGTGTTTCTTCTTCATAGACACATTTCCAGGAGTCAGCACAAGGCCTAGAAGTTATGAGGTGTTCTTTTAACTCTTTCTGAAAACAAAAATGAATAAATATATTCCTCTGGATCACTAACCATGAATTTTTCATCCAGGAAAAATAACAGTTATTTAAAGACAAAAATTATTCCCATATACATTACATAAAAGAATAAAACCTTGTTTTTCACCTTGAAAGATGAATTAACTTTCACCACTAAAAATAGGTTCAATGGACATGAGCTTGAGCACACTCTGGGAGATGGTGAAGGACAGGGAAGCCTGGCATGCTGCAGTTCATGGGGTCACAAAGAGTAGGACATGACTTAGCAACTAAACAACAACAATTAAAAACAGACAATTAATGGGGAAAAAATAAGTTTTCATGAAGATGACTGTCACAGATGGCATTAATTCTGAACAATTTTGTGTAATAAATATATAAAAATCTTGATGTACTTACCTATATGCATGCAGTAGCAATGACTGAATGTGAAAGATGTCTTATTAGGAAATAGACTCATAAAAATGACTGTATACGAAAGAATATTCATAAGAGACTAAAAATACTTTCTGGGAATTTGTAATAAACAGACTATGGACAAAAGTTCCATAATTTGGGCTGTAATAAAACCTTTCAAAAGCAGGTGTTTGTCAATACTTGATAGCCAAACTTGTTAAGAATATTTTCCCCATCATCATCATTTGTATCACATCACTAAGATATTACTTCCCTGAGACCAATTCTGTAATTATGGGAAGACTGGGATGCTGACTTTATCAAAACATTTGCTATAAAGATGCCTTGTCCCCTTGTAATTCCTGCATGGAATGTTCACACCTCGTGGATGTTCACACCGTTGTTTTACCACTACCATGAACTGATCAAGTTTGTTTATGGTAACTCACCAAGGACAATGACCACGGTCTTCAGAAGACTCATCATGGTATCCCGGTTCCGTCGGGGTCCAGAACTATGCCGAGACATCCTCATAGTCCTCTGGCGAACATAGCCAAAGATATGAGCATACAGAACCACCATGACGACAAAGGTCACCAAGTTGAAAATGGCCCAGAAGACCAAGTAAGAGTCGCTGTAGAGGGGGGCCATGTTGGAACAATTTTCAATATCACAGATGCAGTTCCAGCCCACACTGGGGATAGCCCCCATAACGATGGCCATGGTCCAGATGACCACAATCACCACCACCACGCGCCGATTGCTCATCCGCGTGTGCAGCTGCATGCGGAAAACTGTGATGTGCCTCTCAATTGCAATGGCCAGTAGGTTGGCCACGGAAGCCGTCAGGCTGGTGTCAATGAGGCCCTGACGCAGGAGCCACGTGCTGACAGTCAGTCTCCGAGTATTGGGTCCTGTGTTGAACATTAGGTAGAAGTAGGCCAACCCAGCAAAGAAGTCCGCAGCAGCCAGATTCGCCATTAAGTAATAAATAGGAAAATGGAAGCGGCGGTTGACATAGATCGCCACCATGACCAGGAGGTTGGCCAACATGATGAAGATACAGACGGTGATTCCAAGCCCCATCACCAACTTGCTGACTGTGTTCCATTCTGTGGCAAGATACTTTCCACTCCGGTTATAAAAGAAGGCGATGGACTCATTGTAGAAGCACTGCGGTTCATTCATGGCTGTGAACTAAAAGAGAAAGGAAGAAAGATGAGAAAAAGCAAAAAACCACAGATCCAAATTTAAAGATGTATAGATAAAGCAAGGCTGCTATGGTAAATGTGGCCCCAAAAAGCCATAAGCAAAGAATTTGAAAATCTGACTCTGTGTAATGTTCGTGATTATGTTGAAACCCCAAGATTTCTTACAGTTTTACTGTCCTCAAGATTAAAGAGAGTTGGAGTTAAATAAATGACAAGGTCTGTGCTTGGTGGTTGCACATCATTGAAGTCTACTAGAAAAGCCACACGACCCAGAGATCGTGCTTAAAATATATGAGACAGATGAGAATTTTGCAAGAGTGTTGCAACTGGAATATTTATCACAGTGCAATCTATTTTGACCTGTTATTTAGGGAATCTGTAAACACAGTTGGTTTATCGATAGGGTATTATTGCCCTATTATTCTGCATTTCTGTTCTCACATAGCATGTTCAATCTGTGTCAGGCATCTTCTAACGTTAAGTCCCCACAGGAACTATCAGTGCCAACATTTCAAAGAGGTCACTATGCATCAAAGCTGCTTTGCCCAAAGCCAGCGTTTGCCATTCAACATTCCTGTGGTCAGCACTGTCTATCCCCACAACTACTTACCCGAGAATGGCATTCATCAACGCATCTGTTTGAGAACTTTTTTCTTTTTGGAGGACATAAGAATTATATTACCTACTGTAACCTTCAAAGAGCAGTTGCTATTTGGACACTTTTCTAAAGCATATCTTTTAAAATGATAATGAATGATTCAGTTCAGTTCAGTTGCTCAGTTGTGTCTGACTCTTTGCGACCCCATGAACCACAGCACGCCAAGCCTCCCTGTCCATCACCAGCTCCCGGAGTCCACCCAAACTCATGTCCATTGTGTCGCTGATGCCATCCAACCATCTCATCCTCTGTCATCCCCTTCTCCTCCTGCGCTCAATCCTTCCCAGAATCAGGGTCTTTTCAAATGAGTCAGGTTTCGCATCAGGTGGCCAAAGTATTGGAGTTTCAGCTTCAACATCAGTCCTTCCAGTGAACACCCAGGACTGAGGTCCTAATGTTTTATTATGTGTTTTCTTATTTTTAACATCCTCAATTGGAATATATTTGCTTATTAACTACTTCAACTCTTAATTGAATCCAAAATGGATTGAGGAGGTTATAACAGAATGATATAGGCAGTCAATAAAACTATTACAATAAAATTAGACAGTAAGAAGTAACATGAAGGAGAAACTAGAAAATTACACACCAAATCAACTTTCTTAAAGACTTAAGTTCACCTGTGACTCCTAAAAATGGAGAATAATTTTTGAAGACAGCTCACAACCAACCTTTTTATCTTACAATGCATTTGATAAACCATCTAGCAAATACAGTTTTTTTAAAGCAAATACAGTTTTAACCACTAGTTTTGATCAAATATTCTACTGAATATCTGTGGATTGTGCATAAATGTTTACCAATCACAGAAACCTCCAAAACTATGTGTGAGATTCTTCTTGAATGCTTAGTCTCCTGACTTGTCCAGACATCTAGGGTCTCTTTCCTCATTTATACTCAATAGACTTTAGATCATGCTTCTATAATCATCACTTACTATGCTGTATAATTATTTATCACCTTGTTTCTTAAAAAGATGACACTCCAGGGGAAGAGGGGGGACCTTGCCTTACACATCTTGGTATTTCATGTACCTTCCACAGAGAACCCCTCATTGGAGATCTGAGAATTTATGCTTCATTTCACTTCAAATCTTGCCATTACTCTGGGTAACTCATCTAATTTTCTAGCTTCTCAGTTTCTTGATCTCATCACTCATGCCTTTCTATTCCTATAACTCAGCTGCCCGCTTCCCTGGTCACACCCTGAACTTTGTAATCGTTCAAAACTGTTTCCCTTTGGAAATAATCAATTGATACATTCAATATTCTTTACATTTTAATTACTCTTCCCATCTTTCCAATTTATACATTCTAGTTCCTCACTTCCCATTCTTCCCAATTTCTCATTTGATCCCCAATACAGCAGTTTTTTGAAGCCATCTATTTCCTTAAGCATCCTACTTTTTCCCAGTAGATTACCTATCTTACCCCTTTTCCTTATCCATCTCAGGTTCCATAGTATATCATTTCAACCACTTTTTTTGCTAACACAGGAACACATTCTCAAGTCTCAGTCACGGATTGCCAGGGAAGTTCCCCCGAATGTGCTGGTTCTAAGCACAGTTATAGAGGACATAATCCTCATCTGATGTAACAGCCCCATCAGAATCTGGGGCAGCACTCCATAAGGATACACATTAATTTCTAAAATAAAACATGAATGTTGTGCTTAGTCACTCAGTTGTGTTCAACTCTGAGACCCCCTGGACTGTAGCCTACAAGGCTCCTCTCTCCATGGGATTTTCCAGGCAAGAATATTGGAGTGGGTTGCCATTTCTTACTCCAGGGGATCTTCCCAACCCAGGGATCAAGCCACATCTCTTGTGTCTCCTGCATTGGCAGGGGAATTCTTTACCACTTGAGCCACCTTGGAAGCACTAAAATACGAGTATATACACTAAATTTGATAAATAAAGGTTATAAGTAGCCTCCTATTGATTCATTCAAGGCAAAATTTGCCACTGAGTTAAGAAAAAAAATCTTCCACTTTCAGACCTTCTTGAATTTTATAATTCCAACTTAAGAAGCAGAGACCTTTATCTTTTAATCGACTTGCTCTGCTGTACTTCTGTAACCATTTCTTAGAATAACACCAGTCTTGGATGAATACAACTGGTTCCTGTAATGGTAAAGAACCCACCTGACATTGCAGGAAACAAGGGATGTGAGTTCGATTCCTGGGTCGGGAAGATCCCCTGGAGAAGGACCTGGCAACCCACTCCAGTACTCTTGCCTGGAGAATCTCATGGACAGAGGAGGTTGGTGGACTATAGTTCATGGGGTTGCAAAGAGTCAGACATGACTGAGCAACTAACACCACTCCATACTTATGCAAAGCTTCTGAGAAATGTTAGAGGAAATCTAAAATGCCTAGCGGGCTTCCCAGATAGCTCAGTTGGTAAAGAATCCGCCTGCAATGCAAGAGACTCCAGTTCAAGTCCTGGGTTGGGAAGATCCGCTGCACAATGGATAGGCTACCTACTCCAGTATTCTTGGGTTTCCCTTGTGGCTCAGGTGGTAAAGAATCAACCTCAGTTGAGCTTTAATGCCATAAGAAATCTGATTTTCTCCCTAATTATTATTCTGTGTCTTTTTCACAGTAACTATTTTAAACTTATCTATTATTCTCCCTTGAGTCCAACCTTCCATCTCTCATCAGCAGTTGCCAAAAGGGGAAATTTATTGGAACTCTTACCTTTAAAATTACTACTCAAGAATCTCTCCTTCCTTCTCCTTCTGTTACAATGGAAAAGGCATACCCTTTATCTCCAAGTGTTCTGAATCCCATCCATCCCTACTATTTCCAGAACCTTGTTCTATAAACTGCTTCCTTTCTCTTCCTCAGACCTTCAATCCCCCCCACCCCTTCACTCATGGGAGATTCTTCTCTCCCATGAATCTTTCCTATCTATAATCAAGCTGGTTTAATCTCTACCAAACA
Organism: Aepyceros melampus; assembly: GCA_006408695.1. Lineage (NCBI taxonomy): Eukaryota > Metazoa > Chordata > Mammalia > Artiodactyla > Bovidae > Aepyceros > Aepyceros melampus. The sequence goes on from SJXQ01007906.1 coordinate 271,136, forward strand.
CAGAAAGAAAGCCTTACAATAACTTCATGTTCACTTCCAGGTTTGATGATTCTTTCCCCTTCATGGCCAATTGCTCTCTTTTATGTCTCACTGGACACACACTGGTTTCTCAACTACCCGTCATATGGCTTCTCCTCCTCCCCATCCATGAGAACCACTCTAGCCAATCCTTGAGTTTCACATAACTTCCCAAAGTCACACCAATCTGGTGGCTGGTCCAGTGGAAACTTTTCAGTCCTTACCATACTAACCCCTCAGAGCATTAGACACATGCCTGGAAGCTTCTTTTTAAGAAAATCCTCTTTCTTTGATTCTCATGACATCATATTCTCCTGGGTGCTGATCTCTTTCTCTCTGGGTGCTGGTCATCCACAGTCATTTCCAAGATTCCCCATCTTCTGTGCAATGTTACTATTTCTACCCTATATTCTCATTTAACACACTTGTACTGATTTTTCAAAAATGTCCTCCAAGATTTCAGTTATCTTATATACCCCAAACATTCCCATGCCCAGTCATTCAGTCGTGTCCAACTCTTTGTGACGCCAAGGACTGTAGCCTGCCAGGCTCCTCTATCCATGACGTTTTCAGGCAAGAATACTGGAATGGGGCCATTTCCTTTCCAGGGGATCTCCCGACCCAGGGATCAAACCCACACTTCCTGCATCTCCTGGACTGGCAGGCTGATTCTTTACCACTCACCCACCTGGGGAGCCCAAATATTCCCATACCTATACATTTAACCGCTATTCTTTTCCTGTGCTTTAAGCAAATATCAAATTACCCACCATTATCTCTGACTATCGCATAGTCTCTCTGTTCAAAACCAAGCTCAAACTTAAAATCTTCCCCAGCTTGTTCTTCCTATGGTCCCTATCGCCAAGGCTGCTGCTGCTGCTGCTGCTAAGTCACTTCAGTCGTGTCCGACTCTGTGTGACTCCATAGACGGCAGCCCACCAGGCTCCTCCGTCCCTGGGATTCTCCAGGCAAGGACACTGGAGTGGCTTGCCATTTCCTTCTCCAATGCATGCATGCATGCTAAATCACTTCAGTCGTGTCCGACTCTGTGCGACCCTATGCTAGAGAACCACTAGCTTTCCAGTGGCCTGAGTGCTAAACCTGGGAAATTCCTTTTTCTCTCATCCTCATCATTCAATCAGTAACCATATCCTATAAATTCTCCTTCCTCAGTATCTGTTCTCTTGCCTGGACATTCCCAGGGACAGAGGAGCCTGGTGGGCTGCCGTCTATGGGGTGGCACAGAGTCGGACATGACTGAAGAAACTTAGCGGCAGCAGCAGCAGCAGTGTCTGTTCAACCTGTTTACGATTCCACCCTCATGGCCACCAGCAATACCACTGCGCCGGTTTCCCAGGTGCTCTTTCTCCCTAGCACTAATCTCTTCTCTAGTGATCTTTCTAAAAGACAAAATTGCTCACACCGTTCCTCTACTGAAACTGTTTCAGAGGCTTAGAAGAGCACATAAGTTAAAGATCTAAAATCTTCAACCACTTTATCAGGCCTCTCTTGCCTCTCCTGCCTCAACTCAAGTTATTAATGACTTCAAGCTCCCTGCTTCACCTGTTTAATGTACTGTAATCTCTTGCACCTCAGGTTCTCAGCATCACTGAGAACAGAAGTTTCTGCATCAGCATCCAGAGCATTTGTAAAACACAACTTGATGGCCACATCCCAAGAATTCCTGATTTAGTAGCGCTGAGATGGGGCCCTTGTGATACCTACGCCGCTAGTCTAAGGACCACACTTTGAGTACCACTGGCCTAGAACAATCTTTCCCCCAGTTTCACCTTATACTCATTCTTCATGTACCAGCTGAATACTATTCTTTCTAGTTGTTCTCTCAAGATCTTCCCATGTCTTGGCAAGGTGCTTCCTCCACAGTTCCCTGAATTACACCTATAACAACACACAATGTACAATAACTGCTTAATTATCTATTGACATGTCCCCACACTGGACTAAGTATCATGAGGGCAGACGGTCTAGCTTTCTTGTTAATTGCTGTATAGCATCTAACTATCAGACTAGATGCTAAAAATGTATTGATTGCTTTAAATTACAGCTAATTCCAAAAATGTTTACATTTCAAGAGTTCCCTTTCTGCAAAGGATATTTTTTAAAATGTAAATATAAATGTTGTATTTCACAACATTTCAATCTCTGAATGCCAACTGCCAGCAACGTCAAGCAGTGATATATACAGCTTCATTGCTTTTCCCACATAGAAAAACTGTATCATTAATAATTACAATATAAAGTATTAATTGTCTTTTTAAGCCACAGTACACTAAGATAAATAAAATTGACAAATTTCTTCTAAAGGCATCCAGTGTTTACTTAGCAATGGCATGTGACCTGGTTTTATGACATCTCTTATCTCTTAAAAATTGAGTAGTGATACCATAAAAAGCATACCATATTTAATGACGTAAGTTACATGATTTTTTTGAACCTTGGTTTTATCATCTGTTAAATCAGAAAATTGGACTAAATTATACATAAGGTCTATCTCAGATTTAAAATTCTATACCAAGAACATTCTGGATAAGAATTCAATATTTAATAAAGTCACCAGCTAAATATTAAAGCAATAGAAAATATACTAGGAATTAAAAATAGCAAAGGTTGATAACTCCTGCGGAGAGGAGATGACAACCCACTCCACTTTGCCTGGAGAATCTCATGCACAGAAGAGCCTGGAGGGCTACAATCCATAGGGTCGCAAAGAACTGGATATGACTGAAGCAGCTTAGCAAGATAATGCCAGAGGAAAAAAAATGGAATTTTAGCTAGATTTAGTACAACAGAACTGAACTGAAAGAAGAATTAAATCTTTTCTCCTATCATCTACAAAACCCAGCAGATCTAGAGATTAAGCAAAAGAGACTTTGGTAGCATCTTCAATGGTATTCAGAAAGGTAGTGTGAAAGTACTTCTTTACTTTTTCAGGACCTGATGGATTTAGGCAGAAATGCACATCAAGCTCTGGAAGTATCCAATTCAACTATGACTGGGTAGACTATAAGCCATTAAGGTAGTCATGGTTACAAGGATAAAGCAAACAGGAAAAAAATTAGCAAACACACGGGGAGAAAGCATCTCAGAGGAGATGGCCATCCTGGAGAATAACACAGAATGCTTCCCCTTGAAGCAGATACATGATTTAAAAAAGGGGGTGGGGGGTGGGGAGAGGGAGAAGGGATTCAATGCCAGGATTTGTATTTCTAATTTGTTTTCTCAAAGTGCTTTGTTAGGATGTAAGCACTGAAAATAGAGAAAGTCATTGTAAAGACAGAAAAAAATATTCCAAAAAAAACTCCAGAGATTATATTAGCCTCCTATTGCTAACATAACAAACTGCCACAAATTTAGTAGCTTCAAGAGACAAATTTATTATCTTATAGTCCTGGAGGTCAGAAGTCCAAAGTGGGTCTCACTGGGCTAAATCAAGGTGCTGGCAGGACTGTGTTCCTTTCCAGAGGCTCTAGAGCATTTTTCATGTCTTTTCCAGTTTGGAGAGACGGCCCACATTCCTTGTCTCCTGGACCCATTCCAGCTTCAAAGCCAATAATCACCAGTCAAGTCAAGCCCTTTTCACACTGACATTCTAACACTGACACTTCTTTCTCCATCTTCCATACTGAAAGATCCTTGTCCACCCAGACACCTAGGATAATCTCCCCAACACAAAATATGGAACTTCATCACATATGAAAAGTCCCTTTTGCCATGTAAAGTAGCATATTCACTGGTTCCAGGATTAAGTACACAGTGGACATCATCAGAACTCCATCAGTGTGGCCACCAAAGAGATGAAAAGCCATTTCTGAATTAAAAGCAGTAATTCAGGCATGGAAATGAAGTATAAAAATTTCAGAAAACTGAAATGACAAGCAGAAAACATACTCAGGAAAGTTACTCAGTGCTCAGGGAAGATCTGAGATAAGATAAAAGGAAAGAAGGCACATACAGGAAAAAATTCCTAACATAACTACTCTTCCAACTAAGACTAGGACAAAGCTTAAGTAACACAGCTTGAAGTATATGAAAAGTTACTGCTTAAAAAGAAAGACCTCAAGTTACTGATCCAAGTTTACATAAACTACAAAGGAATTAATTAAAATCAACTAAAATTCAGATATAGCTAGGTTAGACTTTGGAATCTCAGGGTTAAAATTCTAAATTCTAAAAATATAAAAAGTAAACAAAAAGCAAACAGTGAGAGAAAGAGAAAAAATACAGTATTTCCAAACTTCTGCTGTAGAATTCCAAAAGACAGAATAGAACCAATCCAAATCTCCATTATTTCAACTGTACTTCAATTTAGAAAAAAAAAAATCTCCATTATATGGAGACAGTGTTTGAGATCCATAAATTCTACAACCACCTATACTTAAATTCTCATAAGGGGATAATAAAGAATAGTCTGAGATGTGGGAGCTCAGAACGATCAACATACACATTTCCTTCCTAAAGAAAATATAAATGCAAGTAAGCCATGAAAAAAGTAAAAATAAAACCACGATAGAATAAAAAGACTAGCAGCAAGCATTAAAAATATATAAAACATAACTGAGTCTAAGTAACTGCTCTTCATATGGTTATAAAACAAAGCAAATATCAAAAATCACGTGAATGTATACTTATTGTAAAAACAATAATAATCTGGAATTAAAATCATTGTATTGTAATAAAAGAGAAATCATTTAACACTAAAATATCAATAAATATACATGTATATATAGTGGGCACATAAGAATGATTGTGGTTCATAATGAATGTTTTCATAATAAAAATGACAGCACTGCCCCCAAAATCACTGCATTGATAAGACTTAAAAGTGGAGGAAGAGAAGTATGCAAATATCTGTTTTATTACTTAAGCACAAATCAAAACATACTATTTAAGTTGCAACAATAATTTTCAAAAATAAGTTTAAACATGATTCAAACATCACCAAATTGAGTAGTTAACATACTAAAAATAAGATGACTACTTTTCATATTACTGGAGAAAACAGAAAAATAGGGAGGAAACAAACTATGTAAAGAACGACAATTTTGTGAAATTTAAAAAATGTATATAGATAAAACTATAAATGATTTCCCTTTCTTCTTTAGAAAAGTAATATGTGTTGCAAGAATTTAGGGGAAAACAAGAATATAATCAAACAAAACTCAAATACTTTTTAAAGTCCATTATTCCAAAATCTCAATCACTATAATTAGAAATGTCTCTGTAGTGAGTTACAGAATTCCACCCTGCCCAAGAAACAAAGACATAAATAAAACAGAGTGATTCCAAAAATAAACTGTCCTCAACGATAAAAAGAGAAGTCCATAGTCATGCCCTTTTCACATCTACCAATTACATCACAGGATGATTGGGTTGGGGGAGGAGGCCTCACTGGCTGCTCTACAGAACAGATGTTCCAAATCTCAGAAATTTACCTCACCTTATCATTTGATCTCAAAAGAAGTCATAACAAATCTGCCAAGCCTGAACTCTGAAGAGGCACAGAGGGTGTTCATCTTCGTTACGCACTTCCTTGGTTCATTGGCACATTCACAGACATTACTGGAACGCCAGGTACAGGCAAGGCACTGCACTAGGCTACGCCTTCCAGGGGTACCAGAACGATACACCTGGGTGCCTGCTGTGGGGCCACTCCCGTTCCATCCAGTGTGGTCTTTAATCTCTTGAAAGACAGTACATTTTCATTAGCCAAGTGAAGGGAATGCTTAGCTCGCAGACTTACCAGCTCGCAGACCAGTAATTAAGTCTATATGATTTAGTAAGTATTTAGATAAGAAAGTAAATATGCACTCTGACAGACTAAAAAGAGATTTTAATCTATACAGAATAAAGGACCAGTAATAAGACCTAAATCAAGCCAGTTTGGTTTCCCACTTCTGTTAAAGTAAAACAATGGAGTAGGTGAGGACTTCTTCCTGATTCTGATGCTCACCAGCTAATCTGGTCTCCAGTAAGTCTCACAACATCTCTAAGTGTTGATTTCTCATTTGTAAAATAAGACATCTCTAGTGAAAGTGTTCAGAAAAGGCAATGGCACCCCACTCCAGTACTCTTGCCTGGAAAATCCCATGGACGGAGAAGCCTGGCAGGCTACAGTGCATGGGGTCGCTAAGAGTCGGACACGACTGAGCGACTTCACTTTCACTTTTCACTTTCATGCATTGGAGAAGGAAATGGCAACCCACTCCAGTGTTCTTGCCTGGAGAATCCCAGGGATAGTGGAGCCTGATGGGCTGCCATCTATGGGGTTGCACAGAGTCAGACATGACTGAAGCAACTTAGCAGCAGCAGCAGCAGCAGTGAAAGTGTTAGTTGCTCAGTCATGTCCCACTCTTTGCAACTGCATGGACTGTAGCCCACCAGGCTCCTCTGTTCACTGGATTCTCCAGGCAAGAATACTGGAGAGGGTAGCCATTGCCTTCTTCAAGGGATCTTCCCAACCCAGGGATCAAACCCAGGTTTCCCACATTGCAGGTGGATTCCTTACTGTTTGAGCCATCAGGGAAGCCATGAATACTGGTGTGGGTTCAGTCAGTTCAGTCGCTCAGTCGTGTCCGACTCTTTGCGACCCCATGAATCGCAGCACGCCAGGCCTCCCTGTCCATCACCAACTACCAGAGTTCACTCAGACTCACGCCCATCGAGTCCGTGATGCCATCCAGCCATCTCATCCTCAGTCGTCCCCTTCTCCTCCTGCCCCAATCCCTCCCAGCATCAGAATCTTTTCCAATGAGTCAACTCTTTGCATGAGGTGGCCAAAGTACTGGAGTTTCAGCTTTAGCATCATTCCTTCCAAAGAAATCCTAGGGCTGATCTCCTTCAGGATGGACTGGTTGGATCTCTTTGCAGTCCAAGGGACTCTCAAGAGTCTTCTCCAACACCACAGTTCAAAAGCATCAATTCTTCTGCGCTCAGCCTTCTTCACAGTCCAACTCTCACATCCATACATGACCACAGGAAAAACCATAGCCTTGACTAGATGGACCTTAGTCAGCAAAGTAATGTCTCTGCTTTTGAATATACTATCTAGGTTGGTCATAACTTTTCTTCCAAGGAGTAAGTGTCTTTTACTTTCGTGGATGCAGTCACCATCTGCAGTGATTTTTGAGCCCCCAAAAATAAAGTCTGACAATGTTTGCACTGTTTCCCCGTCTATTTCTCATGAAGTGATGGGACCAGATGCCATGATCTTCGTTTTCTGATTGTTGAGCTTTAAGCCAACTTTTTCACTGTCCCCTTTTACTTTCATCAAGAGGCTTTTTAGCCTATCCCTACTCCAGGTATCATCCTGACCCAGGAATCAAACCAGGGTCTCCTGCATTGCAGGCAGATTCTTTACCAGCTGAGCTACAGGGAATTCAATTCTAGTTCTTAAAGCTAAAAGACTCAGACTTTCCACACATTTCCTCCCTGATTCCCTTCCACCCACAGAAAAAGATTGAAAAGAGATAGCACAGAATTTAATAAATGTCATTAAGTCTCTAATTACAATAAAAATATTTCTCAAACTTTTTTAGAGCCTCAAATGAGAAACAATAAAAAGAAAAAAGGAATGATCCACCACTAGAATCAGAAAACAGGCCACAAAATAATGCTGAGGCAAATAAAAAATGTTTTAAGTTAGAAAATCATATTCCAAGTAGTTGAAGAACATGCAATTACTAGATTTTTTTAAAAGTTTATCTGAAAAAGTACATAAAATACTATTTCTTATACAGAACAATGTATGCGAATATGATGTACAGACATGTAAAAAAGAAAACTATGGAAAACAAACAGTAAATCAATGAAAACACTGTGTATCTGTTATTCCCTGTAACAGGCTGTATGAGTGACATCATATTAGCTGAATTTTCAGAAAGAATTTTGAGTCAGGCCCAGGAGGAAGAAATGGAAAAAAACAAACAGACAAAAAACCAAACAAACACTACGACATGCTAGAGAAAAATATAAGTAGTGTTTTAGGCGCGCTGCTGAGCTCCAAGGGAACAGCAGACGGAGGTGACAGGATGCCCTGGTAGCAGACTGTCAACATTATGGAGACACGGCATTAAATATTACCGGGAAAAAGAAGATGAGCCCTTGGCCTTAACTGAGACAGTGACTTAGAACTGAGACCAAGAGCTAAGCTAGGAGTCCTGAAGATCTCCCTATCAGTAAGAGAGTGAACCAGAAAACATAATCTACATAGGTGCACTGGGGAAAACAAGTAAGTTTATCTCATTTAGGCTCCTGGTTGGGAAATAAATTAAAAGACTCCCTTCAGAAATTAAGACCCCAAGCCTATAAATTACACACAGATGGGATTTCAAGTTAGACCTGTTGCCAAGTCTGAGAACCCACAGAAGGAGAAATTAACAAAAGTCACAGCCCTTAAGCTTGTGATATCTCCACCCACCCTCCAACCCCCACATCCACATGCCTGGCACTAGCAAGCATCAGACCTCTCCAGAGGGCCAACATCAATACAGCCACACAGGATTCTCTCCAGTCAGCCCCACTGATGAATTAATCATCCCAAAGAATAAAAACACACAAGAAGGGTACCATGCATGACAATCAGCAGAACAGGACAGAGTAGGATCGGATCCAATAATATCAGACTGCAGCCATGAAATTAAAAGGCGCTTCCTCCTTGGAAGAAAAGTTATGACCAACCTAGATAGTATATTCAAAAGCAGAGACATTACTTTGCCGACTAAGGTCCATCTAGTCAAGGCTATGGTTTTTCCTGTGGTCAGTATGGATGTGAGAGTTGGACTGTGAAGAAGGCTGAGTGCAGAAGAATTGATGCTTTTGAACTGTGGTGTTGGAGAAGACTCTTGAGAGTCCCTTGGACTGCAAGGAGATCCAACCAGTCCATTCTGAGGGAGATCAACCCTGGGATTTCTTTGGAAGGAATGATGCTAAAACTGAAACTCCAGTACTTTGGCCACCTCATGTGAAGAGTTGACTCATTGGAAAAGACCCTGATGCTGGGAGGGATTGGAGGCAGGAGAAGGGGACGACTGAGGATGAGATGGCTGGATGGCATCACGGACTCAATGGACGTGAGTCTGAGTGAACTCTGGGAGTTGGTGATGGACAGGGAGGCCTGGCGTACTGCGATTCATGGGGTCGCAAAGAGTTGGACATGACTGCGTGACTGAACTGAACTGAAAGACAAAACTGTACCGATGGAGTTTTTGCATTCTCCTTTCTCTACTTCAATTGGTTCCAGTTACATTTCCATTTCTATTCTTTAATGCTTATTTTTAATATAATATTTGAACATGCATACTTGACGTCTACAGGTAATCCTCTTCCCTTGGTAAGCACTCATTCCAATGCCTCCAGCTCACTGTGGTTCAGCGTTACTTCCATTTGTTTTGAAACCTACCTAAAATTACTTGATATTACATTCTCAGTTTATTTGGTCATCTTTGTATGATGCCAGTACACCCATGTTACTAGCACAAAAAAAAGATTAAGCGTGAAATAAATTGTCAGCCAGTATTATTCGAGAACAAAAATAAAAAGTTCCTAAATAAAATTAATTATCTATATTTATATATCTAGATCTATATAGGGAAAGAGAGAGATGTGACTAAACAGAAGTTATTCCAGAGTGCAAAGGTAATTTAACATTTAAAAAATCTGGTAATAGAAATCATGATGTGAACAAATTCAAGGAAAGAAAAAAGGCCAATGATCATCTCATTAGACATGCAAATATGTGTTTGGTAAATTTAAACAACTTTCATGATAACTTGCCAATCCAGGTTACAAGGAAATGTCCTTAATTTGGTAAAAGGTATATGTATGGCAATTGTCATATTTGATGGAAATATTAATATTCTGTTTTAAGAAACAAAACAAAGCTGATTCAATCACCACTTGCCTTTAGCATGTATTAGTGATTATAGCCAAAACAATAAGAAAAAAAAGGAGACTGGAAAAGAAAAACTCTTTATCACAAATGATTAATTATTTACATATAAAATACAAGATAATCTATAAACAAACTATTAACAGAGTTTAGCAAATTTGCTGAACTAAATATCAAGCCACATGAATTAACTGTGTTCATATAGAAATATCACAAAAAATTTCTTAATTATTATTTCAAGGACAACACATAATAAAAAAAGGTTTATTGATTCTAGGAATAAGTCTAAATATTCAAAAGCTTACAAGGAAACCTAAATAATCGAAGAGATAGCATTTTATGGGCAGAGAAAGATGTTAAGATGTCAGTTTTCCAAAACAGTAATACATAAATTCAGTGCAATAAAATGAAAATCCCAAAGGGTTTCTCATGAAGTTTGACAGACTCTCTGAATACTGCTGCAGAAGTACAAAAGAGCCAGAGTACGCGAGATAACTTGGAAGTCAAAGAACTAGATGCCCTATGGAAAACCATACTTCATTTCAAAGTGATAGTAGTAAGACATGATATTGGCACAGAAAAACGAACAACCAATGACGTAGAAAAGAACCAGAAACACACACTTTCATGGAAACTTGATACAAGAGACATGGCTTTACCTACTAATGGGGAAAACAGCATTAACTGTTCATCTGTGTGAAAAAATAAAAGTAAAACAAACTTCTTTTCCCTATCATACACAGAAATCAATTTCAGTAAAGACATGTGTAAAGGATATAAAAAATATATTTATAATTTGCAACTAGGGGAATTCTTCTAAACAAGACCAAAACATTGACAAAATTCAAGACTTCCATGCAGCAAAAGACTTTCTAATCAATGAAAAGAAAAGTTAAAGAATAGTGAAAATTTTGGCATGTACATAATAAAGGTTTAGTTCACAAATCAAAATAGAAAAGCCAAACAATCCAATCGCAAAACAGGCAAAGATGGGGACAGGCAATTCATAAAAGAGGAAAACTAAATGGCCAAACATCACATGAAAAGATAATTACTTTCCAGGGAATAAGAGAAAATTAAATAAAAACTGCAGTCAGATCCAATTAACCAACCGTTCCACTGGGTGGTTAAAATTTAACAAGTCTGAAGATATCAAGAGTTGACGAAGACTGTCATACAGTTATTGTGGGAATAAAATTTTAGTACAACTGCTTTGCAAAACAGTTTGGCAAAAACCTCTTAAATTAGATATATTCATACATGATCGCATGATTCTAATGCTAGAAAACCTAAAACATGTGCCTGAGGAGATATATACAAGAATTTTCACTGCTACTCTTTTCTAATATCAACATATTAGAAGTAACATAAAATATTCATCAAATGGAGAAAAGGCAAATTGTGAAATAACCAGAAAGATAAGCTATAAAGCAGCCAAATGAACAAAGTATAGCTTTACGTATGCTGATGACTAAAGCAACTTGCAAAGTATACAAGCACTACGCCATTCTTAGAAATATAAAAAAAATTACAGAACTATACTATATATTGTTTAAACATTTCCCTGACGTATGTATATATCACAAATATATGGGAGGAGATGATGAGTATGAATTTATGGTGTGAGCCATGGGGGAGGTTAATAGAATTGGGAAGGGGTATAAGAGGCTCAACTTTATCTATAATGGCTCATTTGTTTATTTATTAAAGCACAAAATATTTTTCTCAGTTCAGTTGAGTCGCTCAGTTGTGTCCAGTTCTTGGCAACTCCATAGACTGCAGCACGCCAGGCCTCCCTGACCATCACCAACGCTTGGACCTTGCTCAAACTCATGTCTATTGAGTTGGTGATGCCATCCAACCATCTCATCTTTGGTCGTCCCCTGCTCCTCCCACCTTCAATCTTTCCTAGCATCAGGGTCTTTTCAAATAAGTCAGTCTTCACATCAGGTAGCCAAAGTATTAGAGTTTCAATTTCAACATCAATGAATATTCAGGATTGATTTCTTTTAGGATGGACTGGTCGGATCTCCTTGAAGTCCAAGGGACTCTCGAGAGTCTTCTCCAACACCACAGTTCAAAAGCATCAATTCTTTGGTGCTCAGCTTTCTTTATGGTCCAACACTCATATCCATACGTGACTACTGGAAAAACCATTGCCTTAAATAGACAGACCTTTATAATGTCTCTGCTTTTTAATATGCTATCTAGGTTGGTCATAACTTTTCTTCTAAGGAGTAAGCATCTTTTAATTTCATGGCTGCAGTCACCACCTGCAGTGATTTTGGAGCCCAAGAAGATAAAGTCTATCACTGTTTCCACTGTTTCCTCATCTTTTTGCCATGAAGTGATAGGATCAGAGGCAAGAATCTTAGTTTTCTGAATGTTGAGCTTTAAGCCAACTTTTTCACACTCCTCTTTCACTTGCATCAAGAGGCTCTTTATTTCTTCTTCACTTTCTGCCATAGCTCAGTTCAGTCGCTCAGTAGTGTCCAACTCTTTGTGACCCCACGAATTGCAGCACACCAGGCCTCCCTGTCCATCACCAAATCCCAGAGTTCACCCAAACTCATGTCCATCGAGACGGTGATGCCATTCAGCCATCTCATCCTCTATCGTCCCCTTCTCCTCCTGCCCCCAACCCCTCCCAGCATCAGGGTCTTTTCCAATGAGTCAGCTCTTTGCATCAGGCGGCCAAAGTATTGGAGTTTCAGCTTCAGCATCAGTCCTTCGAGTGAACACCCAGGACTGATCTCCTTTAGGACGGAGTGGTTGGATCTCCTTGCAGTCCAAGGGACTCTCAAGAGTCTTCTCCAACACCACAGTTCAAAAGCATCAAATCTTTGGTGCTCAGCTTTCTTCACAGTCCAAATCTCACATCCATAGATGACCACTGGAAAAACCATAGCCTTCACTAGATGGACCTTTGTAGGCAAAGGAATACCTCTGCTTTTCAATATACTATCTAGGTTGGTCATAACTTTCCTTCTAAGGAGTAAGCATCTTTTAATTTCATGACTGCAATCACCATCTGCAATGATTTTGGAGCCCCCAAAATAAAGTCTGACACTGTTTCCACTGTTTCCCCATCTATTTCCCATAAACTGATAGGACCAGATGCCATGATCTTAGTTTTCTGAATGTCGAGCTTTAAGCCAACGTTTTCACTCTCCTCTTTCACTTTCATCAACAGGCTTTTTAGTTCCTCTTCACTTTGTGCCATAAGGGTGGTGTCATCTGCATATCTGAGGTTGTTGATATTTCTCCCAGCAATCTTGATTCCAGCTTGTGCTTCTTCCAGTCCAGCGTTTCTCATGATGTACTCTGCATAGAAGTTAAATAAGCAGGGTGACAATATGCAGTTTTGACGTACTTACCTTTTTGGAACCAGTCTGTCATTTCATGTCCAATTCTAACTGTTGCTTCCTGACCTACATACAGATTTCTTAAGAGGCAGGTCAAGTGGTCTGGTATTCCCATCTCTTTCAGAATTTTCCACAGTTTATTGTGATCCACACAGTCAAAGGCTTTGGCATAGTCAGTAAAGCACAGAAATAGATGTTTTTCTGGAACTCTCTTGCTTTTTCCATGATCCAGCGGATGTTGGCAATTTGATCTCTGGTTCCTCTACCTTTTCTAAAACCAGCTTGAACATCTGGAATTTCTTGGCTCACATACTGTTGAAGCCTGATTTGGAGAATTTTGAGCATTACTTTCCCAGCATGTGAGATGAGTGCAATTGTGTGGTAGTTAGAGCATTCTTTGGCATTGCCTTTCTTTGGGATTGGAATGAAAACTGACCTTTTCCAGTCCTGTGGCCACAGCTGAGTTTTCCAATTTTGCTGACATATTGAGTGCAGCACTTTCACAGCTCATCTTTTAGGATTTGAAACAGCTCAACCAGAATTTCATCACCTCCATGAGCTTTGTTCATAGTGATGCTTTCTAAGGCCCACTTAACTTCACATTCCAGGATGTTTGGCTCTAGGTGAGTGATCACACCATCATGATTATCTGTGTCATGAAGATCTTTTTTGTACAGTTTATGTGTATTCTTGCCATCTCTTAATATCTTCGTTTCTGCTAGATCCATACCATTTCTGTCCTTTATTGAGCCCATCTTTGTATGAAATGTTCCCTTGGTATCTCTAATTTTCTTGAAGAGATCTCTAGTCTTTCTCATTCTATTGTTTTCCTCTATTTCTTTGCACTGATCGCTGAGGAATGCTTTCTTATCTACTCTGCATTCAAATGGGTATATCTTTCCTCTTCTCCTTTGCTTTTGGCCTCTCTTCTTTTCACAGCTATTTATAAGGCCTCCTCAGACAGCCATTTTGGTTTTTTGCATTTCTTTTTCTTGGGGATGGTCTTGCTCCCTGTCTCCTGTACAATGTCACAAACCTCTGTCCATAGAGTTACTAGCTTAGAGGAAAGCAATAAGAAGTGAGGCTCAAAAGAGGCAGCTTCTAATATTTTAAATATTTGATGCAATTTAAAAAATATTTTTCAGGAAAAAAAATCATGCAAAAAGCATTCTCATAAGAATAAATGTACATTCCTGATACATCATTTGAGTTACATCTTGGGGTAACTAGGACTACAGTCTCACAGATTCTCTATTATTCACCACCTTACTCTTCCTGTCTTGTCTTTCTCCACCAATACAGAGTTGGATTTCCACCTATAATATAGGCTGTGTGGCTCTAAAACAGCCCTCCCCTCCTGTTTTCCCAGGTGACTTCAGTAACCTGATCAACCATAATTAAGGTAATACTAAACAGAGTTTTAGAGTATGCAAAGCCTTTGGAGTTGGGGCTCAAACCTGAATCCAGATCAATGACTCATCTTTCCAGGCTTCAAGTGAGCTTCAAACCTCCTTCTGCTGGCTGGTGGAAGCTCATCTCAGTGCAGACACTTTTAAATCAGGCAGCCATCTTGTCTACCAACAACCACAAGGTATACCCAACTGAATGCAGAGTTCCAAAGAATAGCAAGGAGAGACAGGAAAGAGTTCTTAAGTTAACAATGCACAGAAATAGAGAAAAACAAAAGAATTGGAAAGACAGAGATCTCTTCAAGAAAATTAGAGATACCAAGCAGATATGATATCATGAACTCCTTCTTGGAAAATTCAGACTTATATTGAAGAAAGTAGGGAAAACCACTAGACCATTCAGGTATGACCTAAATTAAATCCCTTACAATTATACAGTGAAAGTGACAAATAGATTCAAGGGATCAGATCTGATAGACAGAGTGCCTCAAGAACTGTGGACAGAGGTTCCCGACATGGTACAGGAGGCAGGGATAAAGACCATCCCCAAGGAAAAGAAATGCAAAAAAGCAAAATGGCTGTCTGAGGAGGTCTTACAAATAGCTGAGAAAGAAAAGAAGCTAAAGGCAAAGGAGAAAAAGAAAGATATATCCATCTGAATACAGAATTCCAAAGACTAGTAAGGAGAGATAAGAAAGCCTTCCTAAATGATCAATGCAGAAATAGAGGAAAACAATAGAATGGGAAAGACTAGAGATCTCTTCAAGAAAATTAGAGACACCAAGGGAGCATTTCATGCAAAGATGGGCACACTAAAGGATAGAAATGGTATGGACCTAACAGAAGCAGAAGATATTAACAGAAGGTAGCAAGAATACACAGAAGAACTGTACAAAAAAGATGTTTTGACCCAGATAGCCATGATGGTGTGATCACTCACCTAGAACCAGACATCCTGGAGTGCAAAGTCAAGAGGGCCCCAGGAAGCATCACTATGAACAAAGCTAGTGGAGGTGATGGAATTCCAGCTGAGCTATTTCAAATTCTAAAAGATGAAGCTGTGAAAGTGTTGCACTCAATATGCCAGTAAATTTGGAAAGCTCATCAGTGGCCACAGGACTGGAAAAGGTCAGTTTTGTTCCAATCTTAAAGAAGGGCAATGCCAAAGAATGTTCAAACTACCACATAATTGCACTCATTTCATATGTCAGCAAGGTAATGCTCAAAATCCTTCAAGCTGGGCTTCAACAGTATGTGAACCAAGAAATTCCAGATGTACAAGTTGGATTTAGAAAAGGCAGAGGAACCAGAGATTAAATTGCCAACATCCGTTGGATCATCGAAAAGCAAGAGAATTCCAGAAAAACATCTACTACTTCTTCACTGACTACTCTAAAGACTTTGTGATCACAACAAACTGTGGGAAATTTTTAAAGAGATGGGAATATCAGACCACCTTACCTGCCTCCTGCATAACCTGTATGCAGGTCAAGAAGCAACAGTTAGAACCAGACATGGAACAACAGACTGGTTCAAAACTGATAAAGGAGTACATCAAGGCTGTATATTGTCACCCTGCTTACTTAATCTCTATGCAGAGTACACCATGTAAAATGCACGGCTGGATGAATCATAAGCTGTAATCAAGATTGCTGGAGGAAATATCAATAACCTCAGATATGTAGATGACACCACCTTAATGGCAGAAAGCAAAGAGGAACTATAGAGCCTTGTGATGAAAGCGAAAGAGGAGAATGAAAAAGTTGGCTTGAAAATCAACATTCAAAAAACTAAGATCATGGCATTGGGTCCCATCACTTCATGGCAGATAGATGCGGGGGAAAATGTGAACAGTGACAGACTTTATTTTCTTGGGCTCCAAAATCACAGTGGACAGTGACTGTAGCCATGAAATGAAAAGATTCTTGCTCCTGGAAGAAAAGCTATGATAAACCTAGACAGTGTATTAAAAAGCAGAAACATCACTTTGCTGACAAAGATCTATATAGTCCAAGCTATGGTTCTTCCAGTAGTCATGTACAGATGTTTGAGAGTTGGACCATAAAGAAGACTGAGTGCCAAAGAAATGATGCTTTTGAACTGTGGTGTTGGAGAAGACTCTTGAGAGTCCCTTGGACAGCAAGGTCAAACTAGTCAACTGTAAAGGAAATCAATCCTGAATATTCATTTGAAGGGCAGATGCTTCAGCTGGAGCTCCAACACTTTGGTCACCTGATGCGAAGAGCCAACTCACTGGAAAAGACCCTGATGCTGGAAAAGATTGATGGCACGAGGAGAAGGGTACAAGAGAGGATGAGATGACTGGATGGCATCATCAATTCAATCGACATTAGTCTGAACAAACCCTGGAGAAGGTGGAGGACAGGGAAGCCTGGTGTGCTGCATGGCGTCACAAAGAGTCGGACAGGACTGAGCGACTGAACGATAACAACACACCCTACTCCTCTTCCTACAGGACAGGAGCTCTGGCTCCCAAAGGTTGCCTGAATCTCTGAAAGTTGCTTGATAGCTAATCTCACCTTTCAGGAATTCATCTCCTTCATGGCCCTTTCAGAAATATTTTATCTGATGCTAAGGAACAGGTAACAACTGCTTCTCCCTTCTCTCTTAGCCTGAGCCTGTCTAGGATAACCATTTACAAAATGGACTTAAGTCTAACTCACTGGCAGTTCTGCACAGGATGCTGTGTGATTACCAAATGGCAGTACCATCATGCGGCAAATGGTGGAATTCGTAAATGACAGTCTTATGACAGTGAGATACAGTTCCCCAAAGACATAAACCCCCAGACCCTATGATTACCATCTCCTCAGCTGGTGAAAACAGCAGGGTGTTATCCCACCTTAGCGTATATTCATGGAATAGCTATAACTAAAGTTCAAAGAAAAATAACTGGAGACAGCTAGGAGAGTAAAAAGGAACACTAGCTAAGAGCACCATCATGGGTCGTAAGAGGGAGGAAGCCTCACCCCTTTGAAGGATAAAGAATTGACTCCATTAATCATTAAAGACTAAACCAATTAGAAAGGATGTATTAGAAAAAGAAACAAATATTAATGTCTCATTTGTGGTTTACCCTAGGTATCCCAGTACAATTTTGTCTTATGAACTGAAAACTCCCAACGTGCCCTCAGATTGCGAAATAAGATATCCTCTCAAATTTTATCTATGTTTATAAACACAAAAGGGGGCAGAGATGAATTCAAATTGCAATATGAGAACAAATTTAACTTCTAACAGAAACATGGTTCAAGATGGAGTAAGTCAGAAATCTCAATGTTTATCTCCACATGCATTTATTCCTGGCAATACATTGGCGTTTTCCATAGAGTGTTTATCTAACTTGGCTTTCCTGTGATGGATCTTCTGCATATTACATAAGCGGGTCATACACATAGACCACATGTAGAGGTAACCACTCTCTCCCTGTTAAAAAAGAAAAGAAAAGAAAAATCTCCCAAAAGAATCATGGGGAAAAGGGAAGGAACTAACATTATGTATGCCAGTGGTCTGTTAAAAGATGCTGATACTGTACAAAGCATCGAACATATTTTGCCATTTAAATCTGTGAGAACAGTGTCTATTATTCCAGAGATTTAAAAAAAAATTAGCTGAAGCTAGATCTATATTGAAAGAGATTTAAACCTAGATTTGAACCAAAATTCACCTGGGTCTAATGCTATGCATTCTGGTTTCTCAATTCCGTGTTTGGCGAAGTCAGATCACATTATGTCTTCACTGTGTGGCGCTGGAAACATACCTCACACTGCAAGCAATTGTTCACACTGGAGTCCCCAAGGAAGTGCTATCAAGATAACCATGATCCTTGACTGATAATTCAGTAACTGAAACAATTCCCTTTGTAAACGTTAAAGTCACTGAATAGTTTCAGGCAGAAGAGTCGACTAATCTAATCAATGTTTTTAAAAGATAACTCTTTACACACCAATTGCAAAAACACTTCTGAGAAAAGCAATTGGGAAATTCTGAACATAGCTGAGTAAAAAATGATTTTAAAAGTTGTTTTTAATTTTACTCTGTGGAGGAATGGGACTGTGGCACTATAAGTGAGTTCTTTCTTAGAGATGCATATTGATGTATGAATATGAGATAAAATAACACGATGCCAAGGATTTGCTTTAAAATATTTAATCCCCCCAAAATGAGAGAAAGTGAATCAAGTTTGGCCAAATGCTAATAATAGTTGGATCTCAGTGATGGCTATCCTGGGATTCACTCTATTATTCTGATTTTGTATGTGTGTGTGTGTGTGTGTGTGTGATAATTGAAAACTGCATAATACAAAATTCCCAAAAAACGGAATTCTTTCAATTTCAAAAAACACAACCCATTGAACACAGCATTCAATTGCTTTAATCTGAAATTATCCATTTCTAATATCAGAAATAAAACCTCTAAAAACCTATTAGTAATGATGTTCAAAAATACCTGTCTTCTAACAGACACCAAGCAGATACATACTTGTTAGTTAACTTAGAGCACTGGGTAGGAACTAGGGGAACAAATATTTTGAAAACATTGAGTATCTACCCAAATTCATGTTTTTAAGGAAATTTACTGGAAATCACTTGAAGGGATCAAAATATCTTTGTTTCTTTGTCTTAAAACCAAGACAGCCACTTAGCAAATGAGACAGAATACCTTGTAAAATACTGATGGCAAATATTCCTTCTTTGCTAGAATCATGGTTCTGAGATCTGAATGCTTTTAAAATTCTCAAACACCTCTTCTCGTCTATAATACCTGGGTTTGAGAAAGACTGAACCAGCCATACACAGATTGAACTATTGACCTTTCCATTCAAAAGTAAAATAAAGCTTTTAATCCATACTCCACCCACAGTAAAGAGATGAACCCCCATTAAAGTTCTGCTAATAGAGTTCTAGATACAGAAAACGGTCATTAAGAGTGGCAAGCTTTTTGCTTACCCCTTCTACCTCCACCCCCTCCATCCTCCCATCCCTGCAGGGGAGGAGCACATTCATTAATTTAACCAAAGCATGAGCATGTTCCTGTCTGCAGACATCTCCAGAGCTTCCTTCAGGAGCTCTTTATTCTGAACTAGCTGAACTATTCAACATAAAGCAGCTACGCACACAGGCTGCCTGCTGCTGCTAGTCCGGTTTCGCCTCGGTATCCATCCAGCTTCAGAACGAGGTGCTGTCCTTCTCCGCCTGAGCAAACAAAAAATCCATCTAATAGTCTGGGCAGGAGTCAAGCAGGAATACAAACTTGTCCCACTTCAAAGCACCAGGCGTATCTTTCACTGACTAAACAGCAATTCCAGCATGAGTGACAATGAAAGCTTTCTTCCCTATTATTGTTGGAAACAATCACCAGCTATTTTGTTCATATTAATTAGTTTATATCTATTACTAGGCAGCCTTGATTAAAAAATGCTCTTTGTTACCAAGTGAATAGAGAGTAACAAAACTGAAAGCTTTTTTTTTTTTCCCAATTGTTTTTGTCTTAAGAAAGGACTGTCAGGCCTTTCACACTTGAATGTGGGTTTATCTCTGCACAGGTCCCTGAATTCACCCTGAAAGAATTCGAGTTGATGTGCCAGACAATACCAGGCAAAGCTGATTGAGTGAATGGCTTATTACGCCTCGCCTAAGGAGATCTGTATTTAAATTGCTTTTACCTTCTCTGAACCTGGGGAAAACTTGATAACAGAGAATAGATGAATACAAGCTTGGGGGCAAGGGCAAATCAGCCTTGGATTAAAAGCTGACTGCACAAATTACATGGGAAGGACTGACAAACAATCGTGAGGTTCCTCATGGATGAGAGGATCCTGGGAACCCAGTGACCCACTCATCTGCATCTCTCCAGAAGGGTGAGCTGCCTCTCTCTGTGACCTAACATCTCAGCTTACAGCTGACTCCTTCCAAGGGGCTTGAGTTTCCCCAACTATCAGAGGCTGTGTGAGAACCATGGGACTCACTTCCCTGGTTGTGATTCATTAATAAATTGGTTCAGCACAATTGTCAAAAGTAAGGTTTGAACCCAGGTCTAAGACTCATGAGCTACGCAAGTTTCCTTGAGATTAACGTTATGGCAAAACCAATACAGTGTTGTAAAGTAAAAAAAAAAAAAAAAATCTTCATGTGGCTTCCAAGGCCCTGCAAAATCTTCTCCAACATTGTAATCCAACCCACCTACCTTTTCTACAGCTTGAAGTATGCTGATCAGTACTTAACAATGGGCTGTTAGGTACCAGGGCCTGTGTTTGCCAATTTCCATGGTGTGAATACTCCACCCTGGCTGATTTCAAGCCACAAACATGAAGTCAATCAGCTTACGAAATTCCTTTGAAAGCTGAAAAGTCAGATCTCGTGAGCTGGTACAGCTGGCTCCAGACATCACCCCCCACACCCTCACACCCCACTTTACTATGACCAAAAGCTGTGACTCTCCCACCTTGGGACACTTGACATTCATGTCCTCTCCCTTACCAGAGTAACTTTCATTCATAAGCTCCTAGCCTGGTAGTCTCCCTTTGAGACATCTTCCCGAATCCTACACATCATTCCACTTTACCCCAAAGAGCACCCATGCTTCCCATATGATAGCATTTGTGACACAGCACTCTAATTTTTTGTTTCCTTATCTGGGTATTTCCCATTACATTTCTAAACTCTGACAGGGCAAAGACTGTCTTTATCTTGCATCCCCAGGCCTGCCACAGTGCTTGCTAAACAACACTGAGGTGTACCGAGAAATATATTAAATACTCTTCTGAACTCTATACACATGACCTCATTTCCACCTTAAAACCACCCTACAGATTTGGCTTTTTCATGATGATGCTCATTTTCCAGATGACAAAATGGAGGCATTGAGAGAGGGAATACTTTTTTCTCCCCTCCCACCATGGGCTCAGTTAGTAAATGCTGGAACCAGGGCTGGAATTGAGGCAGTGTAACTGCGGAGTCTTGTGCATCCTTCTAGACCAGTGTTTCCTTTCTTTTTTTTTTTTTTCCTATTGGTGACTCTCAAGGAAGAAATTTTAATTAAATTCAAGTTCTCCCTAAGGAGAAATTAAGTGCTTAGGAATAGGTTTTCATCAGGCAGGGTTAAGCTCTGGAGGGATTTTTCATCTCCCAAGGTCCATTTTTTGCCCTCTTGGGGGAAATTCATTCCTGTGGACAATGTGTATTACAGACTTTTCACTATATGCATTTATATTAATGTACCATATGTTTATCCCTAAGAACATATGGTCTTGTTTTACAGTTTTAATTATATTTTCCTGTAAATATTATTCTGCATCTTGCTTTCTTTTCCCTCCATTAGATATCTTGAGGAGACAGAGCTGTGTTGAGATAGACAGATATTCTCATTTAATTGCTGTATTTAAATCATATCAACATGACTGACACTAAGTCCTTCTACTATTGAATATTAGAAAGTTTTCCACTGCTTGGTCTTCACTAATGTTTCAGGGAATATCTCTCTGCACATATTCTTAGAATCATGTTTTTCTAACATAAGCATCTAGATGGGAACAGGGGATGTGCGAAGGTCTATAATTTTAACTGCTAAGTCGCTTCAGTCGTGTCCGACTCTGTGCAACCCCAGAGATGGCAGCCCACCAGGCTCCGCCATCCCTGGGATTCTCCAGGCAAGAACACTGGAGTGGGTTGCCTTTTCCTTCTCCAATGAATAAAAGTGAAAAGTGAAAGCGAAGTCGCTCAGTCGTGTCCGACTCCCAGCGACCCCATGGACTGCAGCCCACCAGGCTCCTCCGTCCATGGGATTTTCCAGGCAAGAGTACTGGAGTGGGTTGCCATTGCCTTCTCCAATTTAATCTTAACAGATACTGTCAAATTACCTTCCAGAGTGACTGGACCAATTTACTTCCCCACAGAGACTTTACAAGAATACACATTTCCTCAAGTGTTTATGTTAAATATGACCTCTTTCTACATAGGGTGGTGCTAAACATTTTCATTAAATGAGTCATTTAAAAATATTTATATCACTCATCGGCTGATAGTAGCTTGTGTAAGAGCAAAGATGTGTAGATAAGACGATGCTGTTGGAAATGCTGACAAATGAGAGCAGCAAGACTAGGGTGCTGAAATGACCTGTCCAGGAAACCTGTATCAGGGCCTAACTTATACCTTAAAAGGCTAAGAATAGTCATTGCAAAGGAACAACTCCAGTGGACTTTGAAATGGTGACCTTAGGTAACAGGCACTAAATCTTTCACCCATTTACCACGTCTCTCGGGTACCAAGAACACTATTGAGGGGAATGGAAATCAAACACCCAAAGTAAATGAAGTGTTGAAAAGGCAACGATCCGTTTACCAGAAAGAGAAATACACATGATGGTGATAACACTAAGCATTCTGGAAAATGACACTACAAACTTCATAATGCTCAGGAACAGCAATGACCACACCCATGTGATAAAGTCCCAAGTCTTTCATAGAAGAAGAAAAACATTTCAGTAAATAAAGTAGAAAAATTCCTTTTTCTTCTTTCTCCCTCTCTCCCTTTCTTTGCACACACACAGACACACACACCTCTACCTAAAATAAATGCAACAGGGGCCTCTTCTATAGCACAAGGAACTACACTGAATATTTTGTAATAACATAGAAGGGAAAGGAATATGAACAATTATATATATATGTGTGTGTGTGTGTGAATCATATGGCTGTACAATGGAAACTAATACAAAATGTAAATCTACTATATTTCAATTAAAAAAAATTTTTTTAGAAATCAGACCAAAAAAAAAAAATCCCAGCATAAAAATAAGTAGTTTTCTTTCTTTAGATCTTCATTTCCTTATGAAGGCTCCCATATCATATAAAATTTATATTCAATTAAATAAAGAAATATATACAAAATTTAGTAGTCTGCAAAATGATTCAAAGAAATAAAGGTGTAGAAAAGTATTTTGTATCATCAAGATTCAAATTTCAATCAATATGACTTTTTCTCAAAAGCATGCTTTTTTCTTCCACCTTGGCCCTAAAAGTGATTCTCATGAATGTGATCGGAGGTCACAGTCTAAAAGGAAGAGAAGAGATTTCCCTGGTGGTCCAGTGATTAAAATCTCATGCTTCTAATGCAGGGGAAACCGATTCAGTCCTTGGTCAGGGAACTAATATCCCACATGTGTGCAGTGCAGCCAAAAAATAAAAGGAAGAGAAGCATTTGGGAAATCACGCTTGCTGATGTGTGCTTTGCATAGATCCTCTCCTTTAATCCCTATAACCATGCTGTGAGGGATGACTACATGAGAAGACATGGAAGTAGAGTGAGGTCAGCAGGACTAAGGCCCTTTATCCAATAATTGAGATGTGAACACACGTCTAATGACTCCAAAGTCTGTTTCCCCACTGTACCACGCTGCCTCCTGAAACTGAAAGGGTTTAGTTAGTACTTCAATAGATCAGATTGTAAAACAGTGAAAACAGTGTTCCTGATGTGTGAGTGTTCTTCTCTGGACAGTAAAAGTACTCACATTACTGTGTTTCAGAAGTTTCTGGAATTGCATTTTCTTCTCAAAGTTACTAAAACAGGTCAAGGTAAAATAATCATCATTATAGGAGGAGGACACCAAGACAACATTCAGAAAACTTGTTATAAGATTAGATCAGTTCTGAGATAAACCCAAGAAAGCCAACAGGGAGATCTGCTACTGACTGTCTTGATTTGGAGTTGGATGCCAGCCACCCTAGGTGCCGCAAACAAGCGCCGCCCTCAGAAAACACTCATCCAAATCCCCACCAAACGAGAACTCAGAAGAGACACATATGATCTCCAGAGTCAAACACAGGTTCTGAAACTCAGTTGAAACATTCAACAAAACTATGATTAGCCCAGACCTATGGGCTTCCCTAGTGGCTCAGACGGTAAAGCGTCTGCCTGCAATGTGGGAGACCCGGGTTCAATTCCTGGGTCGGGAAGATCCCTGGAGAAGGAAATGGCAATCCACTCTAGCACTCTTGCCTGGAAAATCCCATGGACGGAGGAGGCTGGTAGGCTACAGTCCACAGGGTTGCAAAGAGTCGGACACGACTGAGCAGCTTCACTCACTCACTCACTCATGTGTGTCTGAATCACGTACCTGGGGCTGTGAAACGACAGGGGAGGACGTAGAGGCAGCGGCCATGGCAGCTCCGGAGTCGTGGGCGGTGACCAGGCCCCAGCACTAAGGTCACAGCAAGGGAGTCAGATTCTCCTGGCTGCTGATCAGATCGTGGTCATGCTAGGAGCAACTGTGGACCTGGAAAAGGAGAGGAAAATCCACTTTGGCCTCAGAGGACTGGCACAGGGGAGTTGAAGCACCTTTGGCCATGGGCAGTGAAAATAAACAAACAAACAAAAAACCCTATCTCAAAAGCCAACCACCAGCTTAATGCAAAGAGGAACCCAGGAAGGAGCATCTTACAGAGCAGCTAACATCTCAATGCCAGGATTTCTGTACCATGTTAAGCTGATACATTTTCATAAACCTAAAGCCAACTTGGCATGCGACCAGATGTTTGCAGCAGGTGATTTCAAGTTGTGAAGAGGGGGAAGAGTAGGAAGGGGGAAGGGCCATCTTGTCCTTAAATAAGAAAGTGAGTAACTCACAATTAAGAGCATTCAGTATATAGGCAGAGAGCAAATAGAATAACAGTATCAAGTGTCTTAGAAGTGAAGTGAAGTGAAGTTGCTCAGTTGTGTCTGACTCTTTGTGACCCCATGGACAGTAGCCTACCAGGCTCCGCCGGCCATGGGATTTTCCAGGCAAGAATACTGGAATGGGCTGCCATTCCCTTCTCCAGGGGATCTTTCCAACCCAGGGATTGAACCCAGGTCTCCTGCATTGCAGACAGACGCTTTACCGTCTTGAGCCACCAGGGAAGTTCAAGTGTCTTAGAGACCCACCCAGTTCAACCCTGACCATTAGCAGTTGAAAACCTGAGGGCTGATGAAGAGAGATGAGTGGATTCATATTTTTTTCATAGAGAATCAATCCTAGAGCACCAAGTCCCAGTCCAAGATGAGATTTAAGTGAATGCATTCTATATTTACATCTCCTTAGGGAACTTGTTACCATTTTCAGAATTAAAGGCAAGATACCCCAAAGTTAAAGGAGTGGGTCATAAGAATAAGTATTGGATGGGCAGTGGGGGAGGGGGCTTTGTAAATCAAACTTCCACAGGTGTGAGGAAGAGTCCATTTCTCAATTCCTCTCAACATTCTTAGAGGATGCTAGATGGATGTGACTTATCTCCACATCTCAATCTACAGAGGGGGATGATTTTTCATTTTAAAACCTTAAGATGGGAGGGAGGTTCAAAAGGGAGGGAATGTATGTATACCTACGGCTGATTCATGTTGAGGTGTGACAGAAAACAACAAAAGTCTGTAAATTATCCTTCAACAAAAAGAAATTAATTTTAAAAAAAGAATTTAAGAAAATACTTTCATTTTAAAGACAATTTTTCACTTTTAGGTTGCTTTCATACCACCTAACAATATCCTTTCTTTTACTCAAAATGTTATTTATCAACATCCATAGTGAACTAAGGGCATAACGAATAAAACTGAGCCAACCTCTACCTCAAAAAGGCAGCATTTGTCTGTAAATACACTTTCTGGTTTCCCCAGCGTGCAAAATGACAGCAGAACACTTTCATACTATTGGGAAATGATACTCTTCTTAACAGTAAAAGTCACGAACCAGGATCACAAAAATCCACGTCAGTAATCTTGAGCAGTTAGTAATGGTGGAGTTGGATATCTAAGCCAAGTCTCTGCAAATCCTCTGGCACTATTCCCTATTAGCTGAATGATGCTGGGCAAGTCACATAACCTCAGAAGAACTGTTTCCTAAGAAACAATCTAGGTTTGACAGCAACATCTTTGAACTTGCTATTCTGATTTTTAGCCCGTCTTCATGTATTCTCCTTCATATTACAGTTTTAATCACTTCAGGTTTTCATTGTTCAGAATTGTGGCACCTTTCTACTTTCCTCCTCTAACATTCTGTCAGTGACTATTTTTTTATTAACAAATAAACGTCAAGCTGCTAAGACGTTTTGGTCTAATGATCCACACAAAATTCCAGAGCTACCCTGAGACAACAGTGATGTTCTCTTTAGTCCCGGCTGTAGAGGGGAAAGATCTGCTGTTCATCACACTGTGAAGTTAAATACATAGCCCAGGAGGAAGGCCCACATCCACAGAGGGCCTCTCCTCTTCTGTGAGGGCTGTCGGAAAGCCGACCCCACGCTGGGAAAGTAGAGGCCCCACAATGCGCTGTTTTGTACTGAACTTATTCCTGGCAGCACTTTGTGCCACCCTCACTTTTTTCCCCTTTTTTCCTTCTCACACATTTACAGTTCACACCATCTTGTTCTATGAATATATGAACAGCATGATAACCAAAAAGAAATACGGAAGGCGAGTGAGATTCTATTCTTAAATATCCATGTGGGTCCAATATCATTTCTGCTGAGTTACATCATTAAGCAATATGACCTTAAAATATTTTCCATATTCAGAGTACAAAGAGTTGCCCAAAATGTGATGCTGGGTTCCCAGCCTACAGTCAGAAAAAGGATAAAGAAATGGCTGTAACAAATGCCATATGGCATCACTGCTGATAGCAGAAGGGGAAAGGGTAGGAGACTGGGATTTAATGACACCTACTAGATGCTGAGCAAAGGTGCAGTCATTTCACGTACAATTTGAGGTAGATATTGTCAGCTCATTTCATAGATAAGAAACTTGAGGCTTTGAAGGGTTTATGTGTCATTCCCAGTCATGAGGCCAGGAAACAAGAGAGCTGAGACTTGAACTGGGACCCACCACAGGGCCTTTCCATTGATGAAGCTTCCAAGTGAACCAAAATTAACCAAGAGAAAGAGCTTGGAGGTTTTCTAACCAAAAATTTCAGAAAGTTCTGAAGGAAGTTAAGATGCAAGTCAGATGTCCTACAGAGTACCCATTTCCCCAAACCCTGCTCTCATCCACATAAAATGTTAATGGTGTACCCCTAGTTTTGATTTATGTGACACATCCCTGAGCTACACAGCAGACAAGACAGATTGTTAGTTTCCTTTTTGAAGAACATCAAGACAAAACATTAACTGTCTTCCCCTAAAGCATCGAAGATATATCGAGTTTAGATGCTTTTGTTGAACCTTTTCTTTTTCCAGACGAAGAGATTTTTATTTCTGGGCTAATAGTGTGTAACACTAGAAGGTTCATGAAAGTGTATGTTGAACCTGTTCGTACACTATGAGAAGCCCTTTATAAGATGGGCTATGGTTAATTAACTGAAAATGTAAGAGTTAAGCAATAACTACCTCAAAGAGTATAAAATAACTCTCTTGGGAAGCAACATCTTAAAATTACATTCATGAAATCTATGTACTGCTCAACTTACTTACAAAACTGTGCAAATCATGGGGGAAGAGATATGATGACACCAAAGACAATCTCCTAGGTAATGATGCCATGCAGTCTCTGGCCAAGTACGCCAGATTACCTTGACATATCGTCTCCTGCTTTCTCAGAGCCCCAAACTGCCAACTGCAGAGTTGCACAAATTATAAAAAAAAAAACAACTCATCCCTCTTTGAACTCTTCCAAGTATTTAGATATCTGTCCTGAAGTTCTTACAACCAGCCCTCAGCCTAACTCTCTATTTCCTTTACACTCTTGATAACAGGAAACCACAAAGCAGTGTGAGTTGGCTCCATTAACCCCAGGTAACCTTGGCCATCACTCTTTTCCCTTCTTTTCCTCCCTCATCATCCCCATGTTCCATTCTAGGCATGACTTCTAATCTCCATCATCCTTCTCAAAACCACAAAACCACACCTAACGCTACTAGCAGAACATGAGCTTTGTCACCGATTGACATGCCTATTCATTCATTTTACAGTCACTGGCTATGAATTACCTCAAAGTCCCTCCCCATAGCTCAAAACTGACATATATATACACATACACACACATACACAAACACATTATATAGTCAACAAGGACCTACTATATGGCACAGGGAACTATACTCAGTATTTTGTAATAACTCATAAGGGAAAAGAATCTGAAAAGAAATAGATGTGTATGTCTGTCTAACTGAATCACTTTGTTGTACACCTAAAACTGAAACATTGTAAATCAACTATATTTCAATTAAAATAATATTTTATAAAAAATATTTAGATAAAATACAGTCTACAAGTACGAAAGCCACATAGGCTCATGGTTCTGTGCCAGATTAACGGAAAATAACCAACTGAATACAAGAAAAGGAAATATCCTGACTCAGTCCTAGAAACCACAGATGGATCCTACCTATTGCTCAAACTTTCAGAAATATATACTGGCAAGAATCAACATGGAAGGCTGGAGAACATTTAAAGCTCAACATTGCTTTCATGTGAAACTATAATTATATGGATAGAAAATAAGTAAATGAGACCCCAACAGATTCGCAATGATGCTCCCTGTTAAGAGGGATGAGGGCTGGAGTGAACTAAGCCACGGAGCATTGGAGTACATTTAAAATACATTCAGCTCCTTAAAAGGGGTTCCTGGCTCTGACTGAGCAAGTAATCTCTGCTGTATTTACTTCTAATTTACATGTAGCCATAATGACTGGCCCAGAAAATATGTGGGGAAAAAGCACTACCAGCTGGCTTCTGATATGGGCAGCCATGCCAAGTGACAATGGTCTTTCTAATTACTGAGTGCAACACCAAATACCTTAAAAAAAGTCTCTGGTTCTGAGGCAACTGTTCCCTTTGATTACTTCTGGAGCTGATGCTGGCTCTTTTCCTAGGCCTCATAGGAAGATGATTTTCTAACTTGGCAAATTTATCTACTATAAATCTAACCTTTTTCCTTCATCTGGACTTAAGTCAAATAATGACTCATCTCAGCCCCTTAAAAGAATACAAGGCAATACCTGATACTGAATATACATAGACTTCCCTCTCTAAGGATAAGACACAGAAAAATTCATATCCACCAGGCAAATGAAAAATATTGTTCAACTCAAGAGAAGGAAGACTCTAGAGTCAGAGCAAATATTTACTTAAGAAATTGGTATACAACATAAAAGGTAACTTTAGGAAAATATGAGATCAGACATGAGTCAACATTAACCAAAAAATTATGAATTACGGACCTGAATGAAGGCAGTCAAGAAAGTAGAAAACAGAATAAAAAAGCAGAAAATAGTATTAGTGAAGAAGATAAACCACAGCTTTGGGTGGGGCCTACATGACTAAAGATTTCAAAGCTTCCATTCCCCAGATAAGTAGATGAACATAAAGTACCAAAGGAGGAAAGAAGTCATCAATGCTGAAACCAGGAATGGATACATTTATCCTCCAAATTACACATAAATAGAGCCAGTTAGATCAGGGAGGAAAATATTTCGGATTTCACGTATCCTTTTGCAGAGAGCTCTATACTCTCTAGTCCAGCAGAAACTAGAGAAGAAACTCTTAACCTCAAACCTGGATGAGCAAGATGAACAAGAGGAAGGTCAGGGCTATAGCTTGTCTTGCTCAGTATTTATCTACTTATTTACCTTAAGCATCTGAAACCAGCCTTATATCTAAAGGCCAAGACTGGAGAGTCTTCTCTGGAATCTGAGTAGATGAAAAAACAACAGTTACATCAGGAAGAAGATGCTGCGCCCGTTCAAACAAAAACAGGAGACTTAAAAACCGGTAACTGGAAATGCAGGAGCAGGACTGGAATATAAAGTTAAGAAACTTCCCCAAAATGTAGAACCCAAAGACAAACTGAAGGGAAACAGAACAGTTAAGAATGAGAAAGCTGGAGGACTAGTCCAGGAGATCTAACAGCCAAACAAAAGCAATTCCAGAATTAAAGAAAAAAAAAAAAATGGAAATGGAGTGGAGTGGGCGGTGTAACAGTGGGTGGGGACGACCAAGTAACAAAATCAAAACATTTCCTGAAGTGACAAGTCCTAAGTCTGTTGACTTGTAAGGTCCACTGATAACCTATATGTCCACTTCTATCAATTTTAATATGCCCACTTTAAGCACATCATCATGATTTTTTTAAAAACACCAAAGAGTTTTTAAAAATTCTTATAACTGATCAGAAAGTGATAGGGGGAGCTCATGGACAAAGGATTAGGAATCAGAAAGTCTGCATTTCTCAACAGCAACCTAGAAAATCTGGAAGACAATAGACAATGAAGAAAGTGATTTACCATCTACAGTCTCATTGCAGGATGTCCTTCGCAAAGTAGGGAGGAAACTGGTCAAAATGAAGGCGTGAGATATAGGAACAAAAGTTCAATTCAGGAGAAAAATAAAGGGAATTCCTGGCCTGCTTGTGAAAGGACATTGCGAGATGGCAAGGTAGACTGCACAGACAGACTGTCCGAGTACGTTGAGAGATTTCTAGAACGGACAGCTTGGGACTGAAAGAGCACATAGAATCCTAAGCATATAGAACAGAAATAACCAGGACACAGAAAAAGTAAGCACACATAAGAAGAAAAATGAAAATTTAAAAGAGAATGAAGAATTTACAGAAGAAGAAAAGGATTCATGGACTTCTAGATGGCTCAGCTGTGAATGATATTATCAAGGTCATAATAACATTAACACTGGAAACTGAATGATCAGAAGGCATGCAATGCATCTTCCACAGGGATGTCTATCAATACTTGAAACTGACATAGCCAGTATTCCAAGGATAAATCTTATTGACACAATGCAAACACCCAATGAAGCAACCAAATCAACTGGAAATGGTAGTTATGGGGAAGAGAAAGGCAGGAAGGGAGAAAAGAACTCCTTTTCCTTAGAAATCCTCATATAGCTGTTTGATTCTTTGTAACATTGATTAAAAAAAAAAAAAAACAAAAAAGAAAATAAAACTGTTGAAACTAAAAATGTATTTAAAACTACAACAGGCAGAAGTGCCACTATAGAAGACCAAGTTGATGCCATGGAAGACAAGCTCGAGAAAAATCACACATGCTTTAATATAATAGTTACTAGAATGATTAGAAATTATGGCTGTGGAGCATAGAAAATACAGATTCAACAGAAGAATTGGTACATCCAGAAAGAACAAATAGAACATAAGTTATTTACCAATAAAAGTAAGCTTTTCCTAAAAAACGTTCTTAAGCTTAAAGAATACAAAGAAAAAAGATAAAATGCACTAAATCAAAATTTAAAACTCCTGTGCAAAAAACACAATTGAGAATGAAAAGACGATCCATAGAACAGGATAAAGTATTTGTAAATCTAAAAAGGAATTGATATCCAGAATATGTAAAGAAACTCAACAAGAAAATCAAACAACTGAACTAAAAAGTAAGACTTGAATAAACATTTCTCCAGAGACATTCAAATGGTAAAAAAAAAAAAAACACCTGACAAGATAGTCAACAGCGCTAATTGTTAGGGAAATGCAAAGCAAAACCACAGTGTGATAAGAACACCTCGAATCAATTAGAACTGTTGCCAACAAAATAAGCAAGGTTGTGGAGAAATTGGAACCTTTATGTATTGCTCATGGGAATGCAAAATAGTTCAGCTGCTGTAGAAATCAGAATGGCAGTTTCTTAAAACATTAAACATAGAATTTTTTAAGCCCACAATTCCACTGCTGGGTATATACACCCAAAAAATTGAAAGCAGGGTCTCAAAGAGATATCTGAACACCCATGTCCATGGCAGTGTTATTCACAATAATAGAGAAAAAGGTGAACCAAGTCAAGTGTCCATGGACAAATACATGGATAAACAAAATGCAGTACTTTAAATGCATACAGTGGAATACCATTCAGCCTTAAAGAAGGAAATTTCGGCACATACTACAACACGGGTAAACCCTGAGGACATTCAGTTCAGTTCAGTCGCTCAGTCATGTCCGACTCTTTGCAACCCCATGAATCGCAGCACGCCAGGCCTCCCTGTCCATTATGCTAAGTGAAATAAGCTCGTAACAAAAAGACAAATATTTTGTGATTCCACTTATATGAGGTACCTAGAGGAGTCAAATTCATAGAGACAGTGTGCTGAATGGTGGTTGCCAGGGGCTGGGGAGGGAGAGGATGAGGAGCTGTTTTTTAATAGGCAGAGAGTTTCAGTTTTGTAAGACAAAGAGAGTTCTGAAGATATGTTCCACCACAATGTAAATATACTTAGCTCTGGTGGCTCAGATGGTAAAGCGCCTGCCCGCAATGCAGGAGACCCGGGTTCGATTTCTGGGTTGGGAAGATCCTCTGGAGGAGGAAATTGCAATCCACTCCAGCACTCTTGCCTGGAAATCCCATGGATGGAGGAGCCTGATAGGCTACAGTCCATGGGGTCGCAAAGAGTCGGACACGACTGAGCGACTTCACTCACTATTGAACTTGAAAATGTAAATTATATGTCATTTATATGTTACGACAATTAAAAGAAAGAGCTCATTTCAGGAAAAATATGAGGTGCATGATCTACAACTGAAATACAGGTTTGTTA
The DNA here is from genome assembly GCA_006408695.1 of Aepyceros melampus. NCBI lineage: Eukaryota > Metazoa > Chordata > Mammalia > Artiodactyla > Bovidae > Aepyceros > Aepyceros melampus. The sequence continues at coordinate 304,373 of SJXQ01007906.1, forward strand.
AGTAAATAAACTTCAAGAGTTAAAAGAATTCCCATGAAAGAACAAAATGGGAAAAAAATCAAAATCACAAAGGGAAAAACAGCCTGGTCACGGTCATCAACTTGGCCACAACAGCGGACAAGACATAGAAGCAGCATTTCATTTCGTCAAAAATGTAGAATGACTCAAACTATACATTCGGCATGGCATCATTTATCTGCAATAGCAAGAACAAGGCGCTTGAATTAAATGTAATTAGAATGTATTACACCCTGAAATTTCCACAGATGACATAATACAGGTGATAAATGAAAATGATGTGCTCAGGAGAGCTTCAGCATGAGCGTCTTATCAATCCATGTAAACAAGGAATATCTGTGATAATAACGCTGACCAAAAAATGTAGCTAATATAACTATTAAAAGAAACTGTCCAGCTGAAATGCATATAAATGTGATGAACTAAGATTAAAATCTCCAGGAAATCACAAGAAAAAGGAAAACATTCTTCACATTTTGAGAGCCATACAATACTACACTTTGTTGGTTAGTCATTAAGTCATGCCTGACTCTCTTTGTGACCCCATGGACTATAGCCTGCCGGGCTCCCCGTCCATGGGATTTCCCAGGCAAGAACACTGGAGCGGGATGCCATTCCCTTCTCCAGGGGCTCCTCCCGATCCAAGGCTCGAACTTGCACCTCCTGCATTGGCAGGCATGTTCTTTACCACTAAGCCACCAGGGAAGCTCTCAGTTTACACACTGAAGACAATATATTTCATACTCTTAAATCTTTCCTTTTTCACAAAACTGATAGGCTCAGTTCCATGTGCTTTTCCAGCTTTTCAATCAGACTTACATTTGGCCTAAAAGTCTACCATCCTTTCCACATGGCAATTGGCTAATGTGTTCAAACGCAGGAATACAGCTAGCCCATCCTGCTCACACACCTGCACAAAAGAATCCCAAGCACCACAACTGCACTGTTTTATGTGTACTCTTACAGAGCTCAAGACTCAACAGGTTAAACAACTGCCCAAAAAGTGTTTAAATAAACTCACAGTTCTGATTTCAAAGACTGTATGGAAAGGTGTACAATTTTCCCTTTTGGAAAGTGCTCCTGCTGGGGAGAGATGCTATCCTGAAACTTGTCCAAATAACCAGGAATTGTAAAAACACAATTTTTGAAAAAAAAATCTTACAATGGTTGTCACTACTAGGGCCAAGATGAATTAGTCAAACTCTGTTTACATCTCAAGCTAGTTTGTGGGATATTATTTAGAAAACGGGGGTAACCTAAAGTTTATGAATAATGAGTCAGAAACTTGCCAAAAGAGAAACATATCCTATAAGTTAAAAAAAAAAGAAATTCAAGAGCATCCTAAATCATAAAGGGAGAGAGCAAAAAGAAAGGGATGAGAGCAAAGGAAGAGAAGTCAACTAAAAGATCTAAAAAATCCTCTTGAAAGGGCAATGAAAAGAATTACTCTTTGAATAAGAAACAGACTTACAACCACCAAGAAATGGTAATTTCTTTCCATTACCCAAGGCCACAATGTCCAAACTCCCAAACTCTGTTATCTGCATGCCTTGACTCAGCCTTTTGCATAGGGACTCAGAGCCTGCAAAGACTTTAGGCAATCAAGAGTTCCACCCAAGAAAGTAAATATCCCGAAGCATAGATAGAGTGGGTACATTTCTATTGAGGGATGTTTATGGAGAGAGCCTCTGAGCTATGTTGGAATGTCTGCAGTCCACAGGTTTCAGGACAAAGAGGCGACAACTTTATAATCAACCCTCAGGATAGCCAGATTCTTCCAACCAGAGCCAATGGAGGAGTCTTGAGGGATATTTTCTTCTAAGAGCAAATGCTTGTTTCTAAAATCAGAAGTAATTCCCAAATTACTTAGAATAGAAGGGTGTGAGGGAAAGGGAAAGAAGGAAAAAGGGAAAGCGAATGGGGGTGGCGGCACACTGTCAAAATAGCTGGCCAAAATATAGAAGTCTGCAGCTGTGATAAGAAAAGCATTCAGCCCAGAATAACAGCACAGGATTCTGTGGACAGAGACATCTTCCATTACTTAAGGTTTCCAGTAGCTTAAACTTCAAGTACTTTTCAGAAAATAAGTCAAAATAAATTCTGAGTGCCTGAATTGAAGAAGAGTGATTTAAAACTCACTCTATGTACCTCATATTTATGGTTGCTCATATTTGTGGTTGCTCGGGCAGGGAGGGGGAGGTGGGGACGGGGCAGGGGGAAAAGATGGATTGCGAGCTTGGGGTTAGCAGATGCAAACTATTACATATAGAATGGATAAACAACACGATCCTCGTGTATAGCACAGGGAACTATATTCACTATCCATAATAGAAAAGAATATGAAGAAGAATACAACTATCTCTATATATCTGAATCACTTTGCTGTACAGCAGAAACTAACACATTATAAATCAACTCCACTTCAATAAAATAAATTTAAATTTTTAAAACTACAACTGCACCTCAACATGTAAAAGGTATGCCCGGAAGATAGTTTTCTGATGTGTTTCCCACAATGTAAGAGAACAGACACATTTATTGTAGACAAACTATATAATCATTCTGGAATACAATATGGATGAGGGCATGTGTTTGTGTGGTTTGCATCAAGATTCTAAAGTGTACACTGGATCAGAAACTATGTAACTCTACAACTACAAATTTATATTTAATGAACTGTGGAACAAGTTCATTAATGATGAAGATTTTACTACAAGAGGGCTTAATACAATAGCATATAAGACTAGAAAACTTTAGAAACTAATAATACAGTGCTTGCCAACTGAATTATTAAAACTATGTTCCCATGCAATTCAATTTATAGAGCCAATAAACATTAAATTGTATTTAAATTAGGCATCTATATATTTATCCCATTTGGGAAACATATCTACACAGTAAGGTTTTATATATATATACACACACACACACATACATATATATGTATCCTGAGGTGCTGTGGATACTTTCATTTTCTACAGAAAAATAATATACAGGGCTAAGATAAGAGTAACAGACCAGATGACTGTCTTAAAAAAGAAAAACAATAAAATATACAAAATACTGAACATGTCAGAAGTGGGCAAAGAACAGGTAAGCACTATGATTGACTCAGACTTCCCTGATAGCTCAGTTGGTAAAGAATCCACCTGCAATGCCGGAGACCCCAGTTCAATTCCTGGGTTGGGAAGATCCGCTGGAGGAACAACAGGCTACCCACTCCAGTATTCTGGGCTTCCCTTGTGGCTCAGCTGGTAAAGAATCCACCTGCAATGTGGGAGACCTGGGTTCAATCCCTGGGTTGGGAAGATCCCCTGGAGAAGGGATAGGCTACCCACTCCAGTATTCTTGGGCTTCCCGAATCCACCTGCAATGTGGGAGGCCTGAGTTCAATCCTGAATCCACCTGCAATGTGGGAGGCCTGGGTTCAGTTCCTGGGTTGGGAAGATCCCCTGGAGAAGGGAAAGGCTACTCACTCCAGGATTATGGCCTGGAGAATTCCATGGACTGTGTAGTCCATGGGGTTGCAAAGAGTCAGACACGACTGAGCGACTTTCACTTTCACTTCATGATTGACCTGGCTTCCTGCCTCAAGAGTGTCCAGCCACCATACAGGGGAAATCCAGGTGGAACCCAGAGAACTTACTGAGTTAAAGAAGCATATCTGGGAACACAAGAAGCTCAAAGCAGCTAGAGATACCAGAACAGAATACCATAGAGAAGAGAACCAGAAAGAAAATCCCAGAGATCTGCAGCCCTCCATCTCCTGCCTTGCGTACTCACCAGAGAACAGATCAGAGAAGCACACAGGAATCTGTGAAGAGACTGGAGTGATAGCTATTAGAACAGTCTCTGTTTCCACCATCAAGATTGGAAAGGAAAAAGGAAAGTGAAGGTGCTCAGTCTTCTCCAACTCTTGCGACCCCATGGACTGTAGCCTACCAGGCTCCTCTGTCCACGGGATTTTCCAGGCAATAGTAATGGAGTGGATTGCCATTTCCTTCTCCAGCAGATCTTCCCGACCCAGGGATGGAACCCAGGTCTCCCGCATTGTAGACAGACGCTTTACCGTCTGAGCCACCAGGGAAGTCCGAGACTGCACAAACTCATAATTCAGAGAACCTTGGCTAGAGCACTCAGAAACATCTTGCCCCAGTAGTGAGGAATAATCAGTCCTAGAACTAAACACTGAGTTGATCCCACCTAACAAATTTTAAAAGCGAGACCTAAAAAGATCAAATTCTTTCCAAGTATTAACTATGACCCAGAACAAAGCCTGAGAATATTTATGGGAACACAAATATCTAGCACCCAACAAGGTAAAATTCACACAGTCTGGCATCCAATCAGTAATTACTAGTCATGCAACAAAGTAGGAAAATATGACCAACATAAGGAGAAAATAGTTTCACAACTGAAACAGAAACAAAACTGAAATAGACCTGAGAATTAACAGAGAAGTAGATTAAAACAGCTGTTACAACTATATTCCAAATATTAAAAAAGTAGAGACATAAAAGATTATTAAAGAGGCCAAAATCAAATTTTTAGAGATGAAAAATACAATGCATAAAATGAGAAACATACTGGATGGGATTAACAAAAATCTGGCATTGCAGAAGAAAGGATTAGCAAAGTGAGAGAAATAGACACTATCCTAAATGAAACACTGAGAGAAAAGCAAGAGAGTAAGAAAAATTAAAAGAACATCAGTGAGTTGCATGTAACTGGAGCTCCCAAAGGAAAGAGAGAGGATTTCCCTGGTGGCTCAGATGATAAAGAGTCTGCCTGCAATGAGGCAGACCTGGGTTCGATCCCTGTGTCGAATGGCAATCCCCTCCAGTATTCTTGCCTGGGAAATCCCATGGATCGAGGAGCCTGCTGGGCTACAGTGCATGGGGTCACAAAGAGTGGAACATGATTGAATGACTAACACTTTTAAAGGAAAGAGAAGGATATCTGAAAAACAAAGGCCAAAAAGTTCCAACCTTGAATGAAAACTACAAGCTTACATATTCAACAAGTTTAACAAACTATGAACATAAAAAACAAAGAAAATGCATAAAGGCACACTTAATCTAATTTATCAAACATAATGATAATAAAAAAATCTTTAAACCCACGAGATAAAAAAAGACGTGTGGCACAGAGAGGAATAGGATAAGGAGGACAGCAGATTTTTCATCAGAAATATAGCAAGCAAGAAGACAGTGATCAACATCTTTAAAGTACTGAAAAAAATATAACCCTATCAATATAAAAGTTTCTGTCCATGAAAATGTTTTTCAAAAACGAGAATTAAGCAATAACATTTTAAAACAAAACAGATGAAAGGATTCACTGTAAGCAGACCACAGACTATAAGAAATGTTACAAAGAAATTCTATCAGACAGAGGAAACATATCACAAGGACAGATGAATAAACATATCACAAGGACAGACGAATTTTCACAAAGATATAGAGAACAATGAAACTAGTAATTAAATGGATAAACACAAAAGAAAGTTCTCTTACATGTCTCTTTAAATTATACTTGAAATAACTCACAAAATGAGAGAAATATCTATAAAACATATCTGATAAAGGACTTGTATACAGAGTATATGAAGAACTTTTACAACTCAGTAATAAAGACACAAGCCAATTTTAAAAGGAGAAAAAAATCTGAATAGATATTTCCCAATGGAAATACATAAATGGCCAGTAAGTATATAAAAAGATACTCAACAGCTTTAGCCACTGAGGGGAAAAAACGCAAATTCACAATGAGATACCACTTCAAACTCACTAGGAAAAGCTATCATCAAAATAACAGGTAATAATAAGAACTGGTGAGGATATGGAGAAATTAGAACCCTCAAACACTGCTGGTAGCAGTGTAAAATGGTAGAGTCACTGTGGAATATAGCCTGGTAGTCCTTCAAAACATTAAACAGTGTTACCATGCCAGTACAGCCCTAGGTATATACCCAAGGGAAGTGAAAATAGGTATCAATACAAACGCTTATACAAGAATGTTCCTAGAAACATTATCCATAATAGTAAAAAAATGAAAACAACCCAAATGTCTATCGACTGATAAACAGACTAAACAATAAATATCCTACAGTAAGTCCCCTACACATGATTCTTCAAACTGTGACCTTTTAAAGATGAGAACATGCATTCACTCAGATGTACAATCATGTAAGTTACACATATGTTTGTCATGAACTACTGTACTTTCGTACTTTCCAAGGTACTACTGCACTGTAAGATTTAAAATATTTTAATTTTTTTATGTTTTATTTGTGTAAAAGGGTTATAAACATTATAGTACAGTTATTATATAGTCAATTGTGTTAGTTGGGTTACTAGACTGATTTGGTTGGACTTACAAATTGGACTTATGAACATGCTCCCAAAATGGAAATATTTATATGTAGGGGACTTACTGTATGTGCAAACAATAGAATCTTAATATGCAAGGGAAAAAATGATAATAAATGCTATCATAGCATGCATCAACCTGCCTCTTGAGAAATCTGTATGCAGGTGAGGAACCAACAGTTAGAATTGGACATGGAACAACAGACTGGTTCCAAATAGGAAAAGGAGTAGGCTTTTATTGTCAAGGCTGTATATTGTCACCCTGCTTATTTAACTTCTATGCAGAGTACATCATGAGAAACGCTGGACTGGAAGAAACACAAGCTGGAATCAAGATTGCTGGGAGAAATATCAATAACCTCAGATATGCAAATGACACCACCCTTATGGTAGAAAGTGAAGTGAAGTCGCTCAGTCGTGTCCGACTCTTTGCGACCCCATGGACTGTAGCCTATCAGGCTCATCTGTCCATGGGATTTTCCAGGCAAGAGTGCTGGAGTGGATTGCCATTTCCTTTTCCAGGGGATCTTCCCGACCCAGGAATCGAACTCGGGTCTCCCGCATTGCAGGCAGACGCTTTACCATCTGAGCCACCAGGGAAGCCTGGCAGAAAGTGAAGAGGAGCTAAAAAGCCTCTTGATGAAAGTGAAAGAGGAGAGTGAAAAAGTTGGCTTAAAGCTCAACATTCAGAAAATGAAGATCATGGCATCTGGCCCCATCACTTCATGGGAAATAGATGGAAAAACAGTAGAAACAGTGTCAGACTTTGTTTTTCTGGGCTCCAAAATCACTGTAGATAGTGACTGCAGCCATAAAATTAAAAGACGCTTACTCCTTGGAAGAAAAGTTATGACCAACCTAGATAGCATATTCAAAAGCAGAGACATTACTTTGCCGACTAAGGTCCGTCTAGTCAAGGCTATGGTTTTTCCTGTGGTCATGTATGGTGTGAGAGTTGGACTGTGAAGAAGGCTGAGTGCAGAAGAATTGATGCTTTTGAACTGTGGTGTTGCAGAACACTCTTGAGAGTCCCTTGGACTGCAAGGAGATCCAACCAGTCCATTCTAAAGGAGATCAACCCTGGGATTTCTTTGGAAGGAATAATGCTAAAGCTGAAGCTCCAGTACTTTCGCCACCTCATGTGAAGAGTTGACTCATTGGAAAAGACCCTGATGCTGGGAGGGATTGGGGGCAGGAGGAGAAGGGGACGACCGAAGATGAGATGGCTGGATGGCATCACGGACTCAATGGACGTTGAGTCTGAGTGAACTCTGGGAGTTGGTGATGGACAGGGAGGCCTGGAGTGCTGCGATTCATGGGGTCGCAAAGAGTCGGACATGACTGAGCAACTGAACTGAACTGAACTGATGTGAAAGAAGCCAGCCACACAAGGCCTAGTACTATGACTCCATTCATATGAATGCTCAGGAGGCAAATCTCTGAGACAGGAGAGTAGACTGGTGTTTGCCAGGGGTTTGGAAAATGATAAATACAGAATGATGCTTTTGAACTGTGGTGCGGGAGAAGACTCTTGAAAGTCCCTTGGACTGCAAGGAGATCCAAGCAGTCAACCTAAAGAAAATCAGCCCTGAATATTCACTGGAAGGACTGATGTTAAAGCTGAAGCTCCAATACTTTGGCCCCTGGTGCAAAGAGCCAACTCACCTGGTGCGAAGAACCAACTCTGATGCTGGGAAAGATTAAAGGCAAAAGGAGAAGAGGGTGGCAGAGGATGAGATGATTGGATAGCATCACTGACTCAATGGACAGGAATTTGAACAAATTCTGGGAGTCTGGCCTGCTGTAGCCCATGGGGTTGCAAAGAGTCAGACATGACTTAGTAGCTGAACAACAACAAATAGGGAATGACTGGTAACAGATGCGGGGTTTCCTTTGTGGATGGAGAAAATTTACTAGCATTGTGGTAACAGTTCCACAACACTGAATATATTAAAAAAACAAACAAACATGAACTGTATTTCTTAAATAGCTGAATTATATGTGAATTATATCCACAAAGCTACCAAAAAGATATCTGACAAAAGTAATGATTGGATTTATTATAGAAATAAAATTTTAGAAAAGTTAGGAAGCAGAAAAGAAAACATATTGTAAGATTTTTATATGATAGAGAGGGATAATATCACTTAAAAGTATCATTTAATATAATCAACTTAAATAAATATAACTGAAAGCCTATTACAAATGTCGAAATCAACTGCCTAAAGTAAAACAAGGAATTATAGTTAATATGCCAAAGAAGAAATAAAGTTATAAAAATCACCAAATGCAAAAAAATAAAGAGAGAGAAAGAGAAACAAAGGATAGGACAAATAAGCAAACATCATCAGATGAGCAAGATGATGTACTTAAATATAACCATAACAAATACACACACACACACACACACACACACACACACACACACACAGAGGAAGTGGTCTAAACACCACCAGTGAAACAGCAGAGGTTGTCAGGCTGGATAAAAAAGCAAGCGTCAACTCCTATACATTTCCTATATGAACCATACTTTAAATATGAAGACACAAGTAGATTAATAGGAAAAGGGAAAAGATATGTCAAGATGACACTAAAAATGAAACTGGAGTGCCTATACTAATATCTGGCAGAGTAGATTTTAGAGCAAAATATATTACCAAGAACAAAGAAAGCCATTTACTACTGATAAGGGGTCAATTCATCAAGATGACACAATAATAATTAAAGTTTATACATCTAATAAAGTGGAGAAGAAACTGGCAACCCACTCCAGTATTCTTGCCTGGAGAATCCCATGGACAGAGGAACTTGGCAGGCTACAGTCCATGTGGTCGCAGAGTCAGACATGACTGAGCGACTAATATACATACACGTACATATAATAAGGGAACTTCCAATGATATGAAGTAAAAACTGATGATAACAGCAACAAACAAATATGAAATCATAGCCAAAATTTCAATACCCTTCTATATTTAATTGATAAAACATAAATCAACAAGGATAACAAGAACTTAAACAACATAATTATCAACTTGATTCTGATTGACATTTTTAGAACACTTTATTGATTACCAGCAGGATACACGTTTTCCTCAAGTGCAAAATGAACTGGTACCAAGACAGACCCCATCCTGGGCCATAAAACAAGTCTCAATAAATTTAAAAAGATTCAAGTCATACAAAGTATGGTCTCTGACCATAACTGAATTAAATTAAAAATCAATAACAGAAAGATCTTTGGAAGATTACCAAATGCTGAACAACTATCATCTCTTTAAATACCTTATGCAATAAAGAAACTGAAGGGGGAAATTTGAAAGTGCTCTGAACTGAATTAATATTTTGAATGTTTTGAATTGAATGAAGACAAAAACAAAGCATCAGTACTTGCGGGGTGCCACTAAAGCAGTAACTAAGAGGAAAATTATAGCATTAAACACTCTTAGTAGAAAAAAAGTCTGACATAAATGACCATCAGAAGCCAGAAAAAGATGATCGAATTAAACCCAAAGTAAGCAGAAAAAGAGGAAACAATGAATAAATCAGATAATATATAACAGTGTGTGTGTGTGTGTGTGTGTGTGCGCGCGCTCAATTGCGTCTGACTCTTTGCGACCCTATGGACTGCAGCCTTCCAGGCTCCTCTATCCGTGGAATTTTCCAGGCAAGAATACTGGAGTGAGTTACCATTTCCTAATCCAGAGGATCTTCCCGACCCAGGGATCGAACTCACATCTCCTATGTTTCCTGCATCAGCAGGCAGATTCTTTAACACCGGGCCACCTGAGAAGCCCAATAGTAAAAGCAATAAACCCAAAAGCTATTTCTTCGAGAAAATCAATACAGTCGTTAGGGGAAAAAAGAAGATAACACCAATTACTAATGCCAGAAACAAAAAGAGGGGTGGTCATTACTGACCCCATACACATTAAAGGATATAAAGAAAAAAGACAGAATGGAGACTTCCTTGGTGGTCCAGTGGTTAAGAATCCACCTTGCAATGCAGGAGAGGGGTTCCATCCCTGGTAAAGGAACTAAGACCCCATGTGCTGCAACTAAGGCTACGTGCTGCAACTACTGAGCCGGTGAGCTCTGGAGCCCACGTGACACAGCTGGCCAGCTCACAAGACACAACTACTGGAGCCTGCACACTCGGGAGCCTGCACACTCGGGAGCCTGCACACTCGGGAGCCTGCACACTTGGGAGCCTGCACACTCGGGAGCCTGCACACTCGGGAGCCTGCCTGTAACAGCTAGAGAGTCCGAGCGCTGCAAGAAAAGACTCCACATGACAAGATGAAGACCCTGCATGCTGCAAGCAAGACTCACGCAACAAACATTTTTTTTTAAAGAATAGAGACAGTGTGGTATGGGCCTAAACACAGATAAATAGATTAATGAAATATAACAGAAAGTAGATCTATACTTAGAAAGTTTTCACAAAGGTAAACAGGCGACATAGTGGAGAAAGAAGACCCTTTCCAATAAATTGTGCTAAACTACTGGATATCTGAATGCAAAACAACACAAAAAACAACTTTTGATTCGCATTTCAATCCACATATGAAAATCAACTTAAATGGCTCATTGACCTAAATGTAAAACTTAGAACTATAAAACTGCTAGAGGAAAACAGAAGAGAAAATCTCTGTGGAGTTGGATCAGGCAAAGTTTTCCTAGGTAAGATATCAAAAGTATGATCCATAAAAGAACAAAGTGAAACACAAGTCTTCATCAAAAGCTCTTCTGCTCTTCAAAGGACACTAAGTAAATTTAAAAAGCCACAAACTTGTTAAAAAAGAAAAAAAAAACTTTAAAATCATATCTAATATAAAGACTTGTATCCAAAATGTATTTTTAAAATTTCAAAGTTCAAGAAGAAACCACTCACTTCTTAAACTAGGCAAAAGATCTAGACATTTCATGGAAAATAATATACAGACAGCAAATAAGCACAGAAGAGCAATTATGAAAACCCAAATTAAAACCACAATAAAATACCACTAGATATTAACAGAATAACCAAAATAAAAGATTGACCATACCAAGTGTTGGTGAGAATATGAATCAACTGTAACTCTCACACTTCTGTGGGAACAGAAGATAGGATCAATTTGGAAAACAAGAGAGATTGGGGGCAGGAGGAGAAGGGGACGACAGAGGATGAGATGGCTGGGATGGCACCACTGACTCGATGGACGTGAGTCTGAGTGAACCGGGAGTTGGTGATGGACAGGGAGGCCTGGCGTGCTGCGATTCATGGGGTCGCAAAGAGTCGGACATGACTGAGCGACTGAACTGAATTGAACTAGACCATTTTTAAAAATTAAATATGTACCTACTAATCCAATCTAGACATTTCACTCCTAGGTATTTGCTCAAGAGTAAAGAAAGCATATCAACACAAAGACTTGAACACAAATGTTTATAGTAGCTTTATCTTTAACAGACAAAAACTGGCAACAGCTCAAATATCAATTCACAAATAGATAAATTGCTATAATGTCCATACAACGGAATTGCTACTCAGCAATTAAAACAAATGAACTAGTCATAAACATAATAGCATATATCAACTCAAAACTATACTAAGTGAAAGAAGCCAAACAAAATTCAGCATTTACTACATGATTCTAGTTCTATAAAACTATAGAAAAAGAAAACTAGTCTATAGTGACCAAAAGCAGACCAGTAATAGTTTGGAGAACAGGAGGGGAGGGTAAGACAACAGAAGGAAGGACTTCAAAGGGAAGGAGGGGTGATAGGTTTGTCCATTCTTTTGATTGTGATGATTATTTCAAGGGTATTACACACATCAATGGAGAAGGAAATGGCAATCCACTCCAGTACTATTGCATGGAAAATCCCATGGACAGAGGAGCCTGGTAGGCTACAGTCCATGGGGTCGCAAAGAGTCGGACACGACTGAGCGACTTCACTTTCACTTTCACACACATCAAAACAAATCAAACTATACATTTTAAATATGTGCAATTCATGTAAGTCCTCAATAAAAATATCAACAGAAAGTCTACATCTTATAATAATAAGGAAATGCCACATTATAGATTTCCAAAATACAATTTTTAAAGAATATTTTCCTTGGAGGGAAAACACTGAGTTATAAGAAAATCTGAGCACCAACTATAATGTATACATATATCAGTAACAATGCAAGAGCAACCCAGGGCAGTGTCCGAGACTAAATGAGGTGAGGGGGAGGTCCTAGGAAGGCAGCTGAGAGCACCTGTCGGAGCCTAAAAGGTAGGAGAGCATCCAGGAGAGGAGGGGACAGAGGTACAGACTCATGGTTTTCAAGAGCTATGGAAAGAAATACAGAAGTTTAAGAGTATGTGTCGTGAGGTGTAACATGTGTGTGCATGCAAGTCAGAGGACTTGGAGCCGTGACACCCCAAAAACAATGAGTGTGCCAGGACTTAGATCTTGGTCTCTAAATACCATTCTTTACTGAAAGGAGCCAGCTCTTGGGAGAAATGCTTGAGTCCAGGGCTGGAGGTCAGGGAAGTACATGATGACTTGGAACAGGTTCTTGTGCCAGAAAGACAGATAGCACTCAAAGAATTATAAAGATATGTTAAAAAAAGAAATTTAGATGAAGCGTTCCTTCTTTGCCTAAAACAGACATTTTTGAGCTTCAGAATGAATGTCAGAATGGATTTATAACCCTTTGAATAAAATAGGAATTTATGAGTCCATTATAATACAAATTAACTAATAAAAGTTTGACAAGAAATAGGATATTTACATAGACCCAAATACTGTCTCACAAAATTCTTATTACTTACAAAGGAAAAACAGTAACTTTACAGTGAAGAAATCTAGAAAACACTACCTTTATCAAATGATCAAAGTAAACATCACCAGAAATTGGGACAGATACCAAAATCACTGCAGACAGTGGCTGCAACCATGAAATTAAAAGATGCTGGCTCCTTGGAAGAAAAGCTATGATAAACCTAGACAGTGTATCAAAAAGCACAGACATCACTTTGCTGATGAAGGTCCCTATAGTCAAAGCTTTTGCTTTTCCAGTAGCTATGTATGGATGTGAGAGTGGACCATAAAGAAGGCTGAGTGCCAAAGAACCGATCTTTCAAATTATGGTGCTGAAGAAGACTCTTGAGAGTCCCTTGGACTCCAAGGAGATCAAACCCGTCAATCCTAAAGGAAATCAACCCTGAATATTCATTGGACGGACTGATGCTGAAGCTCCAATACTTTGGTCACCTGATGCAAAGAGCCAACTCATTACAAAAGACCCTGACGCTGGGAAAGACTGAAGACAAAAAGAGAAGGGGGCAGCAGAGGAAGAGATGACTGGATGGCATCACCAACTGAATGGATATAAGTCTGAACAAACTCTGGGAGACAGTGAAGGACAGGGAAGCCTGGTGTGCTCGTCCATGAGGTCGCAAAGAATCCAACCCAGCTTCGTGACTGAACACCACCACAGTGGGTGCCAGCTGATAGGATGCGATGAGAAGAACACAGCATCACTTTTGAGATGTTCCTGACAAAGTTCCAAACTCTGAGTTTAATTTTTTAAAAAAGGGGCCGGATGGTCAAATCCAAATTGAGAAACATTCTACAAAATAACCATCCTAGAATCTTTTTAAAAGATCAAATCATAAAAGAAAAGAAACTAAGAAACTGTCCCATGCTAGAAGGAGACTAACAAGAGGCAGGGCCAGGTAATACAATGCAAGATTCTGAGCTGGATCCCTCACTGGTAAGGGGAGACAGCTTACACAACTGGGGAAAACATCAATGGATTTGAAAATTAGCTGATAGTACAGCAATGATGTTAATTTCCAAAGTCAAATGATTGTTTTGTGACTATGTGAAAGAATGTCCTTGTTTTTAGGAAATACATTATAAAGTACTAGAGGATGTTAGGACATCATGTCAGTAATTCATTCCTAATGGACTTGGCAAGATAAAAGGTTCTTTGCATTTTTGTACTGCAGTTGCCACTTTTCTGTAAGTTTGAGAGAGAAGGAAGGAGGAAGGGAGGAGCAGGGCGAGGAGGCGGAAAAGCCCCATGATCTAAAATAAAATGTGTTTAATTGAAAGAGAGACTCATGTGTCACTGCTAACCATAAGACTAGGCATGCGCAGGAAGAAACTGAATTAAAAAACGTTTTTTTAAATCTGGTTAGAAGTTACTGTTACAAATTACATGACTATTCCAGACACACATGTGCCTGATTTTAGAGAAGACAGGAAGAGACGTCTCAGACAAACGGCAGAGTATAAGAGGCATGCTGCCAAAAGTCAAATGGGTCTTTTGAAAAAGGAGAAGTCTGGACCACAGTAAACAGTGCAGGCAGAGTCATCCCACCAAGTTTTGCTGTATTTCCAAAAGCTAAAGAAATATTATACAGAATTAGAAAGACACATTTACATTCAATGCAAAACAAGGAAAGGGCAGATACCCCACAAAAGTGGTCCTAAGAATGTCTTCTGTTTCCAGGATACAGGGAAAATGTGACAAGGTACCATGTTCTTTGAAGACGATGGATTATGAAATTCCTTCTGCCAGCTAGTGAGAATAATCTCTTCCAGATGTTGTTTGGCCCACAATGTGTTATTCAAAATATGAAAGTTTTGTTTATTTTCAGAGTTCAAGAGCCAAATAAGAAATCTCCTTTCCTTCACTAACTTCTAATTAAATCAGAGATTAACAGGTTTGGTTTTTTTTTTTTAAATCAGCATACATCCTAAGTCTAGACTTATACATCCTACTCAAAATTTTAAGGGCGAAAAAATCAAACCTGTTGAATACAACCCTAGTATTTACTTCACAATGGCGGAAAAATGAGGTACTTCATCTCATTTCCTTTCTTGCTATAATAGAACATCACTTTTTTTCAGTGAAGTCCCTCTTGGCAATAACTTTTTAAAACAGTAGGCAAAGGAAACTAGTATTATGCTGCGTGATGAGTTATTCTCAGCTGGGCTAAGGAGATGGGAAGACTGTAGGTTTTCCTGAGAATTCACATATACACTTTTGAGAGAGAAGGAAAGGCTGGCCTCGTTCATTAATATAACAATGCTGTGAGTAACATTTCAAACACTATTACCCTGTGGATGAAATCAGAATGTGAAGCAAGGGGAATCAAATGACTCTTCTCTATTCACAATCATTCAGTAACCATGATAACAAATAAACAACAAAAATAGGGGGCTCCTCCCTAACTTTCACGTGAATGGTATTCGAACTCTTGTTTTCCTTTTATGAACGAGTTTTCAAATATAACACAGGGTATCTTTCTAAATTATCACTGAAGCTGTTTATCTCAAATGCAGCAGAATATGAAAAGGGAAAGAAGTCTTTTTATAAGCTGTGAGAAGATAATAAAACCACAAGTAGCCACAAGTCCCTCTGCTTGAGATATGACCTAAAAACAGCTGTGAAGCACACTTTAAATTAGGCTTATAACCATCTAACCATCAGCCTGAACGATGCTGTCCTGCATGTCCAGAAAAAATCATGGGGAAATCCAAATATGTGGAGGACGAAGAGTGTCACACAGAAAGCTTCTAACTAGTGTGAAAGGGATCATATGGCCACTCCAAAGAAAAGAAAAGGCATTAGAACGTGAAATTCCGATTATGAAAGGGATCAGAAAAAGAAAAAGGCTTCGCTAAACTGTTACTACCTAAAAAATCTTGGGAGATGAAGAAACAACCAAACAGACTCAGTGGCAGGAGTCTCTACCTGACCAAGAATTTCCTGAGGCTTGAAAAGGAGTGTGTTATATGACCAGACTTAGTGTGACTGCTGTTTAAGCCAAGTCACGGAAATAAAGTAAGCAGACAACACATCTATAAATCCTCCGTGTTCCAAGGTGTCGCCATTTTACACTATTGTAGTTGTGGGTTCCAAGAAACTGAATGTAGAATTCACCCTGCCTCAGAGAAGTGGGTCCAGAGGGAAACAAAAGGTCACCTCAAACCACACCAGTTTCTTGGCTGATGGCTATGGAGGTGACCAGGATGACAAGTAAGGACACTTCTCCTGCTGGGGCCTGATGGTTTTGTTTTGGAGCCTAATCTCAGATCCATGTTACATGAACTCCTCTCAGTTGGAGTTCAGAACACCACAAGGATTTCTTTTGCCTCAATCCCATAATTGCAGCTGTTTGTACTTATTTGAGGTACGGTGTATTTTGAAACAAAATGAGCCAGACTTCCCCTACTGCCTATGTCAGTGCCTGGTACTAGGAAACATTAACTCTTTCACAGTCAGGCAACTGATGATTGTAGTGCTTCCATCAACCGGAGGAAACATAAAGAAATACTGACCAAGATATGGGAAACGGTCTCCAAACAGGAAGCTCATTTCAAAGCAAAGGCAAATATTCCATCGTTGACTTAGTTTCTGGCTTCCCCAGTAGCTCAGTGGGTAAAGAATCTGCCTGCAATGCAGGAGACACAGGAGACGGGAGTTCAATCCCTGGGTCGGGAAGATGCCCTGCAGAAAGAAATGGCAACTCACTCCAGTATTCTTGCCTGGAAAACCCCATGGACAGAGGAGCCTGGTGGGCTACAGTCCCAGGGGTCACAAAGAGTCAGACACGACTCGACTGAGTGACTAAAGTACCTCTAGTTCGTTTTTGAACCCATCTGTCTCCAAACACATTTCAACCAGTGTATAAGATATTATAGACTGTCATTACTGTGAACAAATAGGTGCCAACAAATTGGATAACCTAGAAGAAATGAAAACATACAGTAGAAATGTACACAATCCACAAGGAAAGAATTATGAAGAAACAGAAAAATTGAACAGATCAATAGGGAGATTGAAAAAGGAAGCAATCCCCCACCCCTAACAAGGAAAGATTAGGACCAGATGGTTTCACTGGTGAATTTTATCAAACATGTAAAGAAGAATTAATAACAATCTTTCTCAAACTCTTTCAAAAAACTGAAGAGGAGGGAACACTCCCAAACTCACTTTACAAGATCAGCATAACCTGATACCAAAGCCAAATAAGAATATTACAAGAAAAGCAGCCTACTGGATGATGTAAAAGCAAAAATTCTCAACAAAATTATAGCACACCAAAGTCAACAACACATTAGAAGAGTCAGATGCCATGATCAAGTGGGATTTATTTCTAAGATAGAAGAGTGGTCAACATAATGCAAAATCTATTAGCACCATATACCACAAAATAATGGCTAAAAATCATATGACCCTCTTAATACATGCAAAAAAAGCGTTTGACAAAATTTAGCATACACTCGTGATTAAAAACAAAAACTCAGAACTGAGTAGAGCAGGAACATAATAAAAGGCTTACATGATAAACTGACAGCTAACATCATACTCACTGGTAAAAAATGATTAAAATTTTCCCACCAAGATCAGGAACAAGACAAGAATGCCCACTCTTGCCACCTCTTTTCAACATAGACCTGTAAGTCCCAACCAGAGCAATTACACAATAAAAATAAAAGGCATTCAAATCAAAAGAAAGCAGTAAAGATGTCTCTGTTTGCAGATGATATGCTCTTATATAAAGAAAATCCTAAAGACTCCATCAAAAAACTTCTAGGTGTAATAAACTAATTCAGTAAAATTGCAGTATATAAAAATCAACATACAAAAATCAGTTCTTGTTGCTATACTCTAAAAAATGAATATACGAAAAATAAAGAAAAGTCCACTTAAATAGCATTTAAAACAGTAAAATTCTTGGGAGTAAATTTAACAAAGGCAGTGAAAGATCTATGCACTGAAAATTACAAGACACTGATGAGAAAAATGGAAGACACAAATAAATGGAAGGATATCCTGTGCTCATGGATCAGAAGAATTAATACAGTTGTGATATGGGCTTCCCAGGTGGCACAGTAGTGAAGAATCTGCCTGCAATGC
The DNA here is from genome assembly GCA_006408695.1 of Aepyceros melampus. Taxonomy (NCBI): domain Eukaryota; kingdom Metazoa; phylum Chordata; class Mammalia; order Artiodactyla; family Bovidae; genus Aepyceros; species Aepyceros melampus. The sequence goes on from SJXQ01007906.1 coordinate 322,676, forward strand.
AGGAGACTCGGGTTCTACCCCTGGGTTGGGAAGATCCCCTGGAGGAAGAAATGACAACCCATTGCAGTATTCTTGCCTGGAAAATTCCATGGACAGAAGAGCCTGAAATGCTACAGTCCATGAGAATCTCAAAAAGGGACCCAACTGATCAGCTAACACACACTATCCATACTACTCAAAGTCACCTGCAGATTCAACGCAATCCAGATCAAAATTCCAACAGCATTTTTCACAGAAATAGAACAAACAATCCTAAATTGATATGGAATCACAAAGACCTCACATAACCAAAGCAATCCTGAAAGAATTGAAAAAAATTGAGAAAGAAGAATGAAGCAGAAGCATCACAATTCCTGATTTCAAGCTTCATTACAAAGCTATGGTAATCAAAATATTATGGTGAACAAGATCAAGATGGCTGAGTAGGAGGATATGGAGTTCACTGTCCCCCACAAACACTTAAAAATTACACTTACACGTAGAACAATCCTCACTGAAACCTGGAAACTGGCAGAAGGACTCTTGTATGTCCAAAGTTATAAGAAAAACACAAAAGTAATCAGGAAGGGAAGAAAAATCAGGCTGGGATCTGTGCCCCTGGGAGTAGATCCAGAGAAAAAGGGAGATTATAGAAGTGGACACCTGCCCTGGGGAGTAAGCAGGTCAGAGCTAATATGAGCTCACCCCTCAGGGTTTCTGCCCCAGCAACTTGGGATAAGACCTCATCCCCAACAGGTCAGTGACAGCCACTGAGCAGAGAGGAAATCCTATGTCATATTTAGCTCAGCTCTAGACCCTCCATTTCCAGCCCCACTCCCTATCAAGGTGAAAGCTACCAGCATACCCTCAGAGGAAGTACAAACATGTTGTCCATGGAATTCTCCAGGCCAGAATACCGGAGTGGGTAGCTTTGCCCTTGTCAAGGGGATTTTCCCAACCCAGGGACTGAACTCAGGTCTCTCACATTGCGGGCAGATTCTTTACCAGCTGAGTCACAAGGAAAGACCAAGAAAGGGTAGCCTACCCTTTCTCCAGGGGATCTTCCCGACCCAGGAATTGAACTGGGGTCTCCTGCATTGCAGGTATATTCTCTACTAACTGAGCTATCAGGAAGCCCCAGGAGACTAAGCAACATGCTACTGAAACACCAATGGGTCAGTGTGGAAATCAGACCATATGAAAACACAACACTGCAAAATCTATGGGGTGGGGCAAAAGCGGCTCTGAGGGAAGTTTACGGTAATACAGACTTGCTTCCAGAAACAAGAAAAATCTCAAATACACAACCTAACATAACACATACAGCATTAAGAAAAGAACAAATGAAGTACAAATTCAGCAGAAGAAAATAATAAAGATCAGAGAAGAAATACGCAAAACACGTACCAAAGTGCAATACAAAAGGTCAATAAAACCAAGAGTGGTTTTTTTTGAAAGGATAAACAAAATCAACAAATCTCTAGCCAGGCTCACCAAGAAGAAAAAAGGAAGACTTGAATAAGCAAATTAAGAAACGAAAGAGGAGAACTAACAACCAACACCACAGAGATACAAAAATCAAAAGAGAATATTACAACAATGATACACCAACAAACTGGACAACCCAGAAGAAATGGACAAATTTCTAGAAACATACAACCTACCAAGAGTGAATCAAGAAGGAACAGAAAACCTGAACAGACCTGTCACTAAAAGTGAAATTGAATTTGAAATTAAAAACAAAGAACTAAAAATCTCCCAACAAACAAAAGTCTAGGACCAGATAGCTTCACAAGGAAATTCTATCAAACATATAAAGAAAAACTAGGACCTATCCTTCTCCAATTATTCCAAAAAACTGAAGAGAATAGAACACGCTCATTCATTCTACCAGGCCATCATTATTCTTATATCAAAATCAGACAAAGGCACTACAAAAAAAGAATATTAGAAGCCAATATCTTTGAAGAGTAGAGACACAAAAATCTTCAACAAAATATTAGCAAACCAATCCAACAATATTTTAAAAGGATTATACATAAATGATCAAGCTAAATTTATTAAAAGGACACAAGGATGGTTCAACATTTGCAAATCAATCAGTGTGGTACATCACATTAACAGAAGTAGTGATAAAAATCATATGATCATTTCAACAGATGCCAAGAAAGCATATGATAAAATACAACATCCATTCATGATACAAACTTTCATTAAAGTGAGTATAAAAGAAACATCTCTAATCTTAACAAAGGCCATTTATGATAAGCCCACAGCTAACATCATATTCATAGTTGAAAGTCTTTCCTCTAAATTCAAGAACAAGACAAGATGCCTACTTTACCACTCCTATTTAACATAGTATTGTAAGTTCTAGCCACAGCAATCAGACAAGAAAAAGAAATAAATGGCATCCAAATTGGATGAGAAGAAATAGAACTGTCATATTTGCAGATGACATGATACCTTACACAGAGAATCTTAAAGTCTCCACTGAAAAATGATTAGAATAAATGAATACAGCAAAGTTGCATGATACAAAATTAATGTGCACAAATCTGTTGACTTTCTGTACACTAGTAATTAACCCTCACAAAGAGAAAGTTTAAAAAAATCCTGTTTAAGAAAAAAATTATAGAAGAATATAGTTTTTTTAATTGTAATATTACTAACTGTAGGGTGAGAAAGGGGGGGTCCCGTTGTGGTGAACTATGTTATAGCTTGTTACTCACAGTTTCTTTTTGATCATTTTTTCAGTCTCTGAGGTGAAACGAGTTATTAATTAAAATTTGTAAACTCACATATGCATATTGTATATGTGTAGAAATGTAACCACACTTTGTCTTGGAATTACATTAAACTGTTTAGAATCACTGTAAAAAAAAAAAATCCTGTTTAAAATCACATCAAAAAGAATAAAATGTCTAAGAATAAACTTAACCAAGAAAGTTAAAGACCTATACTCTGAAAACGATAAAATACTGATAAAGGCAACTGCAGAGAAGGCAATGGCACCCCACTCCAGTACTCTTGCCTGGAAAATCCCATGGATGGAAGAGCCTGGTGGGCTGTAGTCCATGGGGTCGCTAAGAGTCAAACATGACTGAGCGACTTCTCTTTCACTTTTCACTTTCATGCATTGGAGAAGGAAATGGCAACCCACTCCAGTGTTCTTGCCTGGAGAATCCCAGGGACGGAGCAGCCTGGTGGGCTGACGTCTATGGGGTCGCACAGAGTCAGACACGACTGAAGCGACTTAGCAGTAGCAGCAGCAAAGGCAACTGCAGATGACACAAAGAAACAGAAAGATATTTCATGCTCTAGGACTGGAAGATTGTTAATGTTGCTAAAATGGCTATGCTCCCAAAGCGATCTACAGATTTAGTGCAATCCCTATCAAAATGCCCCAGCCATTTTTCATAGAACTAGAATAATCTGAAAATTCATACAGAATCACAAAAGACCCCAAATTGCCAAAGTAATCTTGTGATAAAAGAACAAAGCTGAAGGTATCAGACTCCCAGACTTCAGACCTACAATAAGTAAAACCGACACATAGATCAATGGAATGAAGGAGAAAGCAAGAGTCCACAAATAAACCCACCGGGGTTCAATTCTTGGGTCGGGAAGATCCCCTGGAGAAGGAATTTCCCACTATTCTTGCTTGGGAAATCCCATGGACAGGGGAGCCTGGCAGGCTACAGTACATGGGGTTGCAAAGAGTCGGACATAACTGAATGATTAACACTTTCACTTATGTCAATTAACCCAAAACAAAGGAGGCAAGAGCATACAATGGAGAAAAGACAGTCTCTTCAAAAGTGGTGCTGGGAAAACTGGACAACTATATATATCAATATGTGTTATATATTTATTATATTATATAATACATATAATAAAACAATGAAATTAGAATATTTCCTCACATCATATACAAAAATAAACTCAATATGGATTAAAGACATAAATTAAGACCTGAAAATGACTATAAGAGAACACAGAAACAGTTTGACATAAATCATAGCAATATTTTTTGGATCCATTTCCTAAAGCAAAAGAAATAAAAGCAAAAATAAACAAATGAGACCTAATAAAGCTTTTCTTTTTTAATTTATTTCTTCAAGTATAGGTGAATTACAATGTTGTGTTAATTTCTGCTGTACAGCAAAGTGACTCAGTTATACATATACATTCATTTTCATATTCTTTTCTATTATGGTTTATCACAGGATATTGAATATAGTTCCTTGTATTATACAGTTGGACCTTGATGTTCATCCATTCTATATATACCAGTGCATATCTGATAATCCCAAATTCCCAATTCAACTCTTTCTCATCCTCTACCCCCTCGGCAAGCACCAGTCTATTCTCTATGGAACCTATTAAACTTAAACACTTTTGTACAGCAAAGGAAACCATTAGCAAAACAAAAAAGAAAACCTGTAAGAGAAAATATTTGCAAATGATACTACCAATAAGGGGTTAATGTTCAAAATACATAAACAGCTCCTACAACTCAATATTTAAAAAAATCAAAAAAAAAGAAGACCTAAATAGATATTTTTCCAAAGAATACAGACTGATGGCAAAAGGCACATAAAAAGATGCTCAGCATCATTAATTACTAGAGAAATGCAAATCAAAACACAATGAGATATCACCCCACACCTGTCAGAATGGCTACCATTAAAATGTAAACAACAAAAGTTGGGAGGATGTGGAGGAAAGAGAACTCTTCTACAACAACTGTTAGTGGGAATGTAAACAGGTGCAGCCACTGTGAAAAAGAGAACAGGGGTTTCCCAAAAAACTAACAACACAACCACCATATGATCTAGCAATTCCATTTGTGGACATTTGTGCAGATAAAATGAAAACACGAATTTGAAAAGATACAGGCACCCCACTGCTCATAGCAGCACCGTTTCTAATAGCCGAGACATGGAAGCAACCCAAGTAGCCATCAACAGATGAATGAACGGATGAAGACAAAGATTTGCAAATGATATGACACTGTATGTACACACAAACTAGAAAAGACCCCAGACTACAAAATTACTAGGAAAAAACATAGGGGAGAAGTTCCTAGACACACTGGTCTTGGCAAGGATGTTTTAGATATGGCACCAAAAGCATGAACAATGGAAGCAAAAACAAGTGGAACTGCATCAAACTAAACACATCTGCACACTGAATGAAACTGTCAACAAAGTGAAAAGTCAATCGGTGGAATCGGAGAAAAAAATTGCAAACCATCTATCTGATCAAGGGTTAATAGGAACTCATACAACCATGTCAAAACAACAAACAACTAATAATGGGCAAAAGCCTTGATAGACATTCCTCTACAGAAGACATGCAGAACAGATAAATGAAAACATGTTCATTGCTAGTCCTCAGAGAACGCAAATCCGAACAACAACAATGTATCAACTCACACCTCAGAATCAGTTCAGTTCAGTCGCTCAGTCGTGTCCGACTCTTTGCGACCCCATGAATCGCAGCACGCCAGGCCTCCCTGTCCATCACCAAGTCCCAGAGTTCACTCAGACTCACGTCCATTGAGTTGGTGATGCCATCCAGCCATCTCATCCTCGGTCGTCCCCTTCTCCTCCTGCCCCCAATCTCTCCCAGCATCAGGGTCTTTTCCAATGAGTCAACTCTTCACATGAAGTAGCCAAAATATTGGAGTTTCAGCTTTAGCGTCATTCCTTCCAAAGAACACCCAGGGCTGATCTCCCTCAGAATTCACGGGTTGGATCTCCTTGCAGTCCAAGGGACTCTCAAGAGTCTTCTCCAACACAAAGAGAGACAAGTTTTGGCAACATGATGGAAAAAAAGAGAACCCTTGTACCCTGTTGACAGCAATGTAAGTTGGTTCAGCCACTACAGGAAACAATATGAATTTCCTCAAAAAATTAAAAATAGACCTACCATATGATCCACCAATCCCACTTCCGGGTATACAGCCAAAGGAAATAAAGTCACTATCTCAAAGAGATAACCATACCCCCATGTCTCCTGCAGCACTATTTATAATAGCTGAGACATGCAAACAATTTATATGTGTATCACTGGGTGATTGGATAAAGAGAATATGGTGTATATAATATATATACAGGACTTCCCTGGTGGCTCAGAGGTTAAAGCGTCTGCCTCCAATGCGGGAGACCTGGGTCGGGAAGATCCCCTGGAGAAGGAAATGGCAACCCACTCCAGTATTCTTGCTTGGAGAATCTCATGGACTGAGGAGCCTGGTGGGCTGCAGTCCATGGGGTCACAAAGAGTCGGACACGACTGAGTGACTTTACTTTACTTTACTTAATATATATACAATGGAATATTATTCAGTCATAAAAGAGAAAGCAATCCTGCCATTTGCCACACCACAGATGAACCCAGAATGCACTATGCAAAGTGAAGTAGTCAGAAACAGAAAGATAAAATACTATGTGATCTTACTTAATCTGTGAAATCTAAAAAAGTGAACTCATAGAAATAGTAGAATTAGTGGTTATCAGTGGCAAGTGGGTGGGGGATATGGAGAGACATTGGTCAAAGGATACAACTTTCTAGCTATAAAATGAGTTAAGTTCCGGGGATCTAATGTACAGCATCTAATGTACAGATAGTAATTAACATTTTACATTATATACTTGAAAGCTGATGAGCGTTGATCTTAAATGTTATCTGCTGCTGCTAAGTCGCTTCAGTCATGTCCGACTCTGTGCGACCCCATAAACAGCAGCCCATTAGACTCCTCTGTCCCTGGGATTCTCCAGGCAAGAACACTGGAGTGGGTTGCCATTTCCTTCTCCAATGCATGAGAGTGAAAACTGAAAGTAAAGTCGCTCAGTCGTGCCCAACTCTTAGCGACCTCATGGACTGCAGCCTACCAGGCTTCTCCGTCCATCACCACCCTCGAAAAGCTGATTTTTTGAGATAACGGATATGTTAACTAACCTTATTGCAATAATGATTTTGCAACCTATTCATGTATCTGTTCATCATGCTATATACCTTAAGCTTACACAATGTATCAATAATATTGCAAAGAAATGGGAAAAAATAAGAGTCTTGGACTGAAGTGGGCAAAAGAATAGATTATTTCAAAATGCTGTACAAAACTTTACTCTAAGCTCTCTGTTAATTAAAGTAAAAGAAAAAAGAAGAATTGCACATTAACGATCAGGAGAGAGACAGACACTATTCTCTTCTACTAAATACTAGTAATAGTTTTATAGTAAAAAAAATTAACAGAAATATAAATGATATGATAACTTCTATCAGTTTCAATGATATCTGAAAACAAAAATCTATGGTTCTCAGGGGGCATTCCACCCATGAACTTAAAACAACAATACACACAAAAACAAGCACTTCTCACTCCTAACCTGACCTCTTGATATAGCAGAACCCGGTGTCCTGTATTTTTTAAGCCTCCTTAGAAATTCAGAAGTAACCTCTGATTATATGCCATTGTCTTAAATCAAGAGTTCTAGAAAGACTTCTACAAAGGAACCAGAGAATTGTATTCTCTATGTAGAGTGACTAATCTGACGCAAAGGAAAGCAGAGGTTCCCCAAGCAGGCTTTGCCACTGAACATAGAAGCACTGATTCCTGGGCCCTGACTGAGGCCTACTGGATCAGACTCTGTACAGGTGGGAACCACGAATTTTCATTTTAACAATCATCCAAAATGAGCCTAGGCTGAAAGCCAGATGTGTTAACTCCTATATTAAGACTAGCGATTCTCAAATTATAGCATGCAGCCTCCAGAATTCACTGGAGATCTTGTTCCAACAATCAGTATTTGGGCTCCACCCTCTAAGTTTTGAGACAGTAGGTCTGAGATGGGCCTGAGAATTTGTACTTACTAACAGGTACTTCTAGTCTTGGGACCACACTTTGAGAACTACTCACTGAACTGTCCATTTAATACTATGTGATAATATTATCAGTTGCTTCAAATAGCCTTAGAGGGAACTAGAAAAGTTGATGACTCAAGACTGAAGTCTCTGATAAGTGTCTGAAGTTTAAGAGGTCGGTCTGTTAATCAAACACCACTTCCATGTACTTTTGACACCAGGCATTTGGAACTTTCTTTAACAAAATCAATTGGATTACAATCCAAATTGAGGGTCATTTCACCTATTCAAGGATGAGGATAGTTAGGAATTTTCTCAGGAAGGAGTTTTTGGATTATTCAATAGACTTTTGACTGAAACGCCACAGAAAAATGCAGGGCAGATATATAATCCTTGAACACTTTTCTTTTAAAACACACTTAGTGAAGATGCTAAGAACATGTGTTTGAGCAGGACTTGATCCCAGTGTGTGTCTACAGGAATAAAAGAGCTGCAATGTACCCATCACATTATCACATGAAGTGACCTGCGGAGTGAAGCTGTTTAATGCTGTCCACCTGAATGGTGAAGCATGTCTGCCAAAAGCAACTGCTTTAAGTTCGACAGTGTTCACACCAAGCTCTCCTTTAGCAAAGGACTGGACAACACATCTGAGGCTTCTTGAATTCATTTCCTGTTCATGAGTATAAGATATTATAGCTCTACTGGAAAGGCCATATCTAACTCATATAGAGGGTTCTTTTAAGCTATTAAATTATAAATTTGAAAAAAGGCAGAGGGGTGTGGACACATGTTTTATATCATTTGGAAGTGGAATCTGATCTGTTAAAAGGTAATTCCTGTATACCACGTGACTCTCAGTGCCTTTCTGTTAATCCTCTTAAGCAACATTAAGGTCCAAAATCTTTGAGATCTGCCAATTCAACCCAGAGGCATTTCCTCATGATCAAAAGCTATGATTAAAGAACTCATAGTGCAAATGATTATAAACCGACTTCTGAATAAAAATGCTATAAGCCCGAATTTCCTGATGTGTTCCCACCCAATTTCCAGTTGAAACGCATGTAAATAAAGACAAAAAGGCAAAAATTCAAAATGGCTAAGAAATCAAGAAGAGTAGCCAGCCATTTATAAGAGCCTGGGAATAATATACATTAAGTACAGTGTAATATCTATGAAGTGCAGTGAAGATGGAGCAGAACTGAAAGCAATCAGTGTCCAATGAATGCTTTGCGTGATGAAAACAAATAGGAAGAAGTAAGCTAGAAGGATCAGACCTTCCCCACTCTACCTCATTTTCCAGAAAAAAGGGTTGGGGACCAAAGAGAGCAGCAGGGACCAACCCCTTACCATGCAGCTCTGCTTTCTGAAATGCAGCAATGACCAGACAGTAATCCACTATTCTCCCTTTCTCCCATCACTTTAATAAGTTCTATGCTAAGACATTCGTTCATAAATCAGTTGGTAGTGGTGGTACCGTTTAGTCACTAAGTTGTGTCCAACTCTGTGACTCATGGACTATGCCCCCCCAGGCTCTTCTGTTCATGGGATTTTCCAGGCAAGAATACTGGAATGGGTTGCCATTTCCTACTCCAGGGGATCTCCCCGAACCAGGGACCAAACCACGATTCCTCCACTGGCAGGCAGATTCTTTACTGCTAAGTCACCAGGGAAGCCCTCATAAATCAGTAACTACAATAAATAATCCACTGTCTGGTCCGTGGCTTCCTGAATATAGGAGAGCAGAAGTCTAGTTCTAACCAATGTGGGTAGAGGGAGAATTGTAACACGAAAATTTTCCTGTCCTTAGCCAGGCCCCTCAGCACTGATTTATAACTCAGGAATGAACAGGAACCCCCTTCCTCGGAGAGAAGGGGCCAGGGTTTTCTCCTGTTTTAGCAGTCAAGGTGCAGAACCTCTGCGGTAGTCAGGAGGGTGGTCCTCGTCACTTCACAAGGGCACGTGGCTAAGTGGGAGAGTTAGGTCCGGAGTGCAGCCAGCCATGGACCACTTGCCCAGCTGTGTGCCTTGGTGTGCAGCTGTCTGTCCCAAAGAAGAACCTTTCTGAGACTAGTCAGGAGACACACAGCTAGCAAATGAGGAGTGGTTTTAACTCCAAAGTCAAAGCCTGCATATTCAATATGATAGTCACTTGCCAGATGCGGACCATACAGAAACAGAACATTTCCATCTCTGCAAAAACTTCTATTGGGCTGTGCAGGCATAGTGTGCACAAAAACCATGATGTAGAAAGAAATGTTGTCACTTTTCAATTAAAATGGAAGAAGCTTTATTCTACCAAATGGGCTCTCCAGAGAGTTCTGTCATTTTGGAGTCAGCATGAGACCTAACTAGATACACCAAGAAAAATGTAAACATTAAGACAAGTAATTATAATAAGCTCAGAGCTAACCCTTCTTTTCACCATGTTTTCTAACTTTTAAAACCAAACACATGAAAGCACTGAGATGTCCTGTGTTTCTTAAAGAGGAAGAGAGTTCTTATTACATATTCATCTATATTCATCTATTTTCCTTTCCTCAGAAAATTCCCTTGAGAAATCAATTTTCAACCTTATTTCTAATCCATCTCAATCTGTACCCTAATCAGTAAATCAGTACGTACTGTAGTTATTATAAGGCAAATAAGCAATTAATTTTACCAGTCAACACTCACTGTATGTCAAAGTTAATTACACAAAACCAAAAGCAAGTAAGAACATATTTCAGAAAGAATTTGTCTTTTAAAGTAGGGGAAAGTGTCACATGATGTAAACTAACAATGGGTGGGGATGGAATCTAAAAAAAATTATTCAAATGAACTTATTTGCAAAAGACAGACTCACAGGCTTCAAAAACAAATTTATGATTACCAAAAGGGAAAGGTTGAGGGGAGGGATAAATTAGGAATTTGGGATTAACACATACACACTGGTATATATAAAACAGATAATCAACAAGGACATAAGAAACTCTACTCAATAATCTGTAATAACCTATACAGGAAAAGGATCTGAAAAAGAATGGATATATGTATATGCATAGCTGAACCACTTTCCTGTATACCTGAAACTAACACAATATCGTAAATCAACTTTACTGCAGCATAATATAAAGATAAAATAAATAAGTGGATATTGCTATTACAAGTTTTTTAAATTAAGTTGGTTGAAAAGCAAAAAACTCAAGTAAAAAATGTAAACTATATCACATACCGATCTGTTATGTTGTAACCTGAAACCAACATAATGTTATATATCAACTAAATCTCAATTTTAAAAATTAAACTATTAAAAAAAAAGGATGGGGAATAGTGAGGGTGAGTGTAAAGCAATATCCATTGTCTTGTGAGAGCTAGATAGGAAGGCATTCTTTTATCCCTAATCAAAGTCAGATAAACCAGAGGATCTAAAGCCACAAATAGAGATAGGATGTTTCCTGCCAATGCCAAAAGAACAAAGAACTACCAGTGAAAGAGGAATACAGAAGACAGGCTCTCGAAATATGTGGTTTTTCCAAACTTCAAAGTTCTCAGTTCAGTTCAGTCGCTCAGTCATGTCCAACTCTTTGCGACCCCATGAATTGCAGCACGCCAGGCCTCCCTGTCCATCACCAACTCGTGGAGTTCACTCAGACTCACAGCCATTGAGTCAGTGGTGCCATCCAGCATCTCATTCTCTGTCGTCTCCTTCTCCTCCTGCCCCCAATCCCTCCCAGCATCAAAGTCTTTTCCAATGAGTCAACTCTTTGAGGCCAAAGTACTGCAGTTTCAGCTTTAGCTCTGGTGTCACACAGAGTCGGACACGACTGAAGTGACTTAGCAGCAGCAGCAGCTTCCAAAGAACACCCAGGGTTGATCTCCTTGCAGTCCAAGGGACTCTCGAGAGTCTTCTGCAACACCACAGTTCAAAGGCATCAATTCTTTGGCACTCAGCCTTCTTCACAGTCCAACTCTCAAATCCATACATGACCACAGGAAAAACCATAGCTTTGACTAGACGAACCTTTGTTGGCAAAGTAATGTCTCTGCTTTTCAATATGCTATCTAGGTTGGTCATAAATTTTCTTCCAAGGAGTGAGCGTCTTTTAATTTCATGGCTGCAGTCACCATCTGCAGTGATTTTGCAGCCCCAAAAAATAAAGTCTGACACTGTTTCCACTGTTTCCCCATCTATTTCCCATGAAGTAATGGGACTGGATGCCATGATCTTCATTTTCTGAATGTTGAGCTTTAAGCCAACGTTTTCACTCTCCTCTTTCATTTTCATCAAGAGGCTTTTTAGTTCCTCTTCACTTTCTGCCATAAGGGTGGTATCATCTGCATATCTGAGGTTATTGATATTTCTCCTGGCAACCTTGATTCCACCTTGTGCTTCTTCCAGCCCAGCGTTTCTCATGATGTACTCTGCATAGAAGTTAAATAAGCAGGGTGACAATATACAGCCTTGACGTACTCCCTTTCCTATTTGGAACCAGTCTGTTGTTCCACGTCCAGTTCTAACTGTTGCTTCCTGACCTGCATACAGGTTTCTCAAGAGGCAGGTCAGGTGATCTGGTATTCCCATCTCTCTCAGAATTTTCCACAGTGTATTGTGATCCACACAGTCAAAGGCTTTGGCATAGTCAATAAAGCAGAAATAGATGTTTTTCTGAACTCTTTTGCTTTTTCCGATGATCCAGCGGATGTTGCAATTTGATCTCCAGTTCCTCTGCCTTTTCTAAAACCAGCTTGAACATCTGGAAGTTCACGGTTCACGTATTGCTGAAGCCTGGCTTCCCTGGTGGCTCAGAGGTTAAAGTGTTCAAAGTTCTAGGGTTGTGTAAATAAATAAGTGCTGGTTATAAGAAGCTAATTTGCATACCTAAATCAGGAATTCTGAGAATCCAGGTCATTTAGAATGGAAATCCCTAAGTCCTGTGGTTCTACAGGAAAGTATTTAAACCACAGATATCCATTCTCAAACAGAGAAGCAGAGACTATGGCTGCCCCAGTCCCTGTATTTTAGTAGACAATCCAGAACACGCCACGGTTGGAGACAGTGCATAGGGGCACACAGCGCTTGCTCAGCTGAAGGCTGGCAAGGGGGACACCAGCATGGTGGCACACAGGACACCCTGGAGCCCACCCTCCGGGGTGACCTAATGTCATCTGCTTAACAGAAAGTGAAGGTGAAGTCGCCCAGTCGTGTCTGACTCTTTGCGACCCCATGGACTGTAGCCTACCAGGCTTCTCCCTCCATGGGATTCTCCAGGCAAGAGTACTGGAGTGGGTTGCCATTTCCTTCCCCAGGGGATCTTCCCGACCCAGGGATCGAACCCGGGTCTCCCGCATTCCAGGCAGACCATTCTGAGCCACCACGGAAGCCCCTTAATGGAAGGTACCGCTAATTGAAAGAGAAAGGCTATCTTTGTCACTAAACAGAGATATAAACATGAAGACATCTCTGAAAATAGCTCAAAGAGTTTTCCTGCTTTAAAAGAAAACTTCTCTCTGTTTGGAGGTGTTTCAATAGAGTAAGGTGAACTATTATTCAAGGGGCAGTAACTAAAAAGTGGTGGCAGCAATCACAGACTGGACACCGTCATCCAGGTACCCACGCAACTTGATGGAGTCAGGAGTTTCCTTCCTTCCCAGAAGCAGGATCCCACACAGCTGGAGCATGAAAACGAGACAGTCTTTGTGGAGGTGAAGACAGGATACTGGAGCCACAATCTTAGTAATCATCCCCCAAAACTTTGTACTTCAGGTTCTTGTAGTCCAAAGAAACAAGAATGTAATGGAAATGAGAACTGAGTTGTTTAGCAATAACCCAAATGTAACCAAATTTACTTACAAACACCTTTGAATATTACTCCAAGGAAAATTTAACATTGTTATATGGTTTGTAATGTTAAAGACATATCAGTGATCCAATAAAGGTTATTCCAACTATTCAGACTTAGGGGAAAACATCCAACTAATTTTTCCATGAGGACATAATCGAGGCTGCATGTGGCACACACCAGTAGAAGCTACCAGACAGTTACCAATGTTTATGCCCATACGCACTGGTGAAATGCTTGCCTTGAAAACCTGTATCTTCCAGTGATAGGAACTGTCCCCAATTTTGGCCAACACTGACTTTGTAAGACATCTCTCCCACTCATCCCTGTCCCCAGTTGGCCATGTCGAGTTTAGAACCAAAGTTGACTTCGTTCAATTATTCCGTCTTCTGGACCTTCAGCTTTGTTCTCCCTTCAGTTCTGAGCCCTCAGAATAAAAACATGCTACAATTCCCACTTAAAAAGAATACAGAAAGAAATACTCCTTGACCCCAACTACCACTACTTTCTCTTCCCCAGCTCCTTGCCCCCTCCCCCACCCTCTTCCTTTTCAAGGCCAAGAATACTGAAGGAACAGTCTGTGCTCACTTCTTCTGCATCCTCTTACGATGGACCACGGCTTCTGCCCTCACTGCTCAAAATTTTGAGCGAAGATCCTTTTCCTCTAAATAAGGACATTTCTGTGTCCTTATCTTACTTGTGTCGTTAACGACATTTTTACATTGTTAATCACTGTCTTAAAAACTTGCTCTATTTAATGACTGTATGCTCCTTTGATTCCTATCCAACTTTTTGCTAGCTTTTTCTCAGGCCTCTTTGCAGGATGCTCTTCCTGTGAGAGTCCGGAAATGTTGGTGCACCCCCAGTCCTTTGCTTAGCCCTTTTCTACTAGTGCTAACTCTCCCCAGGCATCTTATTCATAACAATGGATCCTACAAACACTTGCAGGCTGATGGTTCTTAAATGTGCACCGCTAGTCCAGAACATAATCTCCCACACTCCAACTGACCCGTCTATAATTTTAAAACCTCCAATTCAAAAATAGCCCAAACACAACTTATTTTCCTACACTGAGCATGTTGGTAAATCCTGTTGACTGTAGTTTTCAATGAATTCAAATCCATTCTTTCTCCTCCGGTCACTTTATTTAGTTCAGGTCATCTCCCCAGGACAATTGTAAGGGTCTCTATCTCTAATCTTAGCTCACTTCTCTCTCTCCAGTTTAACCTCCCTTAATGATCTAACTAGGAAAAAAAAAAAAAAGAAACTGTGGAAACCCTTTCAATTATTAACAATTGGGAGGGAGGGAAGAGGCAAACTTCAGATTCCTTCAGACACACCACAAGACCTCCCATGATCTGCCCTCTGCCTCATTGCCCATTATTCACCAACCAAACCACCTGGAGTTCCTAGAAAACACCATGTTATTTCCTATCTTCTCATGGTCTATTTTCACAGACTGGAATGCCTTCTTCCACTGCCTATCCACAAGGTAAACGCTCCTTTATTTTTCAGTGTTTCATTATCAAGTCTCAGAAGTCTCCTTGTTAGTCATCCTCTTATATCATGTCAGTCATGCCCTCTTATATAACATCATCTCTGCACCATGCACATAAGAGACAGTTTCATCACACTAAACTCTATCCATTTGTGAAGCAATTACTGGACTCTGAGCTCCCTAAGGACAAAGTCAGCACCATAATTACTTTTGTTTTATCCTAATATTCAGTGTGTCTGGCAGACAGTCCTCATAAAAGGCATGGTGGACAAAAGAAGAATGCAGAGAGCCACTAGAAATAAAAAATGAACCAAAAAAATTGGTTTACTCCAAAATACACAGTATTTAAACATGGCTCTATTTCCTAACCAGGGAATCTCCATTCATTCATTCATGCAACAAATACTGATTGAGCACCCACTGCATGCAGAAAACCTTATCACACAAAAAACAAAGTGTAGGTAATATAAAGTCTTCCCAGCTTTTTCAAATCATTGCAAACCCTGACAATTCAAGAGCCTTTTGGTCCAATCCACACATTCTATTTCCAATGGCAATTAGGACAACAGAAAACACATCTAAACGGGTGGAAAGATGACCCCACTATGGTTAAGCCTTCGAGTTAACCTTCTTCTTTCTGTTGCGTGCTCAGTTATGTCCAGCCCTTAGCAATCTCATGAACTGTAGTCTGCCAGGCTCCTCTCTCTCTCAATAGGATTTCCTAGGCAAGAATACTGGAGTGGGTCGCCATTTCCTCCTCCAGGGGATCTACCCAGCCCAGAGATCAAACCCACATCTCCTTCATTGGCAGGTAGATTCTTTACCACTGAACCACTGGGAAGCAGTCTTCTTCTTTACCACATCCCTTAACTCATTCCCTCTTTATTAACACACTCCCCTGTTATTCTCATCATGGATTTGGAAGTCACTACTGCCTACATAAACATCTACATTCCCAATTTCATATCATGCCAATTCTATACTATGTCATTTCCATTTTCAGAAGTTACAGCCTCAACATGAAGAAATTCCCAAACGATCTGGCTTTATCTAAATCATACCATCAAACAGGAACAGGCAAATCAACCTGAATGAGAAATCCACAATGGTATAAAGTGAGAGGCAGACCTTCCCATTACATAAACAAATAAATAAATTTTCAATGAAAAACGAAGCTTTAACATACCTAAAGGAAATCATAATAGAACATTTATATAATCCTAGAGTAAGGGGAGGCTATTTTAGCGTAATGCCAAAATAAGAAGCCTTTAAAAGATTGATAAAGTGGACTAACATTTAAAGCTTCTTTATATTTAAGAAAAATAAATGCACACTGAAAAAAAGTCTTATGAAAAGCCATTAATATCTTAAAATTTTTAAAGAATTCTATATATTAAGTATATAATTTAAACAAAAAATCTGCACATAAGCATCCTAGAAGAAAAATGATTATAAAATGAACCCAAACTTTATAAGAAATACAAATGTTCAATGCTAAGAAAAAGTTACGCTTAATCTCTCCAATGATGAAAGAAATCTGAATTTTAAAAACAAAATGCCATCTCCCCTGGAATTTAAGTCTGTAATACTCAGTGGTTAAAGAAGCGTGGCATTTGCAAGTGCTGTGTGAGGAAATTTCCATGTGGAACAATTACCCTCGTCCTTCAGGGTGACTCTGGTAATATCTATCAAAAACCAGGCAAGTATACCCTTTGACCCAGCAATTTTGCTTCAAGATATTTATCCTGAGGAAACATCAGCAACCCATGCTGAGATATCTAAATGAGGGCATCCTTTGTAACAGAAATTGAAAGCAACCTAAGGTTCCAAGGAAGAAGATTATTTAAGTAAATAAAAATATAATTGAGGGATGAATTATGCCCTACTATTAAAAAGTCATCCTGTAGACTTCCTTTCCAAGAATACTGAAGGAAAAATACCCTGCAAACTCTCCCAGTACAAAAACATCTAAAACGGCTGGGTGTGTGAACATACGAAAATGTGTACACACACACACACACACAACACATACATCCCTACCTACCTTTTCAAATGCTTAGCCAAGTTGGCCACAGAGTAACGAACCTCCAGAGAAGCCAAAATATGTCAAGACATCAGTCAAGGTAGAAAAACACATAACCTAGCAACCAGGTGTATCCCAATCCCACCTGACCCCTAGTTTTGACTTTACAAGCAGAAATCAAGTGGGAAGTTAAAGTCAGATCAAAAAGCTGGGACATTTCACCCTTAATAAGTGTAAAGGGGGAAAAGTACTAACCATGTCACATAGGGAGGGGATAAAGAAACATGACTGTCTCAGATTTGGATCTAGGCAGGAAGGCGCCTTCTCTGAAGATTTATACCCAGACACTTGCCCCTAATATTACACTGGAGGCGTGAATTCATACAATTGCTACGGCCACCCAAAAAACTCAACTGGTATTTAAACTGATGTGGACATGAATTGATAGTGCCCTTAGGCATCAGTAGAAGCAAATACAAGTTTGTTATATTTCACCTTAAGTTCTCAAAGAATTACTAGAGGAAAAGTTCCTAGAAACATGAGCTCATGTACAAAAAGGAAAAAAAAAAAAAATTCACAGAACACATGAAGAAGCAAGCCAGAACATACCAGAGACACAAAAAACAACAAACAGCAGAATCAGACCTACAAAGTCTACAGAAAATGGAATTATCAGATACAGACTATAAAATAAAAATGTTTACTATGTTTAACAAGAGGATGTAGTAAAAGAAAAGCAATTTTTTTAAGACCATGCAAATTTGAAAAAGATTCAAATAGAGTTTGTAGGAATAAAAACCACAGTATTCAAATGAGTACATGAGATAAATATTTGATTAGGTGTAACTGGTGAGAAAATTAGTAAATGAGACTGTTACTACTCAAAAACATCACACAGAACAGACAGAGCCTCAGAGATGAGAATTTGAAAGTGAGGTTCAGAGGCAGGAATGATACTGAAAAGGTCTCAGAATCATCTAAATGGAGAGCCAGAACCACAAAACTGTCAGAAGTATTACTTTAAGAACTAATGAACAAAAATGTCCCAGAACTGGTGGTAGATATGAGTCCTCAGATATAAGAAACAGCAAGATCAATAAAAATGAAATTCAAACCAATACAAACTTAATGGTGCAATTATTACCAAAAAAAAAAATGTGATACATTTCTAAGTTTTTTTAACCATAAAAAACCTACAAAGCAACTATATACTCTAGTATTTATAATTTTTTAAAAAGTATGCATTTATAGATGCACATACTTGAAAAGAGCTTCCCTGATAGCTCAGTTAGTAAAGAATCTGCCTGCAATACAGGAGACCCCAGTTCGATTTCTGGGTCAGGAAGATCCCCTGGAGAAGGGAAAGGCTACCCACTCCAGTATTCTGGCCTAGAGAATTTCATGGAATTACATATACATGTATATACATGAATAGTCCATAGGGTTGCAAAGAGTCTGACACAACTGAGTGACTTTCCTTTCATACTTGAAAAAAAAGTTTAAAAATGGTTAATGTTTATTTTTAAGTGGAAAGACTTCTGCCAATTTTTTATTTATGTTTTATATCTTTTCAAAGGTTCTGAATTGTATATGTATCACTTTTAAAATAAGAAAATTACTAAAAATTAAAATTTTAACAATATGAAATATATCAATGTATTTAAATGTATGAAGAGACATACCAAAAATATTGAGTTAATATTCCTAGTTTGTAAGAATTTGAATTTTCCCCTACAGTTTGCTATCAATGACCAAATCATATGTACAAATACAGAGGGGGAAAGAATTGATATTTTAAAACATTAAAAGTGGTTTTATTGTGGATGCTTAGCATGCTTTATAATTTTTATATTTCACAAAATTTGATTTGTTGTTTGTTGCTTACATTTTATACCTTTTCATTTATTGTTTCACTGTTAAAACAATTTTCAACATGCATGTAGTTACATAGGTGAGTCATTTAGCCTTAGATTCTGGGTAAAATGTTATACAAGAAAATCTCATTTTAAAATATTCAAAATTTTATAAATCATCTGTACTCCAATAGGGTTTCCCTCATAGCTCAGTCGGTAAAGAAATTGCCTGCAGTGCAGGAGACCCACGTTCAATCCCTGGGTCAGGAAGATCCTCTGGAGAAGGAAAAAGCAACCCACTCCAGTATCCCTGCCTGAAAAATCCCACAGACAGAGGAGCCTGGTGGGTTGCAGTCCATGGGGTTGCAAAGATTCGGACACGACTGAGTGACTAATACTTTCATATGCCAATAAAGAAATAAAAACACTCAACCCTCCTCCCAAAATAAAATAATCAAAATTGAAAATCTGCAGCATATCCATATATTTAGGCTTCCCTGGTGGCTCAGAGGTTAAAGCGTGTGCCTCCAATGTGGGAGACCTGGGTTCGATCCCTGGGTTGGGAAGATCCTCTGGAGAAGGAAATGGCAATCCACTCCAGTATTCTTGCCTGGAGAATCCCATGGACAGAGAAGCCTAAAAGGTTCAGTCCACGGGGTCGCAAAGAGTCGGACACGACTGAGCGACTTCACCTCACCTCATCCATATATTTACATAAAATGTTTTCAGAGACTTATGGTGTTATCAGAAAGTGCTGCTTTAAATATTCAGATTTTAAAGCACAGAACAAGAATACATGCCAATCTCATTTGGAACCTGCAAGAGAACAACAGGCAGAAATAACAGAACACTAACAGTGGCCTGGTGTCGCAGTTCCCTTTGTGCATTAATATCAAGGAGGGAGAGAACAAGAGGGCCAGTCAGGGTTTCTCAGTGTTGACACACATCTGGCCTCAATTTTGAGTCTTGGGAACCAGAGCAGTGAAAGCAAGAGAAACAGGAAAAAAGACAGGGGCTGAAACTACCTATCTAAAAGACACTTCAAATTTTACAAGTATTGGCAGTTAGAGGAGGAAAGTCAACATCTACTGTGGCCTTTCAACATAAAGGCAAAAGACCGATGCAACTAAGAAAAAGGGAGGAAAGCTAATAATGCCTGGCTGCTGCCACTTCTCTTTAATGACATCAAAATCCACATCAGATACATGATTTGTGTGTTTATGTACAATATCCTTGAGCTAGAAACCACAGATTTTAATCTCTAATTTATTCAGAAATAAAAATTCAAACCATAGGCAACATACTTTTATGTGATTTTAAATATATGTTATTAGCTAATGATAGGAAAACCTCACATTGGCTCATGAGTTCACACGAAACGCCATGACTCTCCCTCTTTCCATAAGCAGCTCTCTGAAGGCAGATCTCTAAGCAAAGAATAAGAATCTACAAAATATCGAGAAAAAACTCTTAATTTATTTCATCCAGCCTTCCTCTGATCTTTAAAAGAGTGACTCTGCAGTGCCTTCCAAATTCACAGCAGACCTTATGTATAAACATCAAATCATCAAAGACAGTTCAAGACAGCACTTCATGTCTCGAAACGTTACAAGCTAAAACTAAGAGCTTCTACACCTGCAAATAATAAACTTCAAAGACAACCCGAAACAGCCTGGCATTTATCATTTGTGAGTCTAAGATGGTGTGGGGGGTATGTGTGTGGTTTGTGTATAATCCATCGACCAACTAGAGTTCACTTAGATTTATTTTAGCTTTGGCTTCCTGAACAGTGTCCTAAAATTTTTAAGTCTGTTGTTCATAAAATAAGGAGCATCTCACAGTTGGAAGGAAACCACTGAGCTTCATCTAGCTTCACCTCTTCCCCAGTGTTCTCATCTCATCTACATTCTCCAGTATCAGCTGAAACACTTCCAGGACAGGAAGCTCACTCCCTTCCAAGGCCAGCCATGCAGTCCTTGGGCAGACTGCTCACTAGAGATTCTCTTACATGTGGTTCAGGTCACCTGGCTGAAAAGCCCATCAAGGGGACCCAGCTGCTCTTCTGTAATCAAACTGAATTTCACCTTTCCAACACCGGGAGGTGGATCAGGCAGATGAAGGCAGAGATCGAGTCACCCATTTATTCCTTTCCTATCTCATAATTCTTCTCTCTCAGATCCTTGACCAGCTCCTTCCACTCTCCACTGAGATACACATATTCTTTAAAGGACAACGTCTAAAACACAATATAGTACCCTTGCTGTGTGCTACTGGCCAACCCAGACATGGTGAAACCAACATCTTACTTGCTTTCACTTTAATTTTCAGATATGACGTGTTTAGAGAACCACTATCATGAAATAAAGTCTACAGTTGGAGTTAACAGCCATCTCAAATGGGTCCAGCCCTGAAAAATGCTATTACTGTGAAACTGAGAATTCTAAAATTTAAAGTCTCTACAAGCCTCTCAGTTGAGTTCGTTAAAAATACAGAATCCTGAGTTCTTCCCAGATTGCCTGAATCCGAATCTCTGTGAGAGGGCCTAGGACTTAGCACTGTAAACATGCTCCCTGGTGATTCTGATGCACAATAAAAGGTGAGAACCAACACCCTACCTTCGTGGTTGCCAAAATGGTTACCCCTTCACCAGACACAAATCCATTCATTCTCTCTCATCCTCTCCTTGTCCTTAGGTCCACAAAGGCAGAATCAAAATGACTAGTACGATGTGGGCTGGTTTCAATTGATGGTTAAAGTGGGATTAGAACAAAATCCTGATAATCCCTTCTTTTAGTTCCAGTCCAAACTTGTCCCTGAAGGGAGAACAGTATATGCGACGCAGTAGGGAGATGAGAGAAGGGCAGAGTGTGAGACGGGGCTGACTTCAGGGAAATCAATGTCCTAAAGCAATTATTCCCTAGCACTTGATCATTAAAGGTGGGTGGTAAAAAGCTGAGAAACTGTTCAATGTGGAGGACCTTGCTAGAAGAAAGAAGAAAAGGAAGGTAAGGAATGAGAGGAGAGAAAGAATAAAACCCCAAGCAACAGATGAGGGGGGTTTCTGTGACCGTACAGGACACACCAGTTGGATTCAGCCCATAGCCTTGTGAAAGTTCTGGAGTTTCACTCTTGGGTTTCTGTATTGATACTAAGCTTGATGTAATTTAGAAAATGTTTTTCCCCAAATGAGCAAACTCAAAATCAAAGCTGTTGATGTCTGCCTTTGCTGCAACAACAATTATGAGTCATTTTTATAATACCAGGATGAAAATCAAATTTATCTTCTCCAATATCCATGAGAAATTCTACCACTGAACTGCGATGTGCCCTCACAATTGTTTCCACTGTTTTGGGTCCTGGTTTTAAAAATGATACTTCATTCTCATTCCAAATACAGATGCAAACTGCAGACAAAACATCCTACCACAAAACTAAAATGCCCAGGACCAACAAATCCACAATGCAGAGGTTAAACTCCAAACCCGAAATGGTAAATGTAACAACGATGACCTTTACCATGCGGTAAACAGTGAACCAACTAATGTTACCTTAAAATAACTTCAGTAACTCCTCTCCTTCCTGTCATAATTCCTCATTACAGGCCCCAGAAGCCAGCTGTTTGGTGGAGACGTTTCTGACCAAGGCATTACTTTCACCCTGCGTGAACCCTACGACACACGCATAAAACAGATTCCAAAGGCATGTAAAGAGGCGTATCCGTCAAATATTTACAATTACAAGGGGATCAATAAAAATATGTGTTAAATGGTTACTTTCCAGATTGCTGCAGTCTGATTCCAAAACAACTAAAGGGAGGGAGAAAAAAATGATAGCAGTGGCTCAAAGAAAAAAAAAAGACATTTTGTTAAATCATAAAGCTGAAAGAGCCCTTAAAGGCTATCCCGTAAATCCCTCCATTCCCTCCTTCAAACAACTTAGCATGCAAGTCAATATCAAGGGTAGTTTCAACATACCCCCAAATATGACCTCTCTGCTTAGTCCCTCATTACCCAGAACTGGCCCCTGACACTCCAAAATCCCCTAACTGGAACTATACGTCCGTACAGCTGTGAGCACTCACATACACTCTGTTTGCCCTTGGATGTCAAAATATCCAGCTTCCTGCCCCCTCCATTTTCCCCTGTTCATCAGGCCATCCAGCCTCAGTTCCCAGAACATTCAGCCTAAATGTCACAGGCCACCCCACCACCAGCCTGCTACCTACCACATTCCCTTCTGCCTTTTAACACCTCAATTTGGATTAAGCTCCAAACTTCCTGTTCTGCCCCCATTCACAGCTTCCAGAGGCCCCCACAGAGAAAATGTATGGAC
The DNA here is from genome assembly GCA_006408695.1 of Aepyceros melampus. NCBI lineage: Eukaryota > Metazoa > Chordata > Mammalia > Artiodactyla > Bovidae > Aepyceros > Aepyceros melampus. Next base: position 346,055 of record SJXQ01007906.1, read on the forward strand.
ATGATGAAGAGGGCACTGCTCATCAGACACTTTCATCTCAGCCGAGCCCACAGTAACCACCGTTATGGTGTCACTGTCCTTTGCTCTCTTCCATTTCCCCCAGTATCTCTTCTAAGCCCTTATCCTCTCAGCTAAACTCCATAACTTTCATATCCTTCATGGACAAATTAGTGGACATCAGGCAAGCAGGCTTTTAAATTCTGCTCTTCTCCCTTCCCACCCATTACTAGAGTGATGCTGGCCAACTTTGACACATCTTCTCTGGCTCACACATCACACCCACACTCCCTAGACACTCCTCTCAAACTTGGGATGCATGTTAGAATCACCAGGTGGCTGCTTCAGCTTCCGTCCCTAAGACGGGGTCAATGCATCTCAAGTGGGACCCTACATGGGGTTTACCTAAAAGACCTCCTTTTGGGCGATTCTTAAAATAAGACAAAGTTGGGTACCTCGATCCAAGATAACTTTATCCATTCCCAGGTTTTAACTACCAAATCTGGAGCATTTTCCGAGCTGAGCTCTCACATCTCTAAACACATTCCAGAACCACCACGGCATATCCACAGGGATCTCAAATCCAACATGTGCTAACTATGACCCTCATCCTTCCTGTCATGGGCTGAACTGTCCCCAGAGATTCATATGGTGAAGTCCTGAGTACCTCAAATTTGGATACAGGGTGTTTAATGAGGTAATCAAGTTAAAATGAGGTCTAATCCAATACAGCTGGTGTCCTTACAAGAAAAGGGCAGTTTCAACATTCCCCCAAAACTGACCTCTCTGCTTAGCCCCTCGTTACCCAGAACTGGCCCCTGACACTTCAAAATCCCCTTTCTAACTGGAAGTATACACTCGTACAGCTGTGAGCACTCACAAATCTGGACACAGACAAGCACACACAGGGGAAAGATCATATGAAGATACAGGGAAGGGACCCATCTACAAGCCAAGAGACACCTCAAAAGAAACCAACCCTGCCAACACCTTGACCTTGGGCTTCTAGCCTCCACAATTATAAGAAGATGTTCCATTATTTAAGTTACCCTAATCTGTGGTCAGAGAAGGCAATGGCACCCCACTCCAGTACTCTTGCCTGGAAAATCCCATGGACAGAGCAGCCTGGTGGGCTGCAGTCTATGGGGTCGCTGGGAGTCAGACATGACTGAGCGACTTCACTTTTACCTTTTGCTTTCATGCATTGGAGAAGGAAATGGCAACCCACTCCAGTGTTCTTGCCTGGAAAATCCCAGGGACGGGGGAGCCTGGTGGGCTGCCGTCTACGGGGTAGCACAGAGTCGGACACGACTGAAGTGACTTAGCAATAGCAAAATCTGTGGTACTTTGTCCTGGCAACATACCCTCCCTGCTCTCCTCCTTCTCCATCTTAGTCAATGGAATCACCATTCATTCACCATTACTACCACCTCCCCCACTCCACCTACATATTTATTCATTCACTCAATGGTGTCAACTCTTCCTCCTAAACATGTTTCACATCTGCTTCCCTCCCTCTAAACCCACGATCACTGCCTTAATTTAGGCCCTAATTATCTCCCCTAACATATTCTAAGTCCCTTCCACCGACCACCACTTCCCTTGGTTGTGTGGGAATAATCTTCCCAGAACAGAAATCGAGCATGCCAATGCTCGGTTTTAAACACTTCCGTAGTTTCCCATTGTTTCAAGTTCAACTCCTTGAGCATAGAATACTGAGTCCTCCATCTATTTCCCACTTCAGCAATATTCTGTTCATGAAGCATCAGTTTCTACTTAAAGCTCATATAATGCTGACCCCACAAGTGTCTTTACACATGTACTTGGCCCTTCCTGGAACACCTTCCCTTGTCTGAATTCCATGCCCAGCAAACACCTCCTTTATCCTTCCAGTCACAGCCTCAGAACCACCTTTTCAGAAACCCTTTATGATCCTCCTCCCCACCCAGAGTAATCACTGCCTGTGTTACGCTGTCTCTGAGAGCTATACAAACTTCCCTTTATACTATAACTGCAATTTGGCAGGTGTCAGAAACACAAATATCTCTAGGGACCACCCAGGCATCATAAATAAAAGAAGTATCAAGTATAAACATATCTTAACTTTGCATAAGAACCAATCATAATGCCTTCTTGGCTATGTCACCTTTCAAAACCTTATACTGAACAAAGAAAATGCATATGGAGCCAAATCCATGTAGCACACAGACTGCCAGTTTTGCAAACTCCAGCCAAAGGCATAAAATGTCAGGGCCTTCATCTCTCTTCCTTCTAGTCCTTGAAGTGAGATTACCGAACATGCCTGTAGTTATTCCCATAGCCTGAGGTCATAGACTGATCCTTGTTTGTGCTATCCAGTGGGGCTGACTCGTAAAACACTCAGTCCCTACTTATCTGACTACAAGGGAAGGAAGCAGAGTTGAGCTGTGTAATCTTGAACTCACTGTTATCACTATTAGCAAAAATATTCCCTTCAAGGAGTCACATTCACAGGCTTATCCTGAAAGGTATCTAACCCATTGTTCCACAAGGAATGTGAATAATCCTTGGATAGAGAACATCAGCCAAGAGCTACTTGTCTGAACTGTCTATCTCTGGCTCCCATAGAACTGCTTTCCTGAGACAAGCTTTGGCATGATGCCATTGACCTCTGTTGAGCAACGCTGTTGTGTTTTTTCCCCTTACTCCAACAGTTATATTCATTGTAAAGATTGTGTTTGGAGACATTGCTCATTATATTAACACACTAAATGTTTAAAGACCATTAAAATCCTCTCTCCTCCCAGCACCACGAAGAGCTGTGCCCTGTTTAGCCCTTATCCTCACAGGCTCTCTGGATTATACAGCTGCTTGTGTTTCTTTTTCGTGTCCCCTTCTAGCAAGGACAGTGAATGAGGGGGCCACTCTGACTTGGTCCCTGCTGAAACTCACACTCTCACTTTCTCTTCCTGCATTTCTTTCCTGTGCTTGCTAAATTTATTTTCAGTAGGGAAATAGACAAGTAACTACTTTCCAGCCATTCATTCATCACACAGTATTTTTCATTCAGTTGGCAGCTCTACTGCTTGTGAGTTTTTTAAAGACAAGGCCTCCATCTTACTCACCTTTGTATCTCTGGAGTCTAATAAATGATCATCAATTGAATGGCAAATTGAACTGCATTTCATGCGATTAATTCTAGTTATGGATGAAACAGTAAATTAACTATCTCTTAAGGAAGTTCACTTAATTTCCCCCAAAAAGCAAAAGTCGCCCTGGCCTCAAGACAAATCACATCTGGAGAAAAATAAAGTTTATGGAGACTAATGACACCACCCTTATGGCAGAAAGTGAAGAGGAACTAAAAAACCTCTTGATGAGAGTGAAAGAGGAGAGTGAAAAAGTTGGCTTAAAGTTCAACATTCAGAAAATGAAGATCATGGCATCTGGCCCCATCACTTCATGGGAAATAGATGGGGAAACAGTAGAAACGTGTCAGACTTTATTTTGGGGGGCTCCAAAATCACTGCAGATGGTGACTGCAAGCCATGAAATTAAAAGACACTTACTCCTTGGAAGGAAAATTATGACCAACCTAGATAGCATATTGAAAAGCAGAGACATTATTTTGCCAACAAAGGTCCGTCTAGGCAAGGCTATGGTTTTTCCATTGGTCGTGTATGGATGTGAGAGTTGGACTGTGAAGAAAGCTGAGTGCCAAAGAATTGATGCTTTTGAACTGTGGTGTTGGAGAAGACCCTTGAGAGTCCTTTGGACTGCAAGGAGATCCAACCAGTCCATTCTGAAGGAGATCAGCCCTGGGATTTCTTTGGAAGGAATGATGCTAAAGCTGAACCTCCAGTACTTTGGCCACCTCATGCGAAGAGTTGACTCATTGGAAAAGATTCTGATGCTGGGAGGGATTGGGGGTAAGGAGGAGAAGGGGACGACTGAGGATGAGATGGCTGGATGGCATCACGGACTCAATGGACGTGAGTCTGAGTGAACTCCAGGAGTTGGTGATGGACAGGGAGGTCTGGCGTGCTGCAATTCATGGGGTCGCAAAGAGTCAGACACGACTGAGCTACTGAACTGAACTGAATACAAAAAATACATACCGAACAAACTCAGATACAAATACTATTCAATTTTTAATTCTCTGCTATCCATTTTGTTTCATTTCCCAGTAGTTAACCATTTCTTTTGTGTTTTTTTTTTTTGCTTTACAATACTGTAAACCATTTCTTTTGCAGAAGCATATTAACCAGGAATATTCCACCATCAGTTGAGAGAGTAAATGCAGTTAAAACCAAAATGTTTTATTGCACATTGAAATCTGTGCACTGGAAGGGTACAGGACTAAGGAGAGCTGGTTAACACAAAACTATAGAGGACTGAAGGGTATCACTGCAGTGGAGAGAAGAACATCCACCAAGAAGTCTGATCAATTTCACTCCCTGTCATCCAGGACGGATTCGTATCAAAGCTTCCTGTTGCTCTGATCATTTTTTAAGTTCACAAACCTACATTTCATTCAGGAAGATTTCTATTTTTAAAATTTTCTCAAATTCTGCTGAAAAGAGTATGAAGTATTACCGTTGGTTTCTGGAAATTAATCATTTCTCACCATTAGTCAAAAAATCATCCCTATCTTTTGAAGCAGTAACTTCTAGAAATGGGAATCTATCCCAAACAAATCCTCTGAAACTCAGACAAAGCCTCATACACAAAAAAGTGTTCACTGCAGTGAAGTAAAGCTGCTAAACGGAAGTAAGGTCACCTCTAATTATGATATACTGTTAAGACAAAAAACAGGATACTCAATGCTACTTGGTAGGATTTCAACCAGTTAGCAAACGTGCAGAGAAAATATTAGAAGGAAATGTCACATAAAGTTGACAATGGCTACCTCTGAGGGGACTATAACTACTTTTTCCTTCTTTTATATTTTTGTCTTGTACAATGAATACATATTAGTTGTGTAATTTAAAAAGTTTTTCGTAATAACCTTTATAAACATACTTGGAAACCAAATGATATTTATTCTCAAATGGGCGATCTCATTCTTAGTCTCAAACAATTACAATTAAGTGTAGTGCTTTTTAAAATAGCAAAGAAATGAGAAATAAAATTAAATGTCCAAAAAAAGGACAAGGGTTGAATGAATAGTTTAACAACAGAATGGATTAATAGTAAGCTGTTAAAACTATACTGATTCAGACCACACTGGCACATATAACAGTAGTTAGAAAATGGCCAGTAGAAACAAACACATATTTGTTGCCTCTAGGTAGAATTATATCACAAAATAGACCATGATGGGAATAGACTATAAAACTAACATGATTAAATGAAAAATATATTACATTAGGGAACTGCAAATATGAGTAGGTCTGTTTAAATATGGTCATGATGTGGTTTCAAAAATAAATTTTAAAACATTTTAAAGAATATTCTAAGCCACTTTTTTTACATAGAAATAAATGTTTTTAAATGAGTTGGACAGTTTTAAATACTTTAAATATGAAAAAAAATTAATATGTGTTTACTGAAATATTTTCTACCAGCTGAGTTATTTCACCATCAAAATGGGATGAAAATGAAAAAAGGAAGGTGTTTAGGTAGTTAAAAAATTCTGTGCATCCTCCCTGTATTAAGTAAGCCCAAACAGTCCACTAACCTCTGTTGTAACAGCTACTGGCCAGGGTTAATACTTATTTTCCCTCAAATTAATGGAATGTTAAATTTGCTTTACAGGAAATCTCTTGCAGAAAGACACAAAACCTGGGCTGCTTTCTGCTCCTGGAGAAGGTATTCAATAAGGTCTCGAATCCCTGAATCAAGCAAGAATTTGTCATCTGTGTCTCTCCACTGTGAGGTGGCCAAACGCTTGGAGGACTGTGGGGATTGTGCTTCCCAAGGTCATCGCGATAAAGCCCTGTTAGAGCATCCAGGTTCCCCTAAACAAGCAGAGATGGTCAACAGATGCTCAGATCTTTGAAAATAAAACTCCTCCAGAGACATTTAAACTTCTGTCGACACAGCTTCTCTCTTAGGGCTATCCAGAATGCCCTGCCTTAAAATGTTAATACTCGGCGGTGCAGGAGAACACTCTGTGCCACTCCCTGGCTCTGTTGGTCTTGAACCTAACTTAACCTCGTGACTCCAACCCCTTCCGATTCAATCTATTTCTTAGTACCAGCCTTGAGCAACAGCCATACCTATTACCTGCCTGGACCTATGCCCAACCTGATCCCAACCAGGGCCTGTGAGACCTGCCCCTGCCTTGTCCCCAGTCAGGAGTCTGAGGTCTCCGCCAGGTTTCCACACAGTGTGAGCTTAAGGAGAAGATATTCAACAGCAAATAAAGGCAGATAAGCTGATGAATCAACACCAAAACACACTAAGTAAAATACCCAGTTACCTGGACTTCCTGAATAAATATTTATTATGAATGAGGAATTAAAGCGAAAGTGAAATCGCTCAGTCGTGTCCGACTCTTTGCGACCCCATGGACTATAGCTTACTAGGCTCCTCCGTCCATGGGATTTTCCAGGCAGAGTACTGGAGTGGGTTGCCATTGCCTTCTCCAGAGGATCTTCCCGACCCAGGGATCAAACCCAGGTCTCGTGCACTGTAGGCAGAGGCTTTACCCTCTGAGCCACTGGAGAAGTCCAATAAGGAATTAGGTAGTGTGGGCTTCCCTTCTGGCTCAGCTGGTAAAGAATCTGCCTGCAGTGTCGAAGGCCTGGGTTCGATCCCTGGGTTGGGAAGATCCCCTGGACAAGGGAAAGGCTACCCACTCTAGTATTCTGGCCTGGAGAATTCCACGGACAGTCCATGGCGTCACAAAGAGTCAGACACTACTGAGCGACTTTCACTTTTCTTTTCACGTTCACAAAAAGAAAAAGCATGAACTTTTGTTTCCTCAAATATATTTTCCTCAGAAATAAGAACAAGTGAAATAAAGTACTTGTAAGTAAGACTGGAAGACTGAAAATTATTTCGAAATTACCAAAACTAATGTATTTTACTAATGTATTTTAATCAATCAATTTAGTATACCAGTAAGAAAGGCTGAGTTGCCAAGGGCTTTCATTCTCTTCCCCAGAAAACCCATTCTTTACCCAATAGTTCTTAAATGTGGAGTAGTCATTAAAACTGAATTAATATTCCATGGGATTCCTTAGGCCTCTAAATCTTTCTGAAATAAGATCATTACTGTTCCATGTTTTTAGAAAATATAGAGTATATAAAACAACTTAGATATTGCTCATTTCCCTCAAAGCAAGCATCCATCATGAAGCCTAAGATAATGATTTTGTTCGCCTTCACTGAATCTGAAAGGTTAATAAGCAATGTAATTTCAACTAATTTAACTATGATGTTAAAGTCTGAAGACTTTGTTCAGGAAAGTCCTCTTCTTTGCCTTCCATGTTTCCAGAAGTATCAGTGCTGGTGGCCAATGTCAAAGTATATCACCTGAGCCTCCCTTTACAATACCCATAAGGATGTAAATACCTGGAGTTCTCCCATGTTTAGCTTGAGCTTGTCAGACTACATTAGCTCAATGGCACAAAACATCAGTTCTCTGAAGATGAAACAGAGCAAAGTTGAAAATAAAAAGCATGAAGTCACTGCATAATACGATAAGGAGAATGATTTGTGTGCACTGATTTCAAGTCTTCTATTTCAAGGGCTTCCCTGACAGCTCAGTTGGTAAAGAATCCACCTGCAATGCAGGAGATGTGGGTTTGATCCCTGAGTTGCGAAGATCCGCTGGAGAAGGGAAAGGCTACCCATTCCGGTACTCTAGCTTGGAAAATCCCATGGACTGTATTGTCCATGGGGTCACAAGGAATCTGACATGGCCAAGCATGAGTCGGACAAGATGGAGCATGTGGACAAGATATCTTATTTCAAGACAAGGACCTGGAGACCTGGAAAGGGTGAGTCCAGCCAAACGCCCCATGGAGAGCGGTGGGAAAACTGACACTTGAGTCCTGGTCACCTGCCATACTCAGTTCTCAACCAGTCCGCTTAATTTATGGATTTGCAATTTAAAATAGCTGCCTAGGTGGTGCAGTGGTTAAGAATCTGCCTGCCAACGCAAGAGATGCAAAAGACACAGGTTCAATCCCTGGACTGGGAAGATCCCCCTCGGAGAAGGAAATGGCAACCCACTCCAGAATTCTTGCCTGGAGAAGCCCATGGACAGAGGAGCCTGGTGGGCTACAGTCCACGGGGTCGCAAAGAGCTGGACACGACTGAGCAACTGAGTGCACACGCATGCCATTAAAATATTTTAATATCCATCACCCGACTTTAAAAGGAGGGGGCAGGGGAAAAACCCTAAAACCCAATCATGGCAAAATAATAAAAAATAAAAACCCTAATGCGGCAATAATCTCAAACCATTATTTAAAAATCACCAAGCTATGAAATGCTCGTTCAATCATCAGATTGACACTTACTGAAACTTAACCAGTAGTCTACTTTCCTGCAAATCATGTATAGTTACTAGATTAGTAACTACACTATATAGGAGTTTTGTTTTTTGTTTTTTAATCCAACCAAAACTACTTCTCAATAGTGACACAGCGAGAAGGCAATGGCACCCCACTCCAGTACTCTTGCCTGGAAAATCCCATGGACAGAGGAGCCTGGTAGGCTGCAGTCCACGGGGTCGCTAAGAGTCAGACACGACTGAGTGACTTGACTTTTACTTTTCACTTTCATGCATTGGAGAAGGCAATGGCACCCCACTCCAGTGTTGTTTACTGGAGAATCCCAGGGGCGGGGGAGCCTGGTGGGCTGCCGTCTATGGGGTCACACAGAGTCGGACACGACTAAAGTGACTTAGCAGCATAGTGACACAGAGCTTTGTACAGTTTCTAGTGCAGAGCACAGCTCCAACAAATGCTATTACTGTTAGCAATACACAAAATAGCTGTAACACAAACTGCTTCAACACACTTGCACCCACCTCCCCCAAAATATCCTTTCTACTCTTCTTTGACTTTTGTTGGGGGGGCGGTGCGGCGGGTAGCCATAAACAGGAAGGCCCACTGAGTATCACAAAAATGCCAACTCATCAGACTGAAAGGTCTGCCTTTCATGTGTCTGCCACTCACTTCCAGTACTCTATTTTGCTTACATTACTCAATTCTTCCATGACTCTATGATCCCTCACACACCCCACTTCGACCCTTCACTGAGTTAATTCCTTCTCATTCTGCAGATTTAATCAAATGTCACTTTCTTAGGAAAATTCTGAATCACCCTAACATCAGATGAGGTTCCCCATTTAAGCATTTCTTTTGAAGTTCCCTGTGCCTTTTCCCTTGTAACATTCATTGCATTTTGTCCATGATGGGTGCTCATTTGGTCAGTATCTTCCTTCCCACTGGACTGTTTCATGCTTCCTGTGATAATAGCCACTTTATTCCCTATTCTAGTCCAACCATTAGCATAAGAATTGGTACCATGTATATAATAATGACATAAAATAATGAATAACCCTAATTACACACAGAATAGCAACAAACTCAGTGTTTTTCAAACCACTGTTCACAGATTAGTGTGTTCAAACCTTAGTTATGACCAACACTTCTTTTAAATTAAAGACTACATTACAAATAGAGGGAAAAATCAGTAGCATATGTAGTAATCTACATGAAACTGCCATTTTCTTCATATATGTATGACCTTTTCTAACTATGGGAGCATGGTCCAAAAAGTTTGAAAGCCATTGAACTGGATGTCCCAAAATGACTCCTCCCAACTTCCCGCCAGAATGCTAAGATGCACAAAATGGCAAAATTCACAACAGTACTAGAAAGAGGTAAGGAAAAGCCAAAATCAAGGCATACATTATTTCCACTAACTACATTTTGTGAAGGATGGGTAAAAAGAACATGAATCTCAAAGACTCACACGGCACCTTTGGAAATTCAAGTCAGACACTCCGATGAATGCAGAAAGATCCCGAGTACAACCCAGGAATGCAGAAGACACAACTGGCCAGATAAAGATGAGGACATTATCTCAACTACACGGGAGGCACTTTCAAGCAAGCATAAGCAAGGGGACCCCAAGTGCAAATGAGGGTCAAAACTAACTAGAGACACATACAAAATAGTGCTGTAGACTTTATTACAAAATAGAATACAAAAGTCTAAAGTCTATACTTGAAATTTAAGTTATACACTGAAATATATATACTGTATATGTGTGTATATGTATGTATCTGTATACATATATATATTTATATAAAATGGAAATTGAGACGTGGCAAGAAGGCAAAATAAATAAAGGCACAGTAAACTGCAGAGGAGTGGGATCAGAAGTTATTTAGTTCTCTAGGAATCAGAGAAACAGATTTTATGAATGTATTTGAAAAACAAAGATAATCACTAGTAAGCTAAAAACCAGATTTGGCCATTTAAAAATACTCTGCATATATGAAACAAATGATGCATAGAAAAAGAAAATAAATCCAGAAAGCATGTTACATTGAACCGTAGGAAGCTGCCATTTTTATAGGTCAAAGCAGTAAAATAATTTCATATGGCTCAATACATCAATGATAATGTCAGCTTATCTGTTCAGTGTGCCAGGCCCCTCCAAAGCATTAACTGAAGATTGTGTGTGCATGTTGCTTCTTTACAAATAAAAAACTGCAGTCCTAAAGACATTATGTAATTTATCTGAGACAATGCAGCTAAATACTGGTGAGAAAAAGCAAACCAGTGCATTTTAAAGTACTTCTCAAAACAAAAAACTTAAAGAATTAAGATCAAACTTTTTGGTCTTAACAATAAATATTAAAGAAGTAAGTTTCCCTTTAAGAGGTATGTTAAAATTCAATTAAATGATGCTTACAAGCAAAATGATATGAAAAAAAATGACAGACACCAAAAGTTTAAAACAGGATGAGTGAAGTCATTTTAGACAAAGAAAAAAAGAAAACACTAGAAATATTAATATCAGGAAAATAGTAGAATGTAGTTCCAAATGCAGAGGGTTATTTTATACTGATAAACATAATAAAGGCCTAACAGTAATCTTTATGTATTTAATACTATGTTAACACACAGAAATTCCTATACAGAAACTAACAAAAGCCCATTCATAGAGAGAGGCTAAAGAACCATTATTAGTCTATGACAGCTCAAGTATAAAATCAGGACATAGAAGATGTGAATGATATTACTGAATTAATAAACATATCTGTACTTGTCACCTATAGAAACCATGGTCTTTTCCATCTTCAGAACAAAGAAATCCTTAATAGACAATAAGTAAAAACTGTACAAACCTCAATTACCATGAAAAATAAAACTAACAATTGATGCAAATGTTTATTTGTAAACAAAATAATAAAGCAATATTCAGCCACGTCACACTTGGCTGAAAGAGCCACTTGAGGCATTCCCGATAAAGTGAGAATGTTGACTTTCCCTACACGTTTTTAAATTTTTAGTGAGTACATCAGCACAAAACATAGAAATAAAACTAGTTTTATTATTTTAATTGCCACTTTCAGATTTTTATATGAATATTCCTATTCCTCCTCCCCCAGTAACTATAGATTCAAAATTTTAAAATACTGCTGATTATTTCAAAATCATTGAAAATAAAGTTTTATACATCAAAAATGACAACAAGTCGATCAATGTCTAACTTTTCATTGAAAACAAACGACCTAGTTTCAACTCAAGACGTGAGAAACAGGGACTTCCCTGGTGGCCCAGTGGTTAAAACTCCACAGTTCCAATGCAGGGGGCTCAAGCTCCATCCCTGGTAGGGGAACTAAGATTCCACAAACCACACAGCACAGCCAAAAAAGAAATTTTTTTTAATTGTTTTTAAAAATGAAAAAACAAGTGAGAACCAGAATTCCGTCTATTTTCTTGACTCCCCCCTTCCCCCGCCCAATCAGGTCAGTCCATCATTTTTTTTAATCAATGTCTCCCTCCTCTTTTATTCTCACCTCCCAGTTTCACTAACCCAACTCACTAATCTAACTCAACTCATCTTTCAAGCCTCCATATAAATGCCAGTTTCTCAGAGAAATTCCTTACCCTTGCGGGCAAGGTCAATCTCCATGTTAGATTCTTCCAGGACACTCTCCTTTCCTCCCTTATTCCAGTCACAGTTGCTATTAGTTGTTCTCACTGGATTGTAAATCTCTTGCAGTCAAGACCATGTCTTATTTACTGCAATATGCCCAGGAGGTGGCAAACATACTGATTTTGTATTCAAAAAATTTCAGTTCAAACAAAATTTTAATTCAAAGAATTTGAGCTCTATATGCAAGGTATTGACTAAGAACTGGGAAGACAGCAGTAAATAAAATGGGATTTTTTTTTCAGTTAATCTTTTCCCTTATCTAAGAAGTCAAAAGAAAATGCATGCAATGGAGAAGAAAATATCAGGCAAGCTGTATAAATGGGAAAGAAAGGAAAGTGAAGTCGCTCAGTCATGTCCGACTCTTTGCGACCCCATGGACTGACTGTAGCCTATCAGGTTCCTTCGTCCATGGGATTTTCCAGGCAAGAGTGCTGGAGTAGAACGCCATTTCCTTCTCCAGGGGATCTTCCCGACCCAGGAATCGAACCCGAGTCTCCCGCATTGCGGGCAGACGCTTTACCGTCTGAGCCACCAGGGAAGCTCAACGGGAAGAGGATACAACTTTAAATGTAGTGATAACTAGAAAAGGCTGCACTAAGAAGGTGACGTGAATTAAGACACGAAAATGATGATACAGCAACCATAGGGATACCTGGAGACAGAGAATACCAGGACGAGGCAACAGTGGCACAGGGCTAGAAAACCCAGTCTGCTCTATAGGTAAGTTCATACTTGGCGCCTGTTTAAAGTAAGGACAGAACTCTGGGAACATCACCACAGGGCCTTAAACAAGTAAAGAAGCCAACAGAGACAGGAAATAATTAAATATGATACATATTCAGTATTGTGACTATCATGCGGTCGATGGAAATTTAAAATGAAAGATTTTAATAGTATGGGTACTTAATACTTTAAAAACTGCAAGAGTTATCCTGAAATGGAATAAGGAAGTTATCACTGAGCAGTGAAACTATGGATGAGCCTCCTGGACTTTTCAAATAGCAAAATAAGCATGTACTGCTTTTACAACTTTCAAACGGAAATGAGTATAATTTTAAAGAATCATAATGGCCTAGAGAGCAAAAGGCTGATAACAGATTCTCCTTGCTCTATCTTACTACAGTTCAGTTCAGTCGCGCAGTCGTGTCCGACTCTTTGCGACCCCATGAATCGCAGCACGCCAGGCCTCCCTGTCCATCACCAACTCCCGGAGGTCACCCAGACCCACGCCCATGGAGTCAGTGACGCCATCCAGCCATCTCACCCTCGGTCGTCCCCTTCTCCTCCTGCCCCCAATCCCCCCCAGCATCAGGGTCTTTTCCAATGAGTCAGCTCTCTGCAAAAAAAGACTGCTACTGCTAAGTTGCGTCAGTCGTGTCTGACTCTGTGTGACCCCATAGACGGCAGCCCACCAGGCTTCCCTGTCCCTGGGATTCTCCAGGCAAGAACATTGGAGTAGGTTGCCATTTCCTTCTCCAATGCATGAAAGTGAAAAGTTAAAGTGAAGTCGCTCAGTCCTGTCCGAATCTTCACGACCCCATGGACTGCAGCCTACCAGGCTCCTCCGTCCATGGGATTTCCAGGCAAGAATACTGGAGTGGGTCGCCAGTGCCTTCTCCTACAAAAAGACAGGCCAATATAATTCCCTGACATTGTGTTGTTGTTCAGTCATAATTTGCATCTGACTCTTTGAGACCCCACGGACTGCAGCCCGCCAGGCTCCTCTGTCTATGGGATTTTCCAGCCAAGAATACTGGAGTGGATTGCCATTTCCTTCTCCAGGTCATTTTCCTGACCCAGGGGATCAAACCCACGTCTCCTGCACTGGCAGGCTGGTTCTTTACCACTGAGCCACCAGGGAAGGCACGCCAATATAATTTCTTGAAATGGAAATATTCAACAAATTCTTAATTTTAAATAGGCTTCTTTTTTTTAACCAAGTAAAGAGCAAAGTTGTACTGTATCCTATTTTTAACCTTCATCAAGCAATTAAAGCTTAAATTTACTTGACCAAAGTTTATAAATCACCATGACAAACCTGTTGGGGTTTCTCAAAGTCTGGTCTTTATGCTGAGAGGTTTTTGGCTTGTCTTTTATTGCAGTGATGACAGTAATATGCACAACACTTTTGTTATTTCAGCAAGAAACTACAACTATATTTGCAGTTCCTCTCAGGCCCCAAGTCACCACCTACCTTCTGATTCTTTTCAGGATTTATTTTCCCTCGCTGGAATGGATTGTTTCAGAGGCTTTTATTCCTCTCAAAGGAACATCAAACTGAAACTCTTTCTCCTTTGTATCATCCCAGAACCACCTCATCAAAAGAAGCTCTAGTGAATGTTCAGTAAATGTCTGACAACTGACAAAGCTATCTTAAGCACTTTCTGGAAAGAAGAATTACCTGCAGAATCAAAATGTGCCTTATTGCCCTTGTTAAGACACCTAGTATGTATATCAAAGGAGGAGAATCCTTTCACAATGTGTACATATACCAAATCATCTCATTGTACACTTTAAATGTATTAGTTTTATCAACTATACCTCAAAAACGCCAGGAGAAAAAAATCTGTTTAATAATTTTAATTTTTAATCATCTTTAAAATTAAAAACAAAAAGTGAGAACCAGAGTTCCATCTATTTTCTTGATTTTTACCCCCATCAGACCAATCCATTGTTTTCTTTAATCAATGTCTCCCTCCTCTTTTATCCTTAGCTTTTAAAGACAGTATATATCACTCTTCTTGCTCCAAAACTTCTCTCCAGCTTACCATGTAAATTTCACTGGTATTTACTCTGATGTACAACAATTACTCCTGAATACTGCCACGCTTTGGCTTCTCCGCTAAACTTCAAACTCAAATGTCCAGCTGAAAATCTCACTGCCCCACTGGAACAATCCTCACACTCTCATGTCCCTAGTCTCTGCTAAGGGCTTTGATGTGCCTTTTTTTGATCCCCAACAGCTCCCTGAACCCTTCTGTTAGTCCTTCAACATGCACCCAAAGTGAACCACCACTGGGCCACAAATCGCAGCCTGTCACTCATTCGTAGGTAGCTCCCAGACCTTACAACTCTCCTGTGTGGAATGACATTCTCAACCCACTTGCCGACGAGGCCAGAATACTGCTGCAAATCCTTCCTCTCCTCCAAGGCAGTTACTCTCTCTGTCCTCAAATATTCAGATGGCATTTCATGTAAACCCCGGTTTACCATATTTATCCCTGTAAGCCTGATCTCAGGGATCTGCATACACGGCTCTCCATGTTAAGGAGCTACTTGAGAGCAGGGAACCACACTTTCTTAGTGCTTGCTTTTCCTTTTTAAATTTGTTTTTAACACCGTAATGTCCTCAGCCAGGCAAAGCAACTGTTCACAGTAGCACACAAAGTCTTTTAGCTCATGAAACTGAACTGACAAGGTCCCAGATAAAGGGAAGAGATCACAGATCCCACTGAATCTGGAAACCCAAGTCATCCTGCCCTAGCTTTTGAACTTTCTGGTCCCTGTGTCTCCTCAGAAAGTAAAGTAAGCAGTTCTCTGTGGAATTACAATAAACACTGAGTACAGAATGAATTTCTCCTTTTCTCCACATGACAATAATCCCTCTCCCAACAAATCACATCCAACATGGCAAAGCAGTCCCTTAACAAAAGGCGATCCTGTTTCAGCTGTGCTGCCCTCTCTGTAGGACTCTTCATCCTTATCATCTGCAGACTGCTGGCTTCCAGGGGGCCCTTGTTTAATGATCCCACAATGAAACCTGCCTATAATAAGTAACTCCCCCTATCTGCTCTGCTCTGGAAGCGGTTGATAGTGCAAAGCATGGCAGCTGGGCAAGGCCTAACAAAAGGTTCAAGGATGCCAAACACGTGCTCCTAAATGCCCCTCCTCCCTTGCCTGAGACCTGATGAAACACAGTCCTGGTGGAAATAAAAGTCCAGGCAATATCTGCTGCCCTGGTTGTCATGCAGCTGAAAATCATTTTGTCGGTTACATTCATAACCTTCCTATTTCTGAGACAAGGATTATTCTTTTCTAATTGGAGTATAGTTGGCTTTACACTGCTGTGTCAGTGCCTGCAGTACAGCAAAGTGAATCAGACATACTTATACATATATTCCTTTTTTTAAATTTCCTTCCCATTTATGTCACCACAGAGCACTGAGTCAAGTTCCCTGTGCTATATAGTAGATTCCCGATAAAGTTATCTATTTTATACATAGCATCTATAGTGTATATATTTTCATCCCAATATCCCAATTCATCCCCCCCACCCCCGCTTTCCCCCTTGGTAGCCATGTTTGTTCTCTACATCTATGTGTCTACTTCTGCTTTGCAAATAAGACCACCTACACCATTTTTCTAAGATTTCACATAAATGCATTATATATATTTGCTTTTCTCTTTCTGACTTACTTCACTCTGTATGACCAGTCTCTGGGTCCATCCATGTCTCTGCGAATGACATAGTTTCATTCCTTTCCATGGCTGAGTAATACCCCATTGTATATATGTACCACATCTTCTTCACCCATTCCTCTGTTGATAGGCATTTACGCTGCTTCCATGTCCTGGCTATTGTAAATATTGTGGCAATGAACACTGGGGTGCATGTATCTTTTTGAATTAGTTTTCTCTGGGTAATGGCCCAGAAGTGGGATTGCTTGGTCATACAATATCTCTATTTTTAGTTTTTTAAGGAACCCCTATACTATCCTCCATCGTGGCTGTATCAATTTACATTCCCACCAGCAGTGCAAGAGGGTTCCCTTTTCTCCACAATCTCTCCAGCATTTATTGTTTGTAGATTTTTTGATGATGGCCATTCTGACAGGTGTGACGTGATACCTCATTGTAGTTTTGATTTGCATTTCTCCAGTAATCAGTGATGTTCAATATCTCTCCATGTCTCTGTTGGCCATTTGTACGTCTTCTATGGAGAAATGTTCTACTGAGGTTTTCTGTTGGGGACAAGAATTCTTAATCGAGTCAAGGCACACTGCTCTGATTCGGGAAGAGCCACACAGGTTCCTGGGACCTCAAGGTCTGGCCTGTGATGGCAGCCTCGTTCACAGCCTCTCTGAAGCCAATAGAGGCAGGAGGGAGCACGTGCCCACACAGACACCCCCCCACACATGCATCAATACACTGGACGGGCCCAAAAGTTCATTCGGGTTTTCCCATATGCTCTTACGAAAAACTCAAATGAACTTTCAGGGCCAAATCCAACAAATAAACACAAACATTTTTGGAGGTTTGTGTAAGCAAAAGAACAGGTATGAAAGGCTGTGTAACAAGCTGATGAGAAAGGGGTTGGCTATATCAGAAGAGAAAGCTTGAAAGAGCAAAGGGATATTACTCCATTTACATTAGACATATCCATAGTTTCTGAATTATTACAAAATCCATATCTTTCTATAAATGAATGCAGCATCTTATTCTGTGGAGAACACTTTCTACTGTGCTGAGAGCACTGAGAGACTTAAACAGGACAAGTAAAACACAATAAGGAAGCAGAGTCACTGTGATGGCATGACCTCAAAATAGGTCTGACTTCCTACCAAGGCTAGATATGGATTATTCTAGGAAGCAAGTCATCAACTGAATAAAGAACCTCAAACACAACCTGGGTCAATATTAAGAATATCCAAAATGAGAAGGAAGCAGCCAGGGCTACAGATAAGACACAAAGTTATGTCTGTCTCTAGACTTAGCAGCTGGTAAAGCCAGGTAAAAACATTTCAAGTTTAAAAAATGAAAATGAGAATACTGGGATCCATCTCGTTCTCATCTTCTCAAGAAAAGCTAACTGATCTGAAAACACTGGGCCTAGTTTGAAGAAAACATTCCTAAAGTTGAAAAATAACAAACACAGTCCTTATCTGAAGCTGTTTCAGAAGAACCTCAGTCGTTAACATAATATGATAGAATGCAAGCTCCCTGAGGAAATGGACTTTGTATGTCTAGTTTCCCACCGTTCGGTACCCAGTACATGGTACCTACTGCATTGGGAGTAAATGAACAAATTCAAGATGAAGGAAAAAGTAAACTAATCTAGAATTAGTAACCAGATAGTATCAGTGCCCATTCTTAGTTTACAGTGGCTTCCCTCGTGGCTCAGTGGTAAAGAATCTGCCTGCTTTGCAGGAGACGTGGGTTCGATCCCTGGGTCTGGAAGAGCCCCTGGAAAAAGAAATGGCAACCCACTCCAGTATTCTTGCCTGGAGAATCCCATGGACAGAGGAGCCTGGTGGGCTGCAGTCCATGGAGTTACAAAAGAGTCAGATACGACTTAGAGCCTGAACAACAGCAACATTCTTTTTTTACAGACATAAAAAGAATGCAACTTTGACTCATTCAGCAATAACAACACTAGAAATAAAAAGCCTCTTGAATTCCTCTCCATCTCTTGTTTCTCTTCTGGGTCTCTTGGTTCATCTCTGAGGTTCCTCCCAGATCCTCATCTCCTAGAAGCCTCATCCACACCACACCCCCGAGGAGCAAGGGCCCCTGCTTGGTGTCCCCATAGTACCCTGAGTTTATCTCCCTCATCACACTCATTACCCTGAATTGCCATCATCATGTTACTATGTCTATAAGCTCAGCTTCTTCTGGAGGGTAGGAACCCTGCTTATTCACCCCCCACTCTCTGCCTCCTTCTGGTACCTAGCACAATACTTGCGTTATGCAGGGTTATAGTTCAGTGCTGCTAGAAGTAGAACAGAACTGGTTTCCTTTGACCCCAGATCATTTCTCCTTCCAAAGAGCCAAGAATATCTGTTAGGGCTGAGTTTCAGAATGAAGGCAGCTTAGGTATTGGTCAAGAAGAACCACTGAAAGCATGGTCGAATACAGAGGACTTCAGTTCAGTTCAGTCGCTCAGTCGTGTCCGGCTCTTTGCGACCCCATGAATCGCAGCACACCAGGCCTCCCTGTCCACTTACATAAAGTCAAATCCAGTCTATTGTCTGAAATTTCAGAAAATGGAAAAAGGAAAGCTTGCTAAGAAGGAATGGTTCACAGTAGCCCTCTCTGTTTAATGAACCCTAAACCTTAAGAAGCCAAGGCACACACGAGAGCCGTAATGAACAAGGTTTCCCTTAACAACAGTTTCAACCTTGGAAATCCTACCCCAGAGAGATCCATGACCAGGTTTTATTAGTCCAACTTTCTCTCTTTTAAAGAGGCGGTTTTGAAATCATTTTCCTTTGTCTCCATATTAAATAAAGCAAACAATCTGATTTACCTCATTCAGGCTTACACATGTTTGTTTTAGCACTGGACTAAATTTGAGAGTCCACCCTGTCATTACATCACTTTTTAAAAATAGTACCACAGAAATAAAATTATAACCTAAATCCATGTAGTAGTAAAACAGTCCTCTTATTTCTGGAAGAAATTTGAATGCTACATGAACTTCAAAGTTAAAGTTTCTATAATGCTGATTAGATAACAGGAGCCAACATCCAAGTACTGAGATAATTTTCTTTCACCCCACCCCCAAGTCAATAACGACATTACTTTGAAATCACACTAACCTGCTGGGGGGAGAAAAAGGCCAAGGAATTTAAATAAAATCACCACCAGCAGCACTTCCCTTCTCCCTCCCCACCAAAAACAAAAAACTTTAGATTCCTTCAACTTAACTAACCACTTTAATTAAGTTAATTGATTGAACTCGCAAACCCAAGTTCCCTTATGGAAGATAAACACACTGCTGGGAGGATCATTCATTCAAACTGAATTCAGAAGACGATACCAAGCAACTGGCCAAATCTTTCATCATCTTTCTCCTTATTGGCCCAGCACCCCCAGATTCGAAGGCAATTAGAAGAATAACTCCCGTCAGTTCCACCTTGGACATGCAGCTGAAAGGCTACCCACTCCCACCTTTGACAGGAGGTACTGGGACATGAGAGGAAACCTCCAGAGTTGCTGGAAGTGAAGTCAAGTGAAGTCGCTCAGCCGTGTCCGACTCTTTGCGACCCAATGGACTGTAGCCTCCTCTGTCCATGGGATTTTCCAGGCAAGAGTACTGGAGTGGGTTGCCATTTCCTTCTCCAGAGAATCTTCCCAACCCAGGGATTGAACCTGGGTCTCCTACGTTGTAGGCAGACACTTTACCATCTGACCCACGTTGCTGGAAGTCTCTCCCAAAACAAACCCACAGAGATTCTTCCTGTCTAGAGATAATGAGCTACACACCTCAGTTCTAGAGATTTAGTGGGAAAAAACAACCCAAAACAAACAAACAAACAAACAAACCCGCAGATGACCAGAAAGAAGGTTCTTAAGTATTCATCTACAGAACTGGTCAAGGCTTCCCTTGTAGCTCAGCTGGTAAAGAATCTGCCTGCAAAGTGGAAGACCTGGGTTTGATCCCTGGGTTGGGAAGATCCCCTGGGGAAGGGAAAGGCTACCCACTCCAGTATTCTGGCCTGGAGAATCCATGGACTATACAGGGATCACAAAGAGTCGGACAGGACTGAGCGACTCACTTTCACCGAACTGGTCAAACTCTTTCCACTGGAGGTTAGATTTAATAAAGCCTCTATGAGGCCTGTGTCAATCCTCAAGGTAACAGCAACAGTGTTTCTCCTCTCACCTTAACCCTGACCTTTTACAAGGGTGTCAACACCATTTTTAAACTAATAATAATTCTATTCTGTGCTACAAATATTCAACTACTATGGTTAAACACTATGTATAACATAAACAGGGTTGAGAATGTAGTTGCCTTAGTCATGTTTAAATTATTATTAACCAGCAGGCCCCTCCCTAAACAAAAGCAAAAGGAAACAAAAGGCTTTCTTGGTCAGCTCTGCAATTTTAAACCACGTGCTTCAAGTGCCTCACAAGGTCCAGGTATAACACAAAAACATCATTAATTTTCACTGTATTAAATCTCTCAAAAGAGCACTGTCAATTTGGGGGCAATCTGTAACCTTTATATAATCTGCATAAGCTGGCAGCAGTGCCCTAAAACTCACTAGCCACTGAGTTTTACAAAGGAATGTAATGGAATCGGGGCCCAGGCACCTCTCAATCATTTCAGCCCTCTCTACGCCCAGGATTTGTGACTCAGTGTCTTCTTGCATCATAGGGTAAAAATCACACATGTCCCTCCACATCCCTAGGTAGCACAATTCCTTAAAATAATATCCAAGGTCCCCCACAATTTATCACCTTGTACCTCTCCAGCCTCATTACTCCAGATTCCAACAAAAAGTTCACGGTCCACCATTCATCTTTTAAGAGACACATCATTTTCATCTTCAAGCTCCTCTGTGAAATCTCCCAAAGGCAGAATTCAGTTTTCCCTTCCCTAGCATGCCAAGGTTCTTGGACTTTACAGCTGCCACCTAGTTATGCAACCCAGCTGCTATATACTGGAAGTTGGCTATAGTTTTTCCCTCTGTACTGCAGCTCTTTCTAGAGCCTTTTTCTCATCCTTGTCTCTGCCACTGTCAAAGGAATTCAGTAACTACTTATTCAATTAAAATATCCTCCTTTTCTCTCAACTCTCCAAGGCACCCATAATAGCTCTCCATGACATAGTTAAATAACACGCTACGGATTGGGAAGGTAACGTGATATGTAAAAATTAGAAACCAAACAAGATGCTGAGTTAGCAAGGCCAGAGCAAGCTTTCAGACTTTAAACCAAGTTTTACAGTATCACACTTCACTTAAAATAGACCAGGTCCCTCAAATGTGTATACATACAGGCACCAAAAACAAAGAAAGAAAAGGAAACAGGCCACACATCAAGCCCAGATAATAAAATCGTGACCTCAAACAAAATTCAGGTCTTTATTTGCTGGACACTTCAAGCTTCCCAGTGAAAATGATACCATATACTCCACACAGGTTGCAGCTTCCCTGACTGAGCATCTGAAATAAGACTCTTGGGCCTAAAAATCATGAACTTCAGACTGACTGCCATTGCGTATCAAAAAGGCTTACCAAGTGAAAGTTTTACTTTCTTTGAATTTTTCAGTAGGTCTTAACAGAATAGATTCAGTAAAAATTTGCAAAGTTTATGGTAAAGTCTTTTTTTCTTCAACTACTTTTCAGAAAAGGTTAGCTTCAAATAAAAATAGATGTTTTAAACTGCAGGTGTTGAAAAGAGTGGCCACTTACATTCCCCTGTCTGATATCTTTCCCCATCACTTGCAGGGATTCTGAGATCCACTGAGTGCGGACAGCCGGTGCTACTGCTCGTCTCCAGACAACGATGCAAATGGGAAATTGGTCAGGTCAGACTAGGGACTCCAGGTCAATTTTATGGTTAAGTAGGCTCACCCACTTTAAATAAAATGCGTAATGGAAGACTGACTGGAGTGGGAAGGGAGCAGGTATTACTGATGTCCTTGTGGATGAGGAAAACAAAAAACAGAGGAAAAATCAACTCCTCGCTGTTTTTTCCCCCTCCTGGCATCTCCCACTGCTGGTTTTCTTACACCTTCTCAGCCTGCTTGTCCTCCCCTGTACCTCCCAGACTAACGGTTTATACTCCCCTTTACTCACTTCCTACTGTTCTAACATGGGATAACCACCCTCCAGTTTCTAGTTATCGCAAGGAGCTGGAAGGAACAGCAAAGCTGATCAAACCGTTCCTTCCATTCTCCAGATGAGGACACGGGCAAGGGAGAAGGACTAGTTTACCCAACTGGCTAAGGTCGCACCGCTAGGGGGCGTGGTGTGCCTGTGGCTCACTGTGATAACTCAGTCCTCCTGCGGGTCCTTCAGCCTGACCTTCCTGCCACACACTACTCTTTCTCTGGCTACTTGGCTTCTTTATCCTCAAATTAAACCGTATCAAGAAAAACGCAGTCTTAATAATGGTGATCGTTATTCACAATTTTGCTTTTGGGACAAATATTCTCCAGTCTCCCTAAATTGGAGAATCAAAGGCAGAAACAACCGGATGACATGTGTGTGTTAACACAATTTAGTTCCGTCCAAATAAGCATAGCTCCAGTACACACCCTTTTTCCTTGGGGCTTTACTACTCTTTATCTGTCAAGGGAATAGTTTCTTAGGAGAAGGAACTTTGCAGGTTTTTCAGTGCAGTCTCTCTATAACCAGAATTGAAGCCTTTGAATCACAGACGTCCGGCTTCACGGTTATCCGTAGGCTGGGCAAATGACACTTAAGCAAATAGGTGAAAAAACTCAGACTGTTAAAGCCTTAAGGAATAGAGGATTTTGCTCTCCTAACTGCAATTATCTGTTTCCAAGATTCATGTTTGTAAATATGTGTTTATTCCAATAAGAACACAACGCGTTCACAGTGAAACTTTAACAAGCCAGCGCTCACTGGAAACCCACGTTTACAAAAACTCCATAGATTTCAACAAAAAGGAAAAGAAAGAGAAGTAGCAGCAGAGAGCAGGAATCTCAGGCCCCAGACTGAAGGCAGCAAGAAGTCCTGGATACCGTCATTCTTACACATCGAAGTCCAAATGGCAGCAAAGAAAACCAGAATAAATGGTAAATCCATTCACGACAAACTCGTCCTACACACACACGCATACACACACACACACACACACACACACACACAAGGAGCCCGTCGATTTCAAAACCACCAGCTCAAAGCCAGGTCCCTCCCTTGCTTTAGACTTCCCAGTTACTTGATAAACGTTTTTATTAGGCGGGTGAGCAGAAACTTAAGCTTAAAGTCCTCAGCCGGGAGAGACGGCTGAGTGCGGGTGAGAAGCAAGTGGTGCGGGAGCCCGGCTCTGCGGGGCGCGAGGACCCTCGGCGGCCCAACCCGGACACGGCTTGGGGGGG
>SJXQ01007906.1:370116-417634 GCA_006408695.1 Aepyceros melampus
CGCTGGGGGACAGGGGCGTCGCGGCTCGGGGAGCGTCTGCCGCCGCTCCGCCCGGAGAGCTCCGGCTTTGGCGCGCTGGCAGGGGCGGCGGGGGAGGGGGCGCCGAGGGAGGGCCACGGGAGCCGCGCCGACGCCGGCCGCCTTCTTCCTCCGCCTCCTTCTTTTCTGCTGGCTCCACGTAGCACAAGTCAGCAAGTCCTGCACCTCCCGACTCCCTCCCCCTGGCTCATTCCCTCACCTGCGCGGCGCCCCCCGAGCCCTGACCCTCGGCGCTCCTCCTCCCTTATTCAGTTGCTGGACTTCCAGCCCCGTCTGCAAGGCGGGGCCGGAGGGTAGCTCAAGCCTCCCATTCATCATCTTCCCAGCGCCCCCCACCCGGAGAGAACCCACCCGAGACCTTAGGGCCACCAACTCCAGCTCCCCACCCCGCACCCGCTCCCGCGCTCACCTCTGCGACCGGCAGCTTGCGGGACTCGGGGGGCCACCCCTACACGTTGCATTTTCATTTTGTCGCTCTTTTCTTCCCACTTGAAAAGCTCTGGAAGACATCGCCGGGCCCGCGGAAACCCTAACGTCTGGCCTCTCGCGTAGTTCAGCGTCCAAACTTTCCAGCAGGCACAGTTCTCCCAGCGCAGCTTTTAACTTGAGGCTGCGAAGAACGCGGAGTCAACTTTGCTGCCCGAAGGGTGCACACGTTTCCATTTCTGAGTTTGCGACTGATTGGGTCTGCAGACCAAAGCAAGTGTGACCGTGCTCCCCTAGTTCTCCATATCCATGATTATACATTTCTCTTCCGCTTTCCCAGTTTGCACTTGCACTTCGCCAAGCCAAGTGCAAACTATCAATTTTAGAAGAGTAATTAAGGGCGGGGAATACACACCTGAAGGTGTGGGCGGGAGCGGTGCGGGACTAAGGGCTGGGGATCCTTCTCCGGAAAGAGGCAGCCGGGGAGACTCGCCCAGGTTCTGAACACCTCCCAGTCCACGGCGGGTGTGTGTGTGGGGCGGGGGGGCGGCCACAGGGAGGACGCGAGGGCTCTCCTGCCGCGCCACCCCTGTCACCTACCACCCTTGCCTTCCAGGAGTGTTGGCAGTTCTCTGCCTCTGGCTTCACTGCTAAAGGCGCAGTACAACAAAAGTAGCTGCTTACAAGTAAACACTGCAGACTCTGGCCTGAAATGGCACGTGGGGCCCACGCCAGCGGTATGGAACTTTGGCAGGATTGATGCAACTACCTGTAAGAAAGAAAGGCAGAACCGCGAGGAGGGCTGCGTTGGTGCCGGTCACTCGGTAATCTAGGGCTTTGCAGAAAAGAGAGGTCACTGGAAACCGCAGCGAGTGGGGAGGGGGAGATTTCTTGGTATAGCTTCGAAGAGAACGTGACCCTCTCCCGCAAGTGACTGACTGCTGAGAACCTTGGGTGAGTTGATCTTGTGGTTTTCACAGGATGCTCAAGGCTAAAAACCTGACTGCTCGTCAATTACTATCTGAGGCTGTTTCCTTTTCAAACAATGTATCAAATCCCCTTTGTTAAAAAATCAGCTTTAAATGACTGCTTTCTCTCCGTTCCTGCTGCTGCTGCTAAGTCGCTTCAGTCGTCCCCAACTCTGTGCGACCCCATAGACGGCAGCCCACCAGGCTTCCCCGTCCCTGGGATTCTCCAGGCAAAAACACTGGAGTGGGTTGCCATTTCCTTCTCCATCTCCCCTTTCCTACCAATTTATAATTTCTTTTATAACAGATAATGTGAAAAATTAGAGATTTTAATACATGCACAGTGCTAGTATGTTCATTACAGCATGCAGAAAGTGTATAAAAACTCTTATCACAGTGTGAACAATGAGAGCTGATCTTAAACTCTAATACACCAGGACGAATAGGAAAATATCCACTATATAATCTAAGTATAATACAAAGTACATATTTGGTAAGAAAAGAAATAATATACTTGAAAAGGACTTTTGTTTTCAACTATAGCTCTACCAACTCAGAAAACTCACTTAGCTAATTTTTCTTTCCACTACACACTCAGTATTTACTGTTGGGTTTCTCAATACTAAAACTTCCATATGTAGTGAAATGAATACTTTAAAATTTTATTGAATTTTATTAAAAATATTTATATTAATTATAGCAGTTCAGTTCAGTCGCTCAGTTGTGTCTGACTCTTTGTGACCCCATGAATTGCAGAATGCCAGGCCTCTCTGTCCATCACCAACTCCTGGAGTTCACCCAAACTCTTGTCCATAGAGTCGGTGATGCCATCTAGCCATCTCATCCTCTGTCGTCCCCTTCTCCTCCTGCCCCCAATCCCTCCCAGCATCAGTCTTTTCCAAAGAGTCAACTCTTCACACGAGGTGGCCAAAGTATTGGAGTTTCCGCTTCAGCATCAGTCCTTCCAATGAACACCCAGGACTGATCTCCTTTAGAATGGATTGGTTGGATCTCCTTGCAGTCCAAGGGACTCTCAAGAGTCTTCTCCAACACCACAGTTCAAAAGCATCAATTCTTTGGTGCTCAGCTTTCTTCACAGTCCAACTTTCACATCCATACACGACCACTGTAAAAACCATAGCCTTGACTAGACGGACCTTTGTTGGCAAAGTAATGTCTTTGCTTTTCAATATTCTATCTAGGTTGGTCATAACTTTCCTTCCAAGGAGTAAGCGTCTTTTAATTTCATGGCTGCAGTCACCATCTGCAGTGATTTTGAAGCCCAAGAAAATAAAGTCTGACACTGTTTCCACTGTTTCCCCATCTATTTCCCATGAAGTGATGGGACCAGATGCCATGATCTTCGTTTTCTGAATGTTGAGCTTTAAGCCAACTTTTTCACTCTCCTCTTTCACTTTCATCAAGAGGCTTTTTAGTTCCTCTTCACTTTCTGCCATAAGGGTGGTGTCATCTGCATATCTGAGGTTATTGATATTTCAGTAAATAGCATCAAATAATCATTTATTAATTTACAAGTTAATTATTCCAATGTTTAGGCCTTCCTCATAAAAGTAAAGTGTGAATGAGTTTCTTGTTGAGCCCTCAACTTGAATGTTTCCAATATATTTATTTATTTTTTCCAATATATATATTTAATTTCACCTCCAATATATTTATTTTAGGAATATGGCTGCTTCTTCTTTGCCTACATATTAACTGACCAAACTGCTCTCTGGTCCTTTCTAACATCAAATGAGGAATTCTGTCCACACAAGATGAGTATACAAGAGTTCCAATTTATTTGCTTTAAGAATTTTTATTTCCTGTTTATTGGCCTACTGTGGCCTAGAATCAGTAAGCAAAGTACAAGGTCAGCCTGGACAGACTTGTCTCCCTGACATGTGTAGGCCTGCCTGAATGAGACTGCTCTGCACCCAGGTTTCGTTCAGTAACTTTAAAATCAACTCTAGGTTGTATGCCCATGTGTAAACAGAGAGAGAAAATGAAATCCAATACAGAATCCAGTTCATTACAG
Source organism: Aepyceros melampus (assembly GCA_006408695.1). Lineage (NCBI taxonomy): Eukaryota > Metazoa > Chordata > Mammalia > Artiodactyla > Bovidae > Aepyceros > Aepyceros melampus. The sequence continues at coordinate 373,585 of SJXQ01007906.1, forward strand.
AGACTAATCCATCAAAATAAGTATTACATTCCAAACAAGTCAGTTTTCTCATCTGTAAAATGGGATAATATTAATTCAGTCTACTTTATTGGGTTCCAAGCTGCCTTTATCAAAGTAAGATAATATATTTGAACAGACTTCAGACACAAAAGTAGGTGATGTGATTTCAACAGAGATGCAGAAGGATATCTTGATTATACTCTCTTTGATGTTTTTATCTTTCTGTGGCCCTCTTGCCATTCAAACTGATTCTCTTTCTTGGACAGGCAACTTAATGCTTTTGGTCCTAACCTTTCTCTCTTATCCTCTGCCAGCAGTGTTTCTCTAGATCTGTTTCTTCAAATGACTTCAGCAGAGTCAGAGACCCAAAGACAGTGGTGCTGTCAAACATGAGAAAAAATATTTATAGCAAAATGAAGAGAATCTGAGTGGGGAATACTTCCAGTACAGATTACGTTAATATCTTAAAGGATAACAGTAGACTTTGTCAGGTTATTGCTGTTATCTAGTGGTGCAAGGACTATAATTTGCAAAGCATTCAGGACTGAAACACTGGCTGTCACTACTTTGGGCTCTATTATATGTTCAGAAGGAGCTACTATCATGCCAGTTCCCTCTGCCTCCCCACATTTCTTCCGTCTGGCAAAAAGCCTTTGAAAGTTTTTTACTAGAGAGGAATCAAAACTATCAGCAAAAAAGATCTGTTGGAAACTTTCCCTCCAGTCTATGAATGTAGAAAGTATATTCTGGTGAAACAATACCCTGGGAGAATTTCCCTGCTTGGGAGAGTTTTTCAGGTGCCTCTCAGACAGAGATTTCTTCCTTTTTAAAATGGTATATTTATGCCTCTCTGGTGTTTTTCCCCTTGACCAGAAAGAAATCACTCTCCTTTGGAAACCTTTCTATTTGAAAAGGCCAGTAGTAGAGGACGGTGAGGCAGCCTAATATAGTAACAATAAAGAAAACTCTTCAGGGTAGTAGCGACATCAGGAGACTCTAGGAATGGGGAATAGAAGGTGGGCTTGTGTGTGCGGCCGCCCTGCATGAGGACCAGACCGCAGTGAAATGAGAGCCCTAAACAGAGCGAGTCTCTGCTCACCATTTTCTTATCACCTCTTTCTGCATGAATAATCTGGGTAATGTCTGAAACAGATCAAGGTCAACCAATCTTTTTCTTGTAGTCTCCTTCACCCAGATTAAAAGCTTTTGATCTAAAATGATGTGGTGGTTGGGGGTTGGGGGGAATGAAGAAGAAAATATATATGTGTATTATATATGTAATTTTAGAGCTAAAAATAGAGCTAAATAAAAAAAAATACAAAGAGTCACAGAACAAAAGTTAGTTCTATAAAGCAGTAATAAAATTAGTGGATTTATAGGTGGCACCACTGGTATAATCTGCCTGCCAATGCAGGAGATGTAAGAGACATGGGTTCGATCCCTGGGTCAGGAAGATCCCCTGGTGGAGGGCACGGCAACGCTGGCATGGCAAGTCCAGCATTCTTGCGTGGAGAGTCCCATGGACAGAGGAGCCTGGCAGGCAACAGTCCATAGGGTTGCAGAGTCAGACACGACTGACACGACTTAGCGCACACACACGGTAGACTGATAGTGGGGAAAGAGAGAAAAGAAACCAGACTATGATTAACATTATAATTGTATTTTTTTGCCATCACATCATGGTAAATGGGAAAAAATAGAAACAATGAAAGACTTTATTTTCTTGGGCTCCAAAAATCACTGTGGATGGTGACAGGAACCATGAAATTTAAAAGATGATTGATTTGTGGAAGGAAAACTATGACAAACCTAGACAGTGTACTAAAAAGCAAAGACATCACTTGCCAACGGAGGTCCATATAGTCAAAGCTATGGTTTTTTTGAGTAGTCATGTATGGATGTGAGAGTTGGACCATATGAATGGCTGAGCACCAAAGAACTGATGCTTTTGAACTGTGGTCCTGGAGAAGACTCTTGAGAGTCCCTTGAACTGCAAGGAGATCCAACCAGTCAATCCTAAAGGAAATCAACCCTGAATAATCATTTGAAAGGGCTGATGCTGTAGCTGAAGTTCCAGTACTTTGGTCACTTGATGCGAAGAGCTGGCTCATTGGAAAAGACTGTTGCTGGGAAAGACTGAGGCCAGGAGGAGAAGGGGGTGACAGAGGATGAGATGGTCGGATGGCATCACTGACTCAATGGACATGACCTTCAGCAAATTTGGGAGATACTGGAGGACAGGGAAGCCTGGCATGCTGCAGCCCGTGGGGTCACAAAGAGGTGGACACAACTTAGCAACTGAACAACAGCAGTACACATGGTAACAGAGGCAACTACCATATCCATTCTTGCCCTTTAGGACACCGGCTAGATTCGATTTCCAGCCTCTTTTGCAGTTAATTAAGCCCACATACCTGAGTTATCCCCTGTAGAACTTGAGCAAAAGTGACTTCTGTCAATTCCAGGATTACCAAAGACCCTTCTTATGTGTGCTCCCTCAGGTTCTCCGTCCTTGCTGTTGATGAGGATGGTGATGCCCACACCAACCTTGGAAGCCACCAATCCAAGATGGCAGGCAGCCAAACTCCTGACGCTTGTAGGTCCACATGGAGCCTCTCTACCAACGTGAACATCTCTCTGGATTTTCATATGAAAAAGAAATTTTTTGTTCTTTGAGCCACTATATTTGGGAACTCTGTTACCTTGGCTTAACTTATATATATATATATGTGTGTGTGTGTGTGTGTGTGTGTATTATACATATACATATATATATTCATAGACATCTTGACTATAATCTCAGGGGTTCAATGATACCCTGTAACCTAAATTGTGGCTTGATCTAAGAAAAAGAGATTTCTGATGACCTGCCCTCTGGAGTGGGCATTTGTCAGAAGTGGGCACATTAGAGATGTTACAAACTCTAATGTACAAACTGTACAAACTCTACCTCAAAGCACTGATTACATGTAACTGAATGCCTCTACCAATCCCCCTGACTTCTCTGACAACATTTACTCTGCCAGAAGAAGAGGCAGAGTAAATTCCACAGATTAAATGATAATTACGGACATTAATGGAAGACTAGTCAGCAATATCAGGACCAGACTCCTGATATACACAGCAATATGGATGAATCTCTAAAACATGCTGAACAAAATTAGACAGATCCATAACAGCGCATGCTATATGATTTCATTTCTATGAAGTTCCTGACCAGGTAAAACTCATCTGTGATGTCTGAAACAGAACAATGGTTGCCAAGGGACTGGGGACTGACAGAAAAGGCACACAAGGAAATTTCCTGGGGTAGGAGAACTATCCTATATCTTGCTTTGTGTGGCAGTAACATGGGTGTACTAAGTGTACAAACTCATTAGCTGAACATTTAATGTTGATGCAACTGATTATTTGTAAATTATACCCAAATAATATACTTTAAAACACAAGTATAATTATCTAGCTATATCCATACAATGGTATTTCTAAGGCAAACTATTATGGAATAATACTCAGCCACCACATACATCCTCTGGGGGCTACTGTTGTGAATGAACATATATAAACACTATGACATCCTAGGGAATGATTGTACTCCTATATAAAACCAAGATACACTATACACATGTCCTAAGAAAAATTAACTTTATAATAAACAAGTCGGGATAAATTATAAGTTCCTACTATATAGCACAGTTCAGTTCAGTTCAGTCGCTCAGTCATGTCCAACTCTTTGCGACCCCATGAACTGTAGCACGCCAGGCCTCCCTGTCCATCACCAATTCCCGGAGTTCACTCAGACTCACGTCCATTGAGTCCGTAATGCCATCCAGCCATCTCATCCTCTGTCGTCCCCTTCTCCTCCTGCCTCCAATCTCTCCCAGCATCAGGGTCTTTTCCAATGAGTCAGCTCTTCGCATGAGGTGGCCAAAGTACTGGAGCTTCAGTTTTAGTATCATTCCTTCCAAAGAAATCCCAGGGTTGATCTCTTTCAGAATGGACTGGTTGGATCTCCTTGCAGTCCAAGGGACTCTCAAGAGTCTTCTCCAACACCACAGTTCAAAAGCATCAATTCTTCTGCCCTCAGCCTTCTTCACAGTCCAACTCTCACATCCATACATGACCACAGGAAAAACCATAGCCTTGACTAGACGGACCTTCGTCGGCAAAGTAATGTCTCTGCTTTTGAATATACTATCTAGGTTGGTCATAACCTTTCTTCCAAGGAGTAAGCGTCTTTTAATTTCATGGCTGCAGTCACTATCTGCAGTGATTTTGGAGCCCCCAAAAATAAAGTCTGACACTGTTTCTACTGTTTCCCCATCTACTTCCCATGAAGTGATGGGACCAAATGCCATGATCTTCGTTTTCTGAATGTTGAGCTTTAAGCCAACTTTTTCACTCTCCTCTTTCACTTTCTGCCATAAGGGTGGTGTCATCTACATATCTGAGGTAATTGATATTTCTCCCGGCAATCTTGATTCCAGCTTGTGTTTCTTCCAGTCCAGCATTTCTCATGATGTACTCTGCATAGAAGTTAAATAAGCAGGGTGACAATATACAGCCTTGACGTACTCCTTTTCCTATTTGGAACCAGTCTGTTGTTCCATGTCCAGTTCTAACTGTTGCTTCCTGACCTGCATACCTGTCTCTTATACACATCTNGGCAATCTTGATTCCAGCTTGTGTTTCTTCCAGTCCAGCATTTCTCATGATGTACTCTGCATAGAAGTTAAATAAGCAGGGTGACAATATACAGCCTTGACGTACTCCTTTTCCTATTTGGAACCAGTCTGTTGTTCCATGTCCAGTTCTAACTGTTGCTTCCTGACCTGCATACTATATAGCACAGAGAACTATATTCAATATCTGATAATAACCTATAATTAAAAAGATATATATATATATATGTATAATTGAATCACTAGTATACACCAGTAGGAGAAGGCAATGGCACCCCACTCCAGTACTCTCGCCTGGAAAATCCCATGGGTGGAGGAGCCTGGTGGACTGCCGTCTATGGGGTCGCACAGAGTCGGACATGACTGAAGCGACTTTGCAGCAGCATACACCAGTATCTTACACAACAGTATAAATCAACTATACTTCAATTTTAAAAGCTTTTAAATAATAAGTATATTATTCCTATGTATGAAGCCTGTGATTTTCCATGGCTACTATTCTAATTTTATGTAACCATAAAATATATAATTAATAGTATGTATCTTCTGGCTTTAGTGAATATAATAATTATATGACCAAACAATTGACCAAATATGACCAAATTTTTGAGATTTTTATTCTACATTTTCTTCTTCTGTATTTCCACTTTCCTTCTCTCACTGTTGAACAGCCGTATGTTCTGTGCTCATTTCTCAGGAAAGTATGTAACAAAAGAGAAAATAGAAAAACCAAAAATCTTTACAGAAAAACCTAACCTCGCAGATGGGGATTTACAGGCATAAACAGCATGTACAGACCTGAAGGAAGAGCAATACTCTTGGAGTGTGAGAGCAACAGAGAGAGGTCTGTGTACCCTGAGAACAGAGGGCTGCCATTGCAAAGTACTACAGGCTGGGTAGTTTAAACAACAGAAGTTCATTTCCCACTGATCTAAAGGACGGAAGTCCAAGATCAAGGGTTCTTTCCTCTGAGACCTCTGTCCTAGGCCTGCAGATGGTGATTTTTCTCCAGATGTCTTTACGTGTTCTCCCCTCAGTCTGCGTGTATCTGTGCCCTAATCTCCTCTTATAAAGACAGTCCTATTGGACTAGCGTCCACCCTTATGACCTCATTTTACCTTAATTACCTCTTTAATGACCCCGCCTCCAAATACAGCCATATTCTGAGCTGAGGTGCTAAGGGTCAGGATTTCAAGGTATGAAATCTTATTCATGATTGCTAAGAACCTTTAGCCACCCTGTATCTGCACCATTACAAATCTAGAATAGGAATTAACTTGATATAATTTATGGCCACAACCTTGGGAGGACTGCCCTACAGGTAAGACATGACCTCACATAAATTGCTAATATGCAGAATACAAAGGCACAAAGGTTGGGGGTAGGTGGGTGCGCAGTTGAAAGAGTAACACAGGATACTTTAAAAACCCCTGGGAAGATGCAGTATGATCAGGAGGAAGGAAGTGATAGCAATTGAGCCTTGATATAATTTGCTGATGAAGTTAATTTATCTCCAATTTCTAAGAAAATATCTAGAAAAAAATATCTCTGAAAAGTTATCTAAAAATCTGTTTCTGAGAGCTTAAGTTTCTAAAGAATGAACAGCAATAACAATAACTGGACTTCTTCCCAGAGAGAGATCTGAACTGACTTGTAGAATTTACACTAAGAGGTCATAGATCTGACCCATTAGGGATAGGTTTTGACAAGAGTAAATTACATTGAGTATCATAATCTATTCCAAGATGAACTTGAATGAACATGATGCTCTCCCTTCCATAATTCTTCCAACTGGTAAAGGAGAGGGGAGAGGTGGAATTCCTGCTCATCTCCACAAGCAGGAATGCCGAGCCAACCTTTGTCAGCAGCACCAGGGACATGTGAATAAAGTGGCCACCATGGTGAGAGGGAGGCTGAGCAAGAGTGAGTGCGGCAGAAGCGACTCCCACCTACCAAAGCTGATCTCTAATGCTGCTTCTCAATGTCCGCACTGCCCGCAAAGGAGGCCAGATCAAAGCCTGAGGTACAGACATACCATGGACCAACTCTGACCCTCGAGTCATAGCTGTTCAATTGCTCAGTCCTGACTGACTCTTTGCCACCCCACGGACTGCAGCATGCCAGGATTCCCTGTCCTTCCCCATCTCCTGGAGCCTGACTCATGTTCATTTAGTCAGTGATGCCATCCAACCATCTCATCTTCTGTCATCCTCTTCTCCTCCTGCCTTCAATCTTTCCCAGCATCAGGGTCCTTTCTAATGAGTCAGCTCTTCGCATCAGGTTGATCAAAGTATTGGAGCTTCAGTTTCAACATCAGTCCTTCCAATGAATAGTCACTGCTTTCCTTTAGGATTGACTGCTTTGATCTCCTTGCAGTCCAAAGGACTCTCAAGAGTCTTCTCCAACACCACAGTTCAAAGGATCAATTTTTCAGTACTTAGCCTTCTCATATCCGTACATGACTACTGGGAAAACCATAGCTTTGACTATATGGATCTTTGAAGCAAAATAATGTCTCTTCTTTTTAATATGCTTTCTAGGTTTGTCAAAGCTTTTCTTCCAAGGAGCAGTTCAGTTCAGTTCAGTTCAGTCGCCCAGTTGTGTCCAACTCTTTACGACCCCATGAATCACAGCACGCCAGGCCTCCCTGTCCATCACCAACTCCCAGAGTTCACTCAGNATGATCTTCATTTTCTGAATGTTGAACTTTAAGCCAACTTTTTCACTCTCCTCTTTCACTTTCATCAAGAGGCTTTTTAGCTCCTCTTCACTTTCTGCCGTAAGGGTGGTGTCATGTGCATATCTGAGGTTATTGACATTTCTCCCAGCAATCTTGATTCCAGCTTGTGTTTCTTCCAGTCCAGCGTTTCTCATGATATACTCTGCATATAAGTTAAATAAGCAGGGTGACAATATACAGCCTTGACGTACTCCTTTTCCTGTTTGGAACCAGTCTGTTGTTCCATGTCCAGTTCTAACTGTTGCTTCCTGACCTGCATACAGATTTCTCAAGAGGCAGGTTACTCATTTACTGAATGTCCAGTATATGCAGAGTTTTGGGCCCAGAACTATTGATTTAAAAATGATCCTATGGCTTTAATAATTATTTTTGCTTTCCTCTAAAATCTTCATGATACATACAATGTATACACACCCAGACTTACCCCATTTATCTCAGAAATAATGTAACGTAGGCTTGCTGTTTAAATCTTTAGACTTCTCATATGTGTCTTGTTCCTATATCATTTTCCTCCTTAAAATATGGGGCAACAGGGGGAGAAGGATTTTAGAGAGAAAAAATAACCCTTATAAACATCCTTAATACTTAATATAAGAGGGAAAGCTAAAATATTATTCTTGAATAAAGTTACTAAAATGCAGAATAAGAGTGAGTCCAGATTTTAAGAAATGTTTTAGCTTGAGATAATATTATATTTGCAGAAAAGTTGCTAAACCATCAATAGGAGAGAGTTTACATATACCCTTTGTTCAGCTTTCTTCAATACTAACAATTTATAAAATCATAATACAGTGACCAAAACCAGCAATTAACATAGTACAATACTGTTGACTAAATTACTGATCTTTCTGAAATTTCACCAGGTTTTCTCCTCATATCCTTTTGTGTTTCAGGGATCCCAGATCTCATACTGCATTTAACTGTTGTTTCTTCTTAGCCTCCTTTGCTCTGTGACAGTTTCTCATTGTTTCCTTTGCTTCCATGATAAGTACTTTTTGTATAAGTACTGGTTATTTAGTATAATTTCCCTCACTTTGTGTTTTTCCACTTTTTCTCATGACTAGATTGAGTTTGTGCCCTTTTTACCCTTATTCTTAAACCACAGAATGCTGTTATGTCTTTCTCATTGTGTCATATCAGAGAATACTGTTGGTAGGTCTTATTACTAGTAACGTTAAACTTTGGTCACTTGGTTAAGGGAAAGTTACTATTTTTTCTCATTGATAAATATCTTCGAAGAGATATGTTGAGAGTCTGTTACTGTCTTGCTTCTCCTCAAACTTTTGCCTACTGCTTTTAGCATCCATTGGTGGGATCTTACATGGAAAAATGATTACTGTGGTGTTTGCCTAATGTTAACTTTTTATTTCCTTCATTTCATTTATATTTGTTCACTGGAAAAGCTATTCCATCTCCATGTATTTATTTATTCACTTATTTATACCAATATGGTTATATGGACATATTATTCTATGGGTTATAATTTAGTACCATGATTATTTATTTTATGGCTGAAGTTATTTTGACTATTGGGAATTCCTTCCAGTTGATTCCTATGTCCCTTTGGCATATGCCATCATTTTTTGCTCATTATCTGTGATCATAAGTTAGTTCATATATATCGCTCCTGTTCCAGGTCTGGAATTAATCATGCATTCAAAAAGTCCTGTAAAGCAAAACAAACTAAAAAATAAAAATTAATTTAAAAAAATAAAATAAAATAAAAACAAATGGGAAAACTCAAAAAAAAAAAAAGTCCTTGTCTTTAGAAAATGGTGTTTAGAAACCAAGATCTGGGCTTTAAGTGTGCTTACTGCTATAGCCATTATTCCTAGATCCTTTCAGCAAAGACATGTATTTATATACCAACCCACGGATATACACAGACTTATACATAGAAGCATTTCATATTCTAAACCATGAGTTCATCCTGATGCATCTAATTCCAGTGAATTATGATGTTTCATTCTGGCTTTTCCTTTTTCTTTATATTTAAGTTTTTTTCCCAAACAGTGAAAAACCTGGCTCTCATTTTCTACAATATATTCACTTCAATCCTAGTGGAAACATGAAATATTTATAGGATTGCCAATACGTGTCCTAGTAAGAACAGGTTCACTAACCAGAGAACATTATTGCATGTTCTTTTCCCTTTTACACTGTGAAGTCAAGCTATTGTTTTTCTGTAAATTAGATTAGTTCTTCCTAGGCTCCTTCAGGGTGATTATTTCATTTGCAATACAGTTATACTTTGTATTCTCTCCATATCCAGTTTGAGTTTAGTTACAGGGTAGAGGAGTATATGAAACAAAACGTTCTAATAATTAAAGCTATACAAAATGATACACTCAAAGAAGCATCCCTCCGTCCTCATCCTTGCTAACCTATTCCTAATATCCTCTTTATACATCCTTTCCCATGCTGTCTCTGTAAGTGTCTGATCTCCTAGTCTTCGGTTTACCTTTCCTGCATCTTTTGCACAATAGACTGACAGACGTGTATTTTCCTATGTCCCTTTCTTTTTTACATGAAGAGTAGCATACTACTGATACCCTTTAGTACCTTGCTTTTTTCATTTAACAGTTTATCATGGGGATCATTCCAGTCAGTTCATAGAGCTGTTCCTCATTTCTAACAGTTGCATAATGCTCCATTGTGTGGATATATTATAATTTATTCATATTATGTTTGGGTACTGTATTAGTTTCCTATTAGTATGACAAATTTTCAAGACACAAAATAATCTTACAGTTCTGGAAGCCAGAAGTTTGAAATGGGTCTCATTGGAAGAAAATCAAGCTGTCAGCAGAGCTGCATTCCTTCTGGAAGGTTTAGGGGAGAATCCCTTTCCTTGCTTTTTGTAGTTTCTAGAGGCTGCCCACATTCCTTGGCTCATGTCGCCTTCCTCCCTCTTTGAGCCAGAAGTGTAGCATCTTTCTCTCTAACTCTGACTCTCTTACCTCCATCTTTTACCATTGACACTTGCGATTACATTGGGCAAACTTGGATAATTCAGGATAATCTCCCCATCTCAAGTTCCTTAATTAATTACATCTGCCCTTTTTGCCATGTAATGTAATATATTCATGGATTCTGAGCATTAGGACATGGACTTATTTTGGGGAGAGGCGTATTCTGCCTTCCAGAAGTACTTAGATTATTTCCAATATTTTGCTGTTATAAATAGTGCTTCAGTGAATAACCTTGTGCTTTTTACATTTTTGTTGTGTTGGAGGTATACCGTCAGACTAGAATTCCAGAAGTGGGACGACTGGGTCAAAGGCAGGCGCCTTATAGTTTTGTTAGGTATTGCCACTTAGGTATTTCCCTTCAGAAAGGTTGTACCAATTTGAGAATACCTATTTTCCCTGAGTCTCTGCAACAGAATGTGTAGTCTTGCTTTTTAATTTTTGCCAATCTGATAGGCAAGAAATGGTACCTCAGTCTTGTTTTAACTTGCATTTCTTTAGTTATGAGTAAACTTGAACATTTTCTCACATTTGAGGGCCATTTATATGTCTTGTTTTTGTGAACTATCTGTTCATTGGTTTTTGTCCCTTGTCTCTCGGTTCTTTATACATTAGCAATATTGATCTCTTGCTTGTGGAATATATTGCAAATATTTTCTCCCAGATTGTCCTTTATCTTTTATTTTCTCATGAGGTTTTTATGCCATGAAAAAAATTAAAAATTTTTCATGTATTCAAATGAATAATCCTTTATTGCCTCTGCATTTTGAGTCTTTATTTTGAAAGCCTTTTCCTGTATTAAAGTTGAAGAGGCTGTCACCCATGTTTCCCTATGGTATTTGTACAGCTTTATATATTTTTAAAAACATTTAGATCTTTACTCTATTCAGATTATCTTTGGAACCTACTCAGGAAGGATTAATTTTACTTTAAACCAACAAATGATTAAGTATTATTAGAAGGAAATTACTTGATTCCTTGAGTTAGCTGGTCTTTATTATCAACTTATTAAAGAAATGTGTGTGTGTGTTTAATCAAAGTCGTGTTTGACTCTTTTGAGATCCTGTGTATTGTAGCCCACCAGGCTGCCCTGTTCATGGGATTTCCCAGGCAAGAATACTTGGGTGGGTTGCCATTTCCTTCTCTATGGGATCTTCCCAACCCAGGGATTGCACCAACGTCTCTGCATTGTAGGCAGATTCTTTACCACCTGAGCTACCAGGAAAGCCCTTATTAAAGCAATAAAAACCTGAATATAAACTACAAACTAGTAACAGAATATATGGAACCAAAATAAAATAACAGATGAGAAAGAAAGAAAAATTGTTAGTTAATCTAAATTTCCCTTTGAGAAAGCACATATCATCTGCTGCTAAGTAAAAAGATTAATGTTGAAAGACCATATTAAAATATATAAGAAACTGCTATGAGAAGTATGGTCATGAAAAAGTATTCATAATTATTTACACTTGCCTTAGTGAGATTTTACAGCAAACATTATTTAACTGCTTAGAGCTAATTAAAAAAAAAATCTATACCTCTCACAGTACATATGCTGAAAGTCAACAGGAGGTATAAGAAATACACAGAAGCCTTTTAAAATTTATTTCATATTATTATGACATTTTCATTGTTCAGACCTACTTATTATTATTAAGTAGATGGAAGGAGAAAAATAAATACTATTCATCAACTTGGGTTTCCCGGGTGGTTCAGTGGTAAAGAATATGTTTGCCCAGTAAGAGACATGGGTTCAATCCCTGGGTTGGGAAGATCCCATGGAGAAGGAAATGGCAATGCACTCCAATATTCTTGCCTGGGAAATCCCATGGACATAGGAGCCTAGTGGGCTACAGCCCATGGGGTTGCAGAAGAGTTGGATACAACTTAGCGACTAAAAAACAACAGCAGCAACAATTCATCAACCCCTGCCCCAACTTCTATCAACCAAGAGGGAAAATGAAAACGTCAGAGTGAAGTCTCTTTACTGTAACACTGCAAATAATTTTTCACATCCATTAGCTATTTTAGTAAAGAAATATGTCACTAATACTAGTAACTAATTTTTAGTGAATGCATAGTAAATGCCAGCCACTATTCTGAGAATTTTACGTATTCTCATATTATATTTCATGATAACTTAGTAAGGCAATCCAATTATTATTCCCATTTTGTAGATGAGGAACCTGAAGCACAGAGACGTTAGTAGCTTGCCTAGAGTCACGCTGTCAGTATACAGTGGAGCCAAGATTCAAACCAGCATTTGCACTTTTACATAACTAACTGTAGCATTTGTACAGTGTTCAGCCTTTTTAAGTCTCATTTTGATTAAACTCTAGTTGGAAATAGCAGCACACTCCAGTGTTCTTGCCTGGAGAATCCCAGGGACGGGGGAGCCTCGTGGGCTTCCGTCTATGGGGTCGCACAAAGTCGGACATGACTGAAGCGACTTAGCAGCAGCAGCTAGTTCCCCAGAATTGTCGTTCTAAGAGATTTGCTGCCTTTCCCCCGTCCGGATCTCACAGTACAGATGTCAGATTTCTAAGAAATTAGTTCAGTTCTGCCCAGGCCAGGCCAGCTTCTCACCTCTGTGCATTTTTGCAGCCAAGGAGGTTGGCCTAGGATTGCCCAGTTGAGGAGAAGATGCCCAAAACCTTTAGCATGCTAGCAGTGGGTAAAGGGGAGGTACATCCAAATTACTTGAGGCTTTCCAGCCAACCTTTCTTTCCTTTTGGATTTCAGTTCAAATTTTATACTTACCCTTTGAATTTCAGTTCAAATTTTAATACCAAACCCAGTTAACTCACCAGCTTCAGTATGTGTTGGCTAGCTAAAAAAATTGAGGACAGCTGAGATGGACAAAGCACAAAAATCAGTGCACACACCAGGACACCTATGAGGCTACCTGCTTCATTTCATGGCTTGACAGTTAAGGGGCAAACTTACTCTTGCTTCGAAGCCACAGACCCTACCTTTGATTCTGGAGGACAGTCTCAAAAATCTGTGCCACTGATGACAGGTGATGCATGGAAGGCAGAGCTCAGTCAACACCCATTTCTCACTGCTTCTCACCAAAGCCGCTAAAAACTGGTCAGTGTGACTCACCTTTGTTTCCTACACGTGACAAACTACTGTGGAGTTTTCTAACACAAAACCAAAGTATGCTACCCTCATGAGAAATATGATGATGTAGATAAAATTGGTATTGCAGTAGGTTATGACTTCCTCTATTATTTACAACCCCCTACCGCCCCCAACAATGTTTTAGGACATCTTGGCTATTTCCTATTATACCTTAAGTAAACAAATGTCATCAATTGTGATTTTGTAGGAAGAAATCTTATTTTGATTTAGCACAAAATCAATATCATATTACTTTATCCAGAGTTTACTCAAACCAATGATTTTAGGTAAACTTAATGATCTTTACATACACGGAAACATTTAAACATCAGAGATAAATTTTAACGTCTTTCATGGTCAATATCTGTTCAGCAATTATTTTTCAGGCTATTAGGATATGCTATATATCCTTCAATTGCTATTCTTAGAAAGTCTTGCTACTTTGATATTTAGGGTAGGGAGACTTAATAGTGCAAAATAACAAATATCCCTTTCAGTTGAGCATTATGTTACTCAATAGATTTTTTAAGTCATTTTATATTTTGAAGACATTTAAAAATTCCTCTCCCAAAATATTCCCACTTGACATGAGATGTGGAAAGCATCACAGTAGATTTGACTGGCTTCATCATCCTCTGTTTCCTCCTCCCTGGGCTTGCCTTTTTACAAATATTACCTCTAAGTCTCACAGTAACCTTGCAAGGAAGGTATGTATTACTGGCTGCATTTTACAGGCTGAGGAAACTGGTATAGGGTTTCATGCTGGAGATCAGGTAACTAGTAACCAAAGGAGGCTGATCATCTGGATCTCTTTGGATCCAAAGCCACAGACTCCAACTTGGTTGGTGAATTATGTAATACCACAGAGAATAAGCATTGTAGAGGAAGGGTGAGAATGATATAATATTTGTTATGCTCTTAGAGCCCATGGGGATAGAGGCCAGGCAGGAAGTTTCTCCAAACTCCACAGCCTGCCTCTTTGACCCTCTCTACCTGAGCCCACTCTATCTGGCCTTTCTTGGGGTCTTTCAGATCCTGAAACTGGTCTAACATCAGGCTGCCTTAATTCTGTCAACATGTCAGGTCATTCCCTGGCAATCCATGGTTTTATAGGATAATTTCACATGAGAAAGGCAAGCAAAATATAAACAAGGACTTAACTAGGTAGAGTGAGCAAATGCTGGAATTCTAAATAAAAACTCACCTAGCCTGATTCAAATGAAGGCTGGCACCAGAGTTTAAGAACCTCCTAGAAAGCTTGCATTCAGTCCCCCACATTTCCACAATGATTATCTGAACCAAAAGATTCCTTCTTAGGGCTAGTGGCCATACTATACCACCATTCCTGGTTGTTTACATTTCAGACCCCTGGAAACTTCACCCTAGCTCCTTTCTCTTCCTTGATATTTCTCCTTGGTATCAGTTTTCCGGATGTACATTCTGGCTGGGAGTTTTCCCTGCGCTTCGTCCCTCAGGGAAGGTCATTCCTACTCATTATGAAGCTATTTTTTCCACTTCATCTTCCTAATGGCTTGAGGTTACCTAGGAGAATGCCATCTTATCCTGCAGTGTGTGCCAGGATCCCTTTACTCCAAGAGCCAGAAGCAAATTCCTCTCACCTCCTGTTGATACTTTCTCCCTAGGCTCACTTTGAGTCACCCATTAATTTTCTGTCTTTTTCAGAGAGCTCCCAGAGAGCAGCTCATCTGCAAAGCATGGATGATGGGTGCACCTAGCACTAAGCAATCAGAGTTCTCAATCAGTGTACCCTCTCACTCACCTTTCCACGTTCTCTTTGATGACTCATAAGTCAGATATTGTCAGAGGAAATTGAAAGTCTTCCTGAAGTCTTTTAATCACCCCCTCAAAGCACAGGTCATTTTACACAGAATGAGAAAGAAAACTATTGAACTGACAGCCAGGAGCGGACTTGGCACGCTCAGCTAGTCCCTGCTAGCCTCCCGTGGAACATAAGCAGTTTCGCAGATCACTACCATCAGGCAAGACCGCTCTGTAATTATGTTAGCAAACAAAGATATGAACATTGTCTACACTGCAGAAGGACCAAGTGCCCTCAGCCCTGCCTGATAATGAGTGCTGCTGCATCTTTACTGTTTACCATTTAGATCTGCTTGATTTTTTTTTTTTTTTTACATTCTAGATAAGAAGGCTTAAGATCTCCAATCATGGGAAGCACTCCAACTTTCCAGCAGTACCCAGTTCAAACGATCTTTGAACCTCCCCCAAATCACTTGGCATAAGTCTATATGGTATAAATCTTTTTCTAATACTTTCTAACTGAGACTCCTCACAGTTCCCACAGTATGTGTCTCCTTCACTGCAGCAGGTCCATGACTCTTTTTTTTAATTAGAGGCATGATCCTGGTAGTCTTTAGCTGGAGGACACTGATATCATTATGATAATATGATAAGTATCTACTGTTTATTTAGCACTTACTATGTGCCTTAGCATTGTTCTAAACCAGCTGCTGCATCTTTACTGTTTACCATTTAGATCTGCTTGATTTTTTTTTTTTTTTTACATTCTAGATAAGAAGGCTTAAGATCTCCAATCATGGGAAGCACTCCAACTTTCCAGCAGTACCCAGTTCAAACGATCTTTGAACCTCCCCCAAATCACTGGCATAAGTCTATATGGTATAAATCTTTTTCTAATACTTTCTAACTGAGACTCCTCACAGTTCCCACAGTATGTGTCTCCTTCACTGCAGCAGGTCCATGACTCTTTTTTTTAATTAGAGGCATGATCCTGGTAGTCTTTAGCTGGAGGACACTGATATCATTATGATAATATGATAAGTATCTACTGTTTATTTAGCACTTACTATGTGCCTTAGCATTGTTCTAAACCTTTGTGTATATTAATACCTGTAAGAATTGATGCTTTTAAACTGTGGTATTGGAGAAGACTCATAAGAGTCCCTTGGACAGCAAGGAGATCCAACCAGTCCATCCTAAAGGAAATCAGTCCTGAATATTCATTGGAAGGACTGATGCTAAAGCTGAAACTCCAATACTTTGGCCACCTCATGCGAAGACCTGACTCATTGGAAAAGACCCTCCATCTCCGTAAGTGGCACCAGTATGCTGTGCTTAGGCTACTACAAACCTGGGATCACTTCTTACTCTTCCGCTTCTCTCACATCCTTTTATTCAGTCCATCAGAAAACAATTTTTAGTTCTAAATTCCAAACATTTCCACAGTCCAATCACTTTGTATCTCTACTGCTATCACTCTACTCCAGCCCCCCATCTTTTCCTCGGATTAGTGCTATTCTATTGCTAGCTGAGAAAGATTGAAGGTGGGAGGAGAAGGGGACAACAGAGGATGAAATGGCTGGATGGCATCATCGACTCAATGGACATGAGTCTGAGTAAACTCCGGAAGTTGGTGAGGGACAGGGAGGCCTGGCATGCAGCAGTCCATGGGGTCACAAAGAGTTGGACATGACTGAGTGACTGAACTGAACTTAACTGAATCTTTGTTACACATTGTGAAATAAGCATGATAATCCCATTTTATTGATGAGGAAACTGAAGCATAGGGAGGTTGAATACATGGTATTCCTGTTTCCTTGAAGAAGGACATTCCCTTTAAGTCTTTAAGCTACAGAACAGGCCAATAAAACACTTCATTTTTCTTCATCTCTAGGACTGAAAGCTAGGCTATTTCCCTAGGAGAAGATCCTTTACTCTTGCCCATTTTAAGCCAAAATATCAAGAGCTGGAGGGAAAGAGTAAAAGAGTGAGCTTGTTGCTGAAGAACATTTACTTTCTTCACTGTAAAATACGATCTCCTGCCAAGAACAATGATTTGATTTACACAGGCTTTATGATATTCTTCATGTAGCCTATGATATTTGAACGCTCACTATGTGACAGGCATAGTTTCAGATGTT
This sequence comes from Aepyceros melampus, assembly GCA_006408695.1. Lineage (NCBI taxonomy): Eukaryota > Metazoa > Chordata > Mammalia > Artiodactyla > Bovidae > Aepyceros > Aepyceros melampus. Next base: position 391,019 of record SJXQ01007906.1, read on the forward strand.
TACTCGTCAATATAATTAACCTCTCAGTCTTCATCACACTCAGTTTCTCAGCAACTCTTGACATGGTTGATCACTGATCACTCCTTGAGGCACATTCTTTAGTTCCTTTCTGGGAAAGCATTTCTTGGTTCTCGTCCTATTTTCCTGAGCACACCAGCTTAAACCCCTTTGCCTCCTCTTCTCCCTGACTCCTGTACATTCCTGGAGTGGCCCTGATTCAGATCACACTTGTCTTCTCCTCTGCATCTACACCCACTTCCTAGTCTCATAATTTCAAACACCAGCTATATAACTGATGACTTCAAATTTCTATTGCTAGCCCAGACTTTGGCTATAGCTACAGACTGCCTACTTGACATAGCCACCACAAACATCTCAAATTAACATATGCAAACCCCAGTTCCTCATTCTGACCCCGTTCTCATCCACCAAATCTACTCCTCCTACAGGCTTCTCCATCTCCGTAAGTGGCACCAGTATGCTGTGCTTAGGCTACTACAAACCTGGGATCACTTCTTACTCTTCCGCTTCTCTTCCATCCTTTTATTCAGTCCATCAGAAAACAATTTTTAGTTCTAAATTCCAAACATTTCCACAGTCCAACCACTTTGTATCTCTACTGCTATCACTCTACTCCAGCCCCCCATCTTTTCCTCGGATTAGTGCTACAGCCTCCCAGTGGCTTTTGCAGTTTTTACCCTGCTCCCTTACAACCTCTTATTTTCTTCTGAAGTATATCATAGACACAGTAAAGTGTACAAATCTGTGTATAGAGGTCAGTGAATTCCTAAATACATTTATGCCTATATAATTACCATCCAGATCAATATATATAACATTGGCAACCTAGAAGGCTTCCTCCTGCCTCTCCCACTGTTAAAAGCAGCCACTATCTGGATCTCTGCCTCTATAGATTAATTTTGCCATTTTTAATGCTTCATATATATGGGATCATCCTCTGGAGGAGGACATGGCAACCTAGTCTAGTATTCTTGCCTGGAGAATCCCATGGAAGGAAGATCCTGGGGGACTACAGTCCATAGGGTTGCAAAGAGTTGGCTAAGACTGAAGCTACCTAGCATGCACACATGCATATATAGGGTCATATAGTGTGTATTCTTTTTTTTCTTAAGTTCATGTCTGTGAGGTTTTCCACATTGTTACTTGTAGCAGTAATTCATTCTTTTTCCATGGTTTTTAGTATTCCATTATTTGAATATATCATAATTCATGTGTCCATCTTACTGTTAATGGATATTTAGATTGATTCATTTGGATCTATTATGAGCATTGCTGCTACAAGTGGTAAAAATATGTGCTCATGGGTTTTAGATACATGATATTCTTAAAAGTCAGACTGCTTCATTAAAATGTTAAACCACACTTCTGGCTCAGAGCACTCCAGTAGCTTCCCATCTTCCTTAGAATTTTTACTAAAATTCCAGCAAAGGCCTACAAGATCTACACTGTACTCAAATATGGTCTATTTTCTAAAAACAGCAACATAGGATCTGATTAGAAATACAGAATCATGTGTCCTTCCTTGTCTTACTGAATCAGAATCTGCTTTTAACACATCCCCAGATGATTCATATGCATGTCAGAGCTTGAGAAGCACACTGCCCTGGGTGATCTATCTCTTGCAGTCACCTCTGACTGCACCTTCTGTCACTTTCCCCCTTGCTCATTCCATTCTGGCCACACTTAGCTATTCGTTAGACACCCCAGACACGCTCCTTACTGAGGGATGGTGTGAGCAAGACCTAGTCAACGACCCAGCTGTAGGCTATCATGTGACCTTAATTTCCTAGTATGGTATCTAACTTCTTTATACTCATAAAGAATGAACCCAGAGTATAATGGTAAGTGAAGGACATGGGAAGACTAAGTAGTGGTGATGGGGATAAGGAAAGAAACAGATCTCAAGGGAAAAATACATATATAGCCAAGGACACACACACACACACACACACACATATATATATGATAGGCTGAAAGATTTTTCCATGTCAGAATAAATAGCTGCATAGGAATAATTATGATGATGATGGTACAAATAACAGAAAAGAACCACCATTTTTCATTAAGTCTTGACTTGAGCTGAAAGTGGAATTGACAGATCAAGGGGTAGGTTTATTTTAAATTTTAATGTTATTGTTTAGTCACTAAGTCATGTCCAGCCCTTTTGTGACCCCATAGACTGTAGCTAGCCAGGCTTCTCTGTCCATGGGATATCCCAGGCAAGAATACTAGAGTGAGTTGCCTTTTCCTTCTCCAGGGATCTTCATGACCCAGAGACTGAACCCATGTCTGCTGCTTGGCAAGTGGATTTTTTTACCACTGAGCTACCTGGGAAGTCTAAATTTTAATAGATGTTTCTGAATTCAGTCATGCTGCTGCTGCTGCTGCTAAGTCACATCAGTTGTGTCCAACTCTGTGCGACCCCATAAACCCCTGTCTATGGGGGTCAGCCCACCAGGCTCCACCATCCCTGGGATTCTCCAGGCAAGAACACTGGAGTGGGTTGCCATTTCCTTCTCCAATGCATGAAAGTGAAAAGTGAAAGTGAAGTCACTCAGTCATGTCTGACTCAGCGACCCCATGGACTGCAGCTTCCCAGGCTCCTCTGTCCATGGGATTTTCCAGGCAAGAGTACTGGAGTGTTGCCAGTACTGGAACACTGGCATTGCCTTCTCTGGAATTCAGCCATGGGGCTGTATTATTTTTACATGTTATTCTCATTAAAAATGTAGTCTTCATGACAACCCAGTAAGGTAGTTACTATTACTTTCTATATTTTATAGATGAAAAACTGAGCTACAGAGAAATTAAGTGATCTGCCCAAGGACACAGTGTTGTAAGTGTGGCATTAGTACTCACTGCAGGCAGTCTGATTGCAGGGCTCACACACATTCTTAACCCTCTCATCATGCTCCGTCGTGCAACCATCACCACCATCCATCTTTTTCCATTTTCCCAACTGAAATTCTGTACTCATCAAACACTCTCTCTTGACTCCCTCTCTCCCCAAACCCTGGCAAGCATCATTCTACTTTCTGTCTCTATGAATTTGACTCCTCGGGGTACCTCATATTACTGGAGTTATATAATATTTGCCATTTTGTGATTGGCTCATTTCAACTGGCACAATGTCCTTGAGTTTCTTCCATGTTGGAGCATGGTTTAGAATTTTTCTCCTTTTTTAAGGTTAAATAATATTTCATGTATATGTCTTGTTTTGTTTATTCGTTCATTTGTTGGTGGCCTTTTGGGGTACTCCCACTTTTTTGGCTATTGTGAATAATGCTGCAATGAACTTGGGTATATAAGTGTTTACTCAAGTCCCTGTTTCCTTTGCTTTTGGGTATACACCCAGAAGTGGAATTGCTGGATCAAATGATAATTCTGTGTTTAATTTTTTTAAGGAACTGCTATACCATTTTCTATGGCAGCTGCGCCATTTTACATTCCCATCAGCAATGTACAAGGGTTCCACTTTTTCCACATCTTTGCCACATGCCAATGCTTGTTTTCTGCTGTTGTTCTTCTTCTTCATAGTAGCCATCCTAATCAGAGTGAAGTAGCGAATTTTTAGTTTTTCATGTATAAAATCTGTTCATCTTTTTTTTTTCATGTTTCTTGTTTTCCTTGGAAAGGTCTTTGACTTCCTAAGGATACACAAGCAGTCTCCAAAATTTCTTTATAATACATGTATCACTTCATTTGGTACATTTGGGGCTTTGGTTCACTTGGAATTCATTTTCTATTTAAAGATTGGGAGAGCTAACTGAGGGCGGTGATGCCAGTGTCCTTCCTGACAGTTCATGCCTTCCCTTTCTACCGTTCTGTCTTTCCTGTGGCTCCTCTGCTCCCCAGACCCATCACCAATACTGAGCCACTGCTGTTTTTAATATTTCCTATCCTTGCTTGCTAATCAGTACTATCAAATTAGACTTTAGTTTTTATCACAAGAAAGTGAGTATGAATAAACGGCACATAATAAAAAATGTACCTCTTGTGAAAATAAAATATTCAGAAGGATTATAAAAGAAAATCTTATAGCTCTTACCATTTGTCTTATATATTGAGGTGCTCCTATGTTCAGTTCAGTTCAGTTCAGTCGCTCAGTCATGTCTGACTCTTTGCAACCCCATGAATCGCAGCACGCCAGGCCTCCCTGTCCATCACCATCTCCCGGAGTTCACTCAAACTCACGTCTATCGAGTCGGTGATGTCATACAGCCATCTCATCCTCTGTCGTCCCCTTCTCCTCCTGCCCCCAATCCCTCCCAGCATCAGTCTTTTCCAATGAGTCAACTCTTCGCATGAGGTGGCCAAAGTACTGGAGTTTCAGCTTTAGCATCATTCCTTCCAAAGAACACCCAGGGCTGATTTCCTTCAGAATGGACTGATTGGATCTCCTTGTAGTCCAAGGGACTCTCAAGAGTCTTCTCCAACACCACAGTTCAAAAGCATCAATTCCTCAGCACTTGGCTTTCTTCATAGTCCCAACTCTCTCATCCATACACGACCACTGGAAAAACCGTAGCCTTGACTAGACAGACCTTTGTTTGCGAAGTAATGTCTCTGCTTTTCAATATGCTGTCTAGGTTGGTCATAACTTGTTGGATACATATATATTTACAATTGTTGTCTTCTTGGATCGATCTCTTGATCGTTATGTAGTGTCTTTCTTTGTTTCTTATAGCAGCCTATGAAGTCTGTTTTGTCTGATATAGTATTACTACTGCAGCTTTCTTTTTATTTCCATTTGCATGAAATACTTGTTTCCATTCTCTCACTTTCAGTGTGTGTGAAAAATTGTTTTAAGTTGTTGATCTTTTAATTTTAAAGCATTTCCAATATCCTGCATTTGGACTCTCTTCTTATCACAATTTTTCATTTTGATATATTTGTGTGTGGATTATTTCCTGCTTTTACTTTATGTTTATCTCTGTATGTACTCAATAAATCGGTCATGTCCTACTCTTTGTGACCCCATGGACTGTAGCCCACCAGGCTCCTTTGCCCATGAAATTTTCCAGGCAAGAATACTCGATTGGAGTGCCATTTCCTACTCCAGGGCATCTTCCCAACCCAGGGGTTGAACCCACATCTCTTGTGTCTCCTGCATCGGCAGGTGGATTCTTTACCACTAATGCCACCTGAGAAGCCCCAGGTGTATCTTTACTGGTGAGCTTTCCCATTCATAAGTTTCTTGTTTTTAGTTGTAGCCTTTTCTTTTTCCTCTGCCTTGGTGGTGCTGAATTTTCTTTGCTTTGTCTGTAAAGCTTTTGATTTTTCTGTTGAATCTGAATGAAAGCCTTGGTGGGTAGAATTCTGGGTAAAGTATCCTTGGTTGTAGGTTTTTCCCTTTCTTCACCTTAAATATTTCATGCTACTTCATTCTGGCCTGCAAAATTTCTGCTGAAAAATCATCTGGTAATCTCATGGGGGTTCCCTTGTATGTTATTTGTTGTTTTTCTCTTGTGGCTTTTAATATTTTCTCTTTGTTTATAATTTTTCAATTTAATTAATATGTGTCTCAGAAATATGGATCAATGGAACAGGAGAGAAAGCCCATAAATGAACTGACACACCTATGGTCAATTAATGTACAACACAGGAGACAAGAATATACAATGGAGAAAAGACAGTATCTTCAATAAGTAGTGCTAGGAAAACATGACAGCTACATATAAAATGAAATTAGAACATTCTCTAACACCATACACAAAAATAAACTCAAAATGTAAGACCGATACTATAAAACTCTTAAAGGAAAATGTAGCCAGAACATTCTTTGAGATAAATTACAGCAATATCTTTTTTGACTTGATCCACCTCCTACAGCAATGAATATTAAAAACAAATAACAAATGGGACCTAAGTAAACCTAAAAACTTTTGCACAGCAAAGGAAACCATAAACAAAATGAAAAAACAACCCACTGAATGGGAGAAAATATTTGCAAATGATGTGACTGACAGGGATTAATCTCTAAAATATACAAATAGCTCATGCACCTTAATATCAAAAAGCAAACAACCTAATCAAAAAACGGGTAGAAGAGCTAAATAGACGTTTCTCCAGAGAAAACATACAGATGGACAAAAAGCACATGAAGAGATGCTCAGTGAAGCTAATTAGAGAAATGCAAACCAAAACAACAATGAAGTATATCACCTTACACCAGTCAGAATGACCATCATCAAAAAGTCTACAAGAAATAAATGCTGGGAATGTGTAGAGAAAAGAGAACACTCTTATATTGGGGGTAGGACTGTAAATTAGTATAGCCACTATAGGTTCCTTAAAAAACTAAAAATAGAACTATTATATGATCCAAGGATCCCACTCATGGGCATATAACTATCCAGCGAAAACCACAATTCAAAAAGATACATTCATCCTAATGTACATTGGAGCACTATTTATTAATACAATAGCCAAGACATGGAAACAACCTAAATGTCCAGTGAGAGAGGAATGGGTAAAGATGTGGTACTATATATAATGGAATATTATTTAGCTACACTAAAGAATGAAATAATGCCATTCACAGCAACATGGATGGACATAGAGAAGTAAGTCACACAGAGAAAAACAAATATCATGATGTCAATTATATGTGGGATCTAAAAAAAAAATGAGACAAATTCATTTACAAAACAGAAACAGACACACAGACAAAGAAAATAAACTTACGGTCACCACAGGGGAAAGTAGTGGGGAGGGATAAATTAGGAGTTTGAGATTACCCTACACTACTATATATAAAAAAGATAATCAACAAGGACCTATTCTATAGTACAGGAAACTTAATAGTCTATAATAATCTAAATGAAAAAGAATCTAGCAAAGAATGTATATATATGCATATATATAACTGAATCATTTGAATCACTTTGCTGTACATCTGAAACTAATACAACATTGTAAATCAACTATAAAAAATTTTTTAAAGAAATAACTAAAAAATTTATGTTTACAAAAAGCCTGTGTGAAAATGCTTATGGCACAAAAAATCTTATAACATAAAACTCTAATTACACTTATGTTTGTTTCTCAGTTTGACCTTTCTCTCCTTATCTGTAGCTATTCAGTTTAGGTTTCTATTTAGCATTGTCTTTGAAAAGAAATGACAGCTCACTAGAGGGATTGAACAGCAGCAAATCTAAGATTTATTAGTCATGTCTGGGTCAGGCTCACTTTTCTGCAGAACTCTTAGATCCATTACAAATTAGAACAGGAAAACATGAAAAATAATATTTTTTCAATTTCAGGAATTAACCATTATTTTCTTATAATAGTGAAATATTTTATTTTTAAATTGCATGTGTACACAAATATCAGAAGTATCTTTTCCCAGAAATGGATAACTACATAATGAATTCTTCCTACAATCTGCTTTTTTTTCATTTTTAAATCAAGCTTAAAGAATCAATTTTTAATTTAAATGCTTGTCTAAAATTTCAATTCCCTGGAGAAGGAAATGGCAACCCACTCCAGTATTCATGCTTGGAAAATCCCATGGACTGAGGAACCTGGTGGGCTACAGTCCATGGGGTCGCAAAGAGTCAGACACAACTGAGCGACTTCACTTCAAAATTTTAATTAGAATTGGAAATGATTGCACCATGAATTCTTCCCATTAACAATTTTTATACACCAGATTAACCTTCCAATGTTAACTGGATTCTGATTTTAGCTACTGTAAAATGTATTTTTGTTCTTAATGAGAGAATCCCCAGATTAACAGCCATCCAAGCTGAGCTCCCAAAATACTTTGCAAAACTGATGAGCTAACATTTGCGCATTAAAAACTAAAGTAAAACAGATAGCTCAATCCACCCTTTTAACAAAAAATTTTCTATGGTACATACTGCAACTCCTTAGGGCAAATAAGGTATAATACTAAGGAGGGTGATATGAGTGTTAGGGATAGGAATGCTTGAAGAGAAATTGGAAAAAATTAAAGAGAAAAAAGCAGTTATCTTCCTCACTTCCTGACACTGCAATGAAAATTTTCATGGTGTGTTTTAGTAAGAAAATAGAAAATGTATGGAATATAAAGCTTAAAAGTAATTATTTATGATAAGGGATATATAAGTAATCGTGGTTATCTGAATACCAGACCACCTTACCTGCCTCCTGAGAATCTGTATGCAGGTCAAGAAGCAACAGTTAAAACCAGACACGGAGCAACAGACTGGTTCCAAATCGGGAAAGGAGTACGTCAAGGCTGTATATTGTCACCCTACTTATTTAACTTATATGCAGAGTACATCATGCGACATGCTGGGCTGGATGAAGCACAAGCTGGAATCGAAGATTGCCAGGAGAAATACCATTAACCTAAGATATGCAGATGACACCACACATGGCAGAAAGCAAAGAACTAAAGAGCCTCTTGATGAAAGTGAAAGAGGAGAGTGAAAAAGTTGGCTTAAAACTCAACATTCAGAAAACCAAGATCTTGGCATCTGGTCCCATCACTTCATGGCAAAAGATGGCAAAACAATGAAAACAGTGAGAGATTTTATCTTCTTGGGCTTCAAAATCACTGCAGATGGTGACTGCAGCCAAGAAATTAAAAGACGCTTGCTCACTGGAAGAAAAGCTATGACCAACCTAGACAGCATATTAACAAGCAGAGACAATACTTTGCCAACAAAGGTCTATCTAGTCAAAGCTATGGTTTTTCCAGTAGTCATGTATGGATGTGAGAGTTAGACCATAAAGAAAGCTGAGCACCGAAGGATTGATGCTTTTGAACTGTGGTGTTGGAGAAGACTCTTTGAGAGTCCCTTGGACTGCAAGGAGATCCAACCAGTCCATCCTAAAGGAAATCAATCCTGAATACTCATTGGAAGGACTGATGTTGAAGCTGAAACTGCAATACTTTGGCCACCTGCTGGGAAGAATTGACTTATTGGAAAGACCCTGATGCTGGGAAAGACTGAAGGCAGGAGAAGGGGCTGACAGAGGATGAGATGGTTGGATGGCATCACCGACTCAATGGACATGAGTTTCAGCAAGCTCAGGGAGTTGGTGATGGACAGGGAAGCCTGGCATGCTGCAGTCTGTGGGGTTGCAAAGAGTTGGACACAACTGAGTGACTGAACTGAATTGGTATAAATAATGCCAAACCATTTTTTTCTTCCCTCTTTGATAAATACAAAAATGGAATATGTTATTATAAAATTATTTATAATTATATAATATATGAATAATATAAATTTTAAGAAAGAAAATGCACTGGAAAAGCAGATTACTAACTCTGTGCTCAGATTCAAATATGTATAACCATACTTTTGTCTTTTATTTTGTTCAGCTGGAAAGGCAGCTAATAATGCAGAATGAAATGAGAGAAAGACAAATGGCTATGCAGATTGCTTGGTCTCGGGAATTCCTCAAATATTTTGGAACTTTTTTTGGCATTACAGCCATCTCTTTAACAGCTGGGTATGTTTGCTATTTATTTTAAAATTTTCTTCCATTTCTTTTTGTCTTGCCATGATTATATTATTAAGTTGGCCAAATAGGACTTTGACATAAATAGTCTAACACACGTATGTCAACAAAGTTACTCTTATAGCTTAGTGCTTGGGGTTAACTCTGTAGAACAAGGATAGTAATAGTTAATTCTGCCTTTAGTTTCTTAGATTTCTCCTGTACCTTTCTCCATTTTACAATATAAATAAGGGAGAGGATTGACTTTACGCCAAGCTAGAAGGTCTCTACAAATTCATCTCCACAATCCCTAAGGGATAAATATCAATACTTACATATTTTTAAAATGAGTAAAATGAGCCCCAACATCAAATAAAAATGAACAAATCATAGGCTCATACATCTACCAGAGAACTGCAGAATCTGCTGAGGAATTATGAATAAAGAAATCCTATCTCCATAGAGAATTAAGTACCTTCTGAAATGTAGGATATTCTTCCAAAAAGCGGTAACTTTTTTTTTTTTAATTGAGTACAGAGATATGTATTTACAGGTTTTTCTTTTATATTAATTATTTTTTGTTCTTGAATCAGAGCAATTAAAGGGAAGAAGCCCGTCCTCATCTTTCCTATGGTTCCATTAGGCTTTGTCCTTGCCTACCAGTATGACATGGGCTATGGAACCCTTATACACAGAATGAAAGGTAAGTCTTTGGTAAACCAGAGTCTCAATTTCTGATTCATTTTTCGGTTCAAGGATCCAGTCCTCCCAACTCTCCCTGAGCTACCATTGACCAATATTTCTGCCTCCTCTCACATAGCAATATGCTGAAGTCACCTCAAACAGCTCACAAGAGCCAACTGTCAAATGTTTAGGAATTTTATAAGCTGTTTGTTAAATACAGTCATTATTAAAAATTAAATGATATAAACTAACACAACATTGTAAATCAACTATAATCAAAACAGAATTAAAGTACATAAACTTACAATTCAATTATAGAAAATAATTAGTTTGAATTATATAAGAAACATTAATACATCCTCAGAGCTTATCAGTCTCTAATTTTACTATTATCTATACTCTGAAGTTATGTATATCTCTTCAAGTTATGTATATCTACTGTATCTGTATGGTGGAAATGCAGGTACAGTATATAGACGTAATAAAATACAGATGCAACTCTGACTTCCATGCCATTCCACTGGCGTGTCAGCTTAAAGTTGGTCATGGTGGGAGTATTTACACCATGGAAATCTACAAATCCCAAATTAAGGCTTGACCTACTATTTTGTTGATTGTCTAGGTCGGGGGTTGATAAACTGTAGTCTACAGGCTGGCCACCTATTTTTGAAAATAAAGTTTTATTGGAACACAGACATGCCCATTCATTTCTACTTTTCCATTTCCATGTCAGAGACGACTCACTGAAACAGATATGAAAGTGCCCACAAGCCTAAGATGTTTCCTATCTGGCCTTTTAAGAAATTTTGCCAACCCATGGTCTAGACTTAAAAAAAATGATGAAGAAATGTTAATAATGTATATTAATCTTAAAAGTGTACTGCAAAGCTATCATATTGTGAATAACATTAAAAAAATTTAGGAAGTGTTCTAATATTTTAAAACTATTATCTGATCAACAAAGTTCACAGCATTCTCAAACAAGTAAGTTCCAACATTTGTCCTTGTTTCAGTTTTGTCCTACTTATTAACATAAATAAAAACAGCAACCATCATTCATGTTGAATTATACTCTCTCATCAACTATTATAGGTGAGCTATGGGTAAAAGAGTTCAGCAAAAATCAATAAAACATTCTTTAAGGATCAATTTGCTATATTGAATTCATGATATTGTATGTGTTATTGTTTATAAATTATGTGCTACACATATTTCATATAAGCAAAATTTATAATAAGCTATGTACATAATAAGCTTATACACATTTTTTGTTGTTTTGGGAAGCGTGTTGTTAAATATTCACCAGTACCATGCTGCTTTCACACTGAACTCTGGCTCTCACTGCCCTAGAAAATAGCACGGCTGACACAGATGCCGTTCCTGACCCAGAAAGACAGGGTTTCCCATCAGTTCAGGATATCTGTGTCTTTGATTCCCACCACCACATACTGCTCGTGAGGATAACTATTTCCCTACTCCTGAAGCCTTCAGCCCAGAGCATACTGGAAACAGTGTTTCCCAAGCCTTCATTTTTGGTATCCTGTTCTCTCCTGAGCTGTAGGCTCATGACTATCCCTGAGGCTCTGTAGAGACCGATATGGTATGGGAAAGGAGAAAGTGCAGATTCCTCTGTAGTATTGGAAGTAGGGAGTAAAACATTTCTTTCACAGAAGTAGAGAGATAGAGGGATTACATGTTCTTTAAAATTCCATGTACACTCGTGGCTGATTCATGTCAATGTATAGCAAAACGAATACAGTATTGTAAAGCAAAACAAACTAAAAAATAAAAATTAATTAAAAAAATAATAAAATTCCCATTTGACAGAGACAATAACTGCAAAAGAAACAACTGATAAAGGATTAATTCCAAAATATATGAGCAGCTCAGGGAGCTCAGTTCCAGAAAGACAAACAACCCAATCAAAAACTGGTAGGAAGAATTAAATAGACATATATCCAAAGAAGACATACAGATGGCCAACAAACTCATGAAAAGATGCTCAACAATGCTCATTATTAGAGAAATGCAAATCAAAACTACAGTGAAGTATCACCTCACACCAGTCAGAATGGCCATCATCAAAAACTCTGCAAACAATAGATGCTGGAATGGGTGTGAAGAAAAGGGGACTCTCTTGCTCTGTAGGTGGGAATGTAAATTGATACAACCAGTATGGAGAACAGTATGTAGATTCCTTAAGAAAAAAAAAAACAAAAACTAGGAATAAAACTACCATATGACCCAGCAATCCCACCACTGGGCATATAACCCTGAGAAAACCATAACTGAAAAAGACACATGGACCCCAATGTTCATTGCAGCACTGTTTACAATAGCTGGACATGGAAGCAACCTAGATATACATCAACGGATTAATGGATAAAGAAGTTGTGGTACATATATACAATGCAATACTCCTCAGCCATAAAAAGGAACACATTTGAGGCAGTTCTAGTGAGGTGAATGAACCTAGAGCCCGCTATACAGACAGAAGTCAGTCAGAAAGAAAAACAAGTGTCGTATATTAATGCATATATATGGAATCTAGAAAAATGATACTAATGAACCTATTTGCAGGGAAGGAATAGAGATACAGACATAGGGAACAGACTCTGGACACAGCAGGGAAAGGACAGAGTGGGATGTACTGAGAGAGTAGCACTGAAACATACACATTACCATATGTAAGTGAGATAGCTAATGAGAAGCTGTATAACACAGGGAGCTAAATGTGGTACTCTGTGTCAACCTAGAGGGGTGGGATGAGGTGGAGGGTTGAGGGTGGAGGTTCAAGAGGGAGAGGACATGTACACTTATGGCTGATTCATGTTGCTCTATGGCAGAACCCAAAATAGTATTGTAAAGCAGTTATCCTCCAATTAAAAAAAATTTTTAAAAATCCTCATTTGAAAACAGAAATATATTTTTCACAAAGATACTAGGTTAAAATGTCTTCTGGGGTCAGACGTTATTGGTATCACAGTTCAGCTATATAGTGGGCTAAGCTGTGTCTTGTGGGTTGCCTAGAAATTTATAGCATATATCACTATGGAAAATGTATTCTGAGTTCTAAAACACTGATCTACAAATTACCTTTTGGAGTACAATTCTATTTTAAGCTGAAAACTAACTGTACAAACTGATTTACTTATGTTAAAATTCATTTCAGTAACCTGTTCAGTTTCATGTTAGTCATCTGCTTAAGAATTCTTTGGTCTGAGCTCAACTGTCTCATTGTTTATATGCACATTAGAGTTCTCAGTGCCTCATACAAATTAATATGTAGTATTAAGAAATCTCAGGTTTGTTATAGAGCATTCACTTGAAGATATTACTAATGAAGAGAAAATTTATTTTCTAGGAACATTTTGTTTATGCATTTTGGAAATACTTTTATTACAGGCCCATTAGAATCTATAGAGTATAAAAGTTTAACTTCCAAGATATGTTGTGGAAATGGAAATTTCTTGTTTAAAAAAAATTTAGAACCCACTAAGAAATTTACCATTAAAAAAATATATATAGCCCTCTTAACTAGTGATCACTCCAAGATATACACTTCCTGTTTAACTGAATTTATTATCAGCCATTCTGTTAACACATACTAAGAATCTGTCATGTGGAAGGTACTCTCACATGGAAACATCTAGTCTGTCGTCAATAGTCTGCAGAATTACATACAATTTTATTATTTTTTTATTTACTATTAGACTGAGGGGGCAGGGGAAACATGTTTGCAGATGGAATGCTGTGATAATTTACAAATTGTAGCCTGCCCTGTTGGGTTTGGAATATAAATTAATTGTGTATTAAAAGAGGAATACTTAAAGAAAACAATTACCTTTATTCTCAAGGAAAGTATATGGAATATCAACAATATATATTATAATTTTTCAAATATTGCTCATAGTCTTAAAGAATAAAAGTTGGCAAAAGTCACTGGGCCAAGAAATTACCAGCTATTATTTAAAATAGGACTTGTTTATAAAAATGTATATATATGTGTGTGTGTGTGTGCATTTATTTTGGATATTTATAAGTAGTTTCAAGTCAAAGATTAGCTTTCTTGAAAAATTAGAGATTTTAGTAAACTTTATTTTTTCTCATGTCACTTATAAGAAGGGGCAATAAGAACTGTATGTGATTTCTCCACCCTAATCCCCTCCTGACACAACTCAAATTTATCATCCTGACTTTCCTTCAAGGAACAAACAATATTACTTGGTATTGTTTCTCTTCTATATTTAAAAATGCTGCTGCTGCTGCTAAGTCGCTTCAGTCATGTCTGACTCTGTGCGACCCCATAGACGGCAGCCCACCAGGCTCTGCCATCCCTGGGATTCCCCAGGCAAGAAGACTGGAGTGGGTTGCCATTTCCTTTTCCAATGTATGAAAGTGAAAAGGGAAAGTGGAGTCACTCAGTCGTGTTTGACTCTTCGCGACCCATGGACTGCAACCTACCAGGCTCTTCCACCCTTGGGATTTTCCAGGCAAGAGTACTGGAGTGGGTTGCCATTGCCTTCTCCATTAAAAATGCTATCCTCTGTCAAATAAAGTCTCTGGAATCTGATGTATCTTATGTATCTGATGTATCTTATGTACTCATTATAGTATTTCCTTTGGGAGGTCAGTTCTCCCGGGGACAGTAGGTAAGATATTTAACAGTGAGATCTGGGGGCATGCCTCCATACAGTGTTACAGCATGTCACTCAATACAGCAAGTAGATCTTCTTATAAAATGCTGATTACCCATTTGTCACTTTGTACATTTCTGTACTTTATTTAAGGTGAAGCCGAGAACATACTGGAAACAGAAAAGAGTAAGCTACAGCTGCCAAAAGGAATGATCACTTTTGAAAGCCTTGAAAAAGCAAGAAGGGAACAGAGTAAATTTTTCATAGATAAATGAAATCATGTTTACCCACCAGATTCAAAACACAGAATTGTTGACTTGAATCATGACCTTTATAAATTTTTAAATGCTTGTGATTTTGATATAATGGATTTCATTTTAAAATAATAATCAAGATGAATTTTGTTAAACTATTTTAAAATAAAATTTATACCATTCAACACAAAATCATGGAAGTACTCTAAATAACTTTCAGATTTCCTATATATGTGTATGTATCACAAACATCTAAATGTAATGTTATAAAATACATTGTTCTGAATTCCTGAAAGCAAAAGTTCTGCTGCTCTCATTTCTCTGTCATACACACTTTCACTATCACATTAATCTCCCACAGATACTGCTTTTATTTGGATTTTTTAATTGTGTCCTGTCTCCACATGATAGAAAAATACTAATATTAACAATTAACATGTATATTGCACTTGCTATGGCCATACACTCTCTGTTTTGCATAAATTCTTATAATCATCCCAACAACCTCATGAGGCAGGCATCATTTCATAGATGTGAAAACTATAAAAAAAAAACTGAATTACTTACTCAGGATTATACACAGACAAAACTGAGACATAACCTTAGATGGTTTGGCTCCCGTGTCTACACTCTAAAAGATCTTGAAAAACTTCTGCCTTAATGCATTCTTGACATGCAAAGAGAGCTGTGAAAGACAAAAGGTAAAAAAATATTCAAATAATATTGAATTTAGAGGCAAGAAGGTGGCAAGGTTAATTAGCATGCCTACTTTTTTATTTCCACTCACCAGGATATAAAATATTTATATTATAAAGGAACTAATTGGGAGGCATACTCATAGTCTAGTGGATATCTAAGATTTAGCACTGGCTTGTAGACCACGTCAGAATTGGGAATCAGTAAGTCTTTCTTTCCTTTGTCAGCCGACAAAGGTCCCATCTAGTCAAAGCTATGGTTTTCCAGTAGTCATGTATGGACGTGAGAGTTGGACCATTAAGAAAGCTGAATACCAAAGAATTGATGCTTTTGAACTGTGGTGTTGGAGAAGACTCTTGAGAGTCCTTGGACAGAGAGGACATCCAGTCAGTCCATCCTAAAGGAAATCAGTCCTGAATATTCATTGGAAGGACTGATGCTGAAGGTCCAATACTCCGGCCACTTGATGCAAAGACCTGACTGACTAGAAAAGACCCTAATGCTGGGAAAGATAGAAGGTGAGAGGGGAAGGGGATGACAGAGGATGAGATGGTTGGATGGCATCACTGACTCAATGGACATCAGTTTGAGTAAGCTCAGGGAGTTGGTGATGGATAGAGAAGCCTGGCATGCTGTAGTCTGTGGGGTCACAAAGAGTCAGACATGACTAATTGAACTAAAGTCTTTCTTTCCACTGAAATTCAATCATGCTGTCCAAATATTCCTGACATGATCTAACCAGGGCTCCCCAAGAGTGGGTTCAGTCCCCTGTAAGGGTTGTTTGGCTAAATAACTTACATGGGACTTGTGATGTGCAACATATCCACGGCCTGAGCTCCTTCTGAACCACCAGGCCATCCATCTGTCTTGGTTTCTTACAATAGCATTGACCCTGAGTTCACTAATAACTGTTACTCGATAGAGCCTCTGCTAGACACACTCACATACTCATACTTTTTCTTTAGTTCCTTCCTGTGTTCTCCAGCGGCCTCAGATAAGCCATGTGGATCAAATGAAGGGAAATCACCTCCTCCTCCCTTTAAAAACTACAAATGGCTCCCCAGCCTTGTTATTATTCCTTTTTATTATCCTGAGTCCATTCCCAGAGCCAAGTCTGGTGTGTGGAGAGGTAAAAATCAAAGCATAGCTATTAACTAATGGCTTTGCAACACAACTGTATTAAAATATATCTTAATTGTTTTTTTAGTATTAATCATGATCCAAAGATTTTCTCCTAATTTATTATTTACAGTATTCTTTAATTGAAAATACATTTATGCCCGGATTCTCCTGAGCTGTTTCTTAGTCATTTATCTTAATTAATAATTGCATTAATATATGCTTGGGACTTACCTATTGGTCCAGTGGTTAAGACTCTGTACTCCCAATTAGGGGGTACAGGTTTGATACCTGGTCAGGGAACTAAGATCTCACATAGCATGTGGTACAGCCAAAATATATATATATAAAGAAATACTAAGCCTCAATTACTAACTAGACATCTGACATCTCCAAATTCTGAACTACATATGGTTTTTGTTCAGCTAAATTACAACCACAGATTTTTGTGATATTATAAGAAGATTAAGAAAATTATTCTAACAAAGTATATAAGGAGAAGGATAACAAACTATGATCTGAATAGGAGGAAAGATTTAGAGCTTAAAATAATGTCAGCTTCATCCAATGTCTTTGTCAGTGATTAAGAAAAAAGCTGGGGAGGTGGGTGTGAATCTCTTCAGTCCATATGACTGTCCATCTCTTTCCAAATACTGCTGTTTTAACCAAAGCAGAGACTCTCTTAGTGGATGTGGTGATGAAGTCATGATTTAAAGGAAATAAATATGGGTGCAGAAATTCTCTGCAGCAGAATGACCCTTCTTGGAAATCACTTTATAAGAGTAAATATGGAGCTTCTGACATCACAGTACCTGAGTATTTTGAATGTTTAAAATTCATATCTAAATGAGAAAACTGGGGAGTAAACTTACATGGACTAAAATTACAAATAAATACAGTTTACATGGAGTTCCACCCGATACTTAACTGCACTTTGCATAGCGGTGTCCCAAATCTACGGAAAAGAGTTTTAATGACAAATACTGAAATGATCATCAAGATCTTAAGGAAGGAGGGAAGACCTTTAGAAATGATCTTGTCTAAGCCTCCATTTTTACAGTTGAGTAAATGGAGGCCGTTAGTGATTTACCTAAAGTTTCACATCTAGTAATGGTAGTTTGTTCTGAACATTTGGTATACCTGGGAGGATTTCTTTTCCCCCAATACAACATGCTGCCTGACTCTAAGAGAACGATGATAAGGTCAAAAAAAATTTTTTTTTTATAAAACCACCACATATACTCAGTCTCAGAGCCTTAGAAGATGCCCTACAGAAGGACATGAGTTAGAAGAATGGGGAGGAAGACTCAGGTTGCAAAAATAATCTACATCATAATGGGAATATGAGCAATCTGAAGTTGAAAATGTTTTTATAGATTTCAACAATTTTAATATTTATACATTCAAATGGGATATTCTAGACCCTTGCCAGAACTATTCTGCTCCACTTTTCTGTGAAAAGAACAATCTCTTACAGAGAATATATTTTCATATTAGTTTTTTGAGAAAATATTTTTAAATAAAGCCTGTTACTCAGGCAGTGTGGTTCTTCTTGGCCTTGGAGTATGTCTGCTTGGCATGAGGGTTGGAAATGTTCCTTAGCTTTGGCCTTGTGGATGCTTACAGGAGATTTCAGGAATACTTGCATACTACCAACTATCAATTTGCAGAAAGTAGTTTCTAGTATTCAAGGCTAACTATTTAGCATCCCTACTGATTTGTCTACTGGAAACTCTGGATCAGTCTTGGATTATGAAGGCTGGAAAAGTACTTGGGCTACAGGTGCACCAGGAAGCACACATTAACCAGGGGGAGAGAAGGGGAAACAAACAAACAAACAAAAAAAAGACTAGAAAATAAGAAGAGGACCAAGTATGGTTTCAGGAAGGGAGAGAGCTAACCCACTACTCCTGCCTATCTTTTCCTCCATTTTAAATGGAAAAGTATCCCCAAATGTAACCCCTCTATCTGTCTGTATGTTATGACCATGGCTTTCCTATTCCTAAGACTGTCTATGTGTAACAGGCATGAATTTGTAAGCACAGTCTCTGGTGTAAAGAAATACTCAACTATTTTATTCTTAACAGATTGATATGTTTAAATGCTGTCACTGAATTGGAAATTTAGCATCAGACATTATTCTAATGCAACTCCCCCATTAAGCTGTGCTTGAAACCCAGGGTTTTAGCACCAAAGCACTAAGTCCCCAAGACCCATAGTTTCAACAGTTTCCACCATGACACCTACTATTCTAGCCTGCATGATGTCTCCATTTAAGGTCTTACCTCTCTTGCTGGAGTCAACAGAACTTTGCCAATGTGCGTGTTTTCTGCTCAGGGTCTGTTTTCCTAGGTATACCATATAACCATCTCTTCTAAGTCTCCCTGTCTTCATGTCGCTGCCACTGAGCACTGCACAGCAGTAATTCTTTATTTCAGGACTCTAGGCCATCATCCTCTTTCCATTACAAGGAAAATCTTCCCTTTCACCCCTCAACCATCTCTCCTTCTTCCTCTCCATTTCTCTCTTACTTGTCCATTGGGGACACGTGCCTAATTTTGGCCTCCTCCCGTATTTATGGGAGTCATGGGAAGAGTAACTTTAAGCAACCTCTGTTTTCTGCCCTGCAAAAGTCCATCAGGAAGGAAACACTTAGGCTCTGGATACCTGGTTAAAATTTGTGGGGAGATGGTATAAGAGATTGAAAGGAAAAAATATAGGGGAAAATGTAATGTCTCAATTATTTTGCCACACTCTTTGACCTTGCACATCATCCACCTTTCCTTCTGCATGGGAATCTTCCTCTGTTTCTAATATATTTCAGTAAACAAAGAAAATTGTTTTTGCATCAACTCTTCCTCTGCCAAATCAATAGAACTGCTCCTAGCTCTTCACCCCTCATTCCCTCTGGGACCCACTATGAACTGTTCCCTACCTGAATCTTAGCCTATTAAATTCCACACTGGCCTCCAATCCCAAATTTTAATCTTAAATTTGCTTCTTTTTTACTTCTATTTAACATTTCACTCCACTGATGATCTCTCTTCAGAAAATTACCTTCCATTTTTGCTTTTATGAAAAGCAAAAGGACATCATCCTCCTTTATCTCTTCTCTTGCTTCTTATCACATGAAATTCCCTCTTCTTTGCTTTGACACTGTATGCCTTGTCCATTAGTCAGGGAGTTGATTTAATTTTATTTCTTTAACTCACAACTCTTTGCTGTTGATTTCCGAATCTGGATCTCCAGTTTGGATGTGTTAGCATACTTCCAGCCCCATGGTTCCATTTGTTTTGTTAGGAGAATTCCTCTTGAATACTTTATAGTTATCTAAAATCATCATTTCTTAAGCTTTACTGGGGCTTCCCAGGCGGCACTAGTGGTAAAAAACCCATCTGCTAATGCAGGTTTGATTTCTAGATCGGGTAGATCCCCTGGAGGGAGGGTATGGCAAACCAATCCAGCATTCCTGCCTCCAGAATCCCATGGACAGAGGACACTGGCGGGCTATAGTCTACAGGGACTCAAAGAATCATACACAACTGAAGCAACTTAGCATATGCAAAGCTTTACTGTAGGATTAAATTCCCCTCATGATTCCTCAGTGTCATCAGCTTTTCATCCTCTACAGCTCAAAGCCCTGGTCTTCCTGACATAAGTAAGTAAAGTCACTCAGTCGTGTCCGACTCTTTGTGACCCGATGGACTGCAGCCCACCAGGCTCCTCAGTCCATGAGATTCTCCAAGCAAGAATACTGGAGTGGGTTGCCATTTCCTTCTGCAGGGGATCTTCCCGACCCAGGGATCGAACCCGGGTCTCCCGCATTGGAGGCAGACGCTTTAACCTCTGAGCCACAAGGGAAAAAGGCACGATTTTCAACATTGCTCATTATTAGAGAAATGCAAATCAAAACTACAAGGAGGTACCACCTCACATCATTCAGAATGGCCATCATTAAAAGAGTCTACAAATAACAAATGCTGAAGAGGATGTGGAGAAAAGGGAAGCTTTCTACACTGTTCCACTATGGAAAACAGTATAAAGATTCCCCAGAAAAGTACACTTATCATATGATTGAGGAATCCCACTCCTGGACATATATCTGGACAAAACTATAATGCAAAAAGATACATTTACCCTTATGGTCATAGCAGCAGCATTCATAAAGGAGAAGACATGGAAACAACCTAAATGTCCGTTAACAGATGAATGAATAAAGAAGACATGGTACATATATACAATAAACTACTACTCAGACATAAAAAAGAACAAAATAACACCATTTGTAGCAACATGGATGCAACTAGAGATCATTTTACTAAGTGAAGTAAATCAGAAAGAAAAAGACAAATACCACAATATATATCACTTATATTTGGAATCTAAAATATGACACAGATGAACTTATCTATAAAACATAAACAAACTCACAGACATAAAGAACAGACTCATGGTGGAGGGGAGGGAAAGGAATGGAGTAGGCATTTGAGGTAAGTAGATGGAAACTATTACATATAGAATAGATAAACAATAAGGCCTTACCATACAGCACAGGGAGTTATATTCAACATCATGAGATAAACCATAATGGAAAAGAATACAAAAAAGTGTATATATTTTGATATATGTATAACTGAATCAACTTGCTGTACAGCAGAAATTAACATAACATTGTAAGTCAACTGTACTTCAGTTTTTAAAAAATCCCTGGTCTTGTTAAACTCTTCTCTCTCTCCCACATCCAGCTTACATAAAACAAGTCATCAAATCTAATGGTTTGATGGTTCATTTAAAAATCACTTTTATGGGTCCTTTCTGTTTATTTCTACTCCTTCCATCCTACTGCTGGGTCTTCACAATTCACTGATCCAAAATGTGGATTTGTAGTTGGTTTCTTCACTTTTGGTTTTTCTCCCTCCACATCTGTATACATTAAGGTCAAGTTATTTAAGCTTCAATTTTAGCTTCCCTGGTGTCTCAGTGGGTAAAGAATTTGCCTGCAATGCAGGAGACCTGGGTTTGATCTCTCGGTTGGGAAGATCCCCTAGAGGAGGGGCATGGCAACCCACTCCAGTATTCTTGCCTGGATAAATCCCATGGACAGAGGAGCCTGGTGGGCTGCAGTCCATGGGGTCTCGAAGAGTTGGATACGACTGAGGAACTAAGCACAGCAGCACATACATTATCCGCTAACTATTTTATAACCTCCTGTTCCCCATAGGATAAAAAGAAAAAAAGCCAAACTACAGAGTCTGAATTTTAAAGCTCCCTTTGTCCTCTAGCAATATTCCATCTTCTACTAATCCTTAACATCACTATTATAGGTTCTTTTACCGACGATATGCCTTGCTCACTTGTTTACCTGCCTTTGTAGCTTTCATCTCTCTTCCTGAAGTACCAGTCCCACTTCCTGACTACCTACTTTTTCATCAAAGCCTAATTAAGTTCTGTCTCCTAAGTCTTCCAAGACTACTGAGCTTCTACAAACTATTTTACTTAAATTTTCTGCAATTCAACATTTAACCAATGACGTTTTCACTCCATTATATTTAAACATAATTAGAATAAGAAGTCTAAGCTGCTGGTGCTTAAGGATACTTCACTTGTTTCATTTATAGCTCCTAAACACAAAAGACTTCCCCCCAAACTTACTGACTTAATGGAGAATCTTTTCTTGTAGGACTGGATCATGACTATATTGACTGCATACTATCCTTTATGTACTAGAAGTAAAAATGATTTTAAATGAGTTTCTCATACTGTAGCCAAATTAACAGTCTGGTACCTCATATATAAAGAATGCAATAATTATTTTAAAGAACACCAAACCTATTATCTCATTTGATTATCACATTCCAACAAAGTAGCTACTGCTGCTAAGTTGCTTCAGTCGTGTCTGACTCCGTGCGACCCCACAGACAGCAGACCACCAGGCTCCTCTGTCCCTAGATTCCCCAGGCAAGAATACTGGAGTGGGTTGCCATTTCCTTCTCCAATGCATGCATGCATGCTAAGTCGCTTCAGTCATGTCCGAATCTGTGCGACCCTATGGACAGCAGCCCACCAGGCTCCTCCATCCATAGGCTTCTCCAGGCAAGAATACTGGGGCAGGTTGCCATTTCCTTCTCCACAACAGGGTAGAAATGGCAATAATTATACAGCTAATACGTATCATTATGTGTCAGGCATTGTATTTCCTCATTTATTGTTTCATGTGTTACTTACTGCATTATGTCATATAATCCTTTAACAGCATTGTCAGAAGGCACTACTATTATTACCTACCTTCAAACCTACACCATGTGTTCTTATATTCATGACACGTTAAGTAAACCAGTATAAGATTTCTGCAAATTTGTATAGCTACTTATTCCTATGGCTGAGACCAGCTTCTAACTATCTTATTACCAACAGAGTGAACTTTTAAGCCCATTCTGAGTCAATTACTTTAATCTGTGTGCATATATGCTTTTATTTTTGGTCCAAATTATTATTTTCTCTACTTTAAGGGTTTGGTCTAAAAGATTTGCTTTTATATTATAACTGAGGCTCCATAGCTCAGGGGTTAGAGCACTGGTCTCACAAAAGATTTGCTTTTATATCATGTGCATTAATTACCAATCCCAAAGAAAGGCAATGCCAAAGAATGCTCAAACTACTGCATAATTTGCACTCATCTCACACACTGGTCAAGTGATGCTCAAAATTCTCCAAGCCAGCCTTCAACAATACATGAACCGTGAACTTCCAGATGTTCAAGCTGGTTTTAGAAAAGGCAGAGGAACCAGAGATCGAATTGCCAACATCTGCTGGATCATCAGAAAAGCAAGAGAGTTCTAGAAACACATCTATTTCTGCTTTATTGACTATGCCAAAGCATTTGACTGTGTGGATAACAAGAAACTGTGGAAAATTCTGAAAGAGATGGGAATACCAGACCACCTGACCTGCCTCTTGAGAAACCTGTATGCAGGTCAGGAAGCAACAGTTAGAACTGGACATGGAAAAACAGATCGGTTCCAAATAGGAAAAGGAGTACAAGACTGTATATTGTCACTCTGCTTATTTAACTTACGCAGAGTACATCATGAGAAACACCAGGCTGGAAGAAGCACAAGCTGGAATCAAGATTGCTGGGAGAAATATCAATAACCTCAGATATGCAGATGACACCACCCTTATGGCAGAAAGTAAAAAACCAAAGAGCCTCTTGATGAAAGTGAAAGATGAGAGTGAAAAAGCTGGCTTAAAACTCAACATTCAGAAAACTAAGATGATGGCATCCGGTCCCGTCACTTCATGGGAAATAGATGGGGAAACAGTGGAAACGGTGTCAGATTTTATTTTGGGGGGCTCCAAAATCACTGCAGTCAGTGACTGCAGCCATGAAATTAAAAAACATTTACTCCTTGGAAGGAAAGCTATACCAACCTAGACAGCATATTAAAAAGCAGAGACATTACTTTGTCCACAAAGGTTCATCTAGTCAAGGCTATGGTTTTTCCAGTAGTCATGTATGGATGTGAGAGTTGGACTACAAAGAAAGCTGAGCACCAAAGAATTGATGCTTTTGAACTGTGGTGTTAGAGAAGACTCTTTAGAGTCCTTTGCAAGGAGATCCAACTAGTCCATCCTAGAGGAGATCAGTCCTGGGTGTTCACTGAAAGGACTGATGTTGAAGCTGAAACTCCAATACTTTGGCCACCTGATGCGAAGAGCTGACTCTTTTGAAAAGACCCTGATGCTAGGAAAGATCGAGGGCAGGAGGAGAAGGAGACAACAGAGGATGAGATGGTTGGATGGCATCACTGACTCAATGGACATGGATTTGGGCAGACTCCGTCAGTTGGTGATGGACAGGGAGGCCTGGTATGCTGCAGTTCATCCGGTCTCAAAGAGTCGGATACGACTGAGCGACTGAACTGAACTGATCATCGCCAAATTAAGTTTATTGTTTTTGTAACATTTTTCTTTGATAAATTATAGTTATATAAAGTAGTTTAACAGTTTGTACTCTAGGGACAGACTGACCATTTTTAATCAGCCTTCTACCCCTTACTAACTCTCTCATTTTAGGCAAGTTTTGTAATCTAAGATGAGCTCCCTTTAGTCTATAAGCTAGAGATAATTACAAGACTATTTGATATAATTACTACAGGATTAAATGTGGTAAAACATGTACAAGCACTTAGATTACTGACTGACATATAGTAATCACTCAACAAATGATGTACTGTTATTATTGTTCTTTCAAAACATATTTGAATACATATTACTTAACATATAATTGAATACATACTTTTTGTATATATTCAAGAATACAGACTTGTTATAAATACCAAGAATAAAGTGTTAATAAGACCAGCATATCTGGAAAACTCAGCAGTGGCCACAGGACTGGAAAAGGTCAGTTTTCATTCCAATCTCAAAGAAAGGCAATGCCAAAGACTGGGGGCAGGAGGAGAAGGGGACGACCGAGGATGAGATGGCTGGATGGTATCACGGACTCAGTGGATGTGAGTCTGAGTGAACTCCGGGAGTTGGTGATGGACAAGGAGGCCTGGCGTGCTGCGATTCATGGGGTCGCAAAGAGTCGGACACGACTGAGCGACTGAACTGAACTGAACTGAACTTTCAAGTATGTGGTGGAGCCTGCTGCAGAGAGCAGCCACTACTCCTGACCACGGCTGAATATCAGGTCCTCCAAATCAGAGATCCTCTCTCTATTACTCTAGTCAGTTTGGGGTTCCAAGTATTTACCTTTCTAAGTCGCTGTGAGGTTGAGAGGTAATGTATGTAAACCTCCTAGCACTGAGCCTAGCGCACAGTAGGTCTATAGTTAATGGGAGCTGCCATGTTTCTGAGTTCAGTACAAAGCAGTGCCCCCTAGAGGTGGAAGGTGAGGGGCCACAGTTCAGTTCAGTCGCTCTGCTGTGTCTGACTCTTTGTGACTCCATGGACCACAGCACGCCCTGCCTCCCTGACCATCACCAACTCCCGGAGTTTACTCAAACCCATATCCATCGAGTCAGTGATACCATCCAACCATCTCATCCTCTGTCGTCAATTTTCTCCTCCAGCCTTCAATCTTTCCCAGCATTAGGGTCTTTTCCAAGGAGGCAATTCTTCTCATCAGGTAGCCAAAGTATTGGATTTTCAGCTCCAAAGTATTGGCGTTTCCACAGTGGCCTGCTGCAGGGTCGGGGGCAGTGAGTGTAGCAGAGATTGTACAGGACCTTTTGAAGGAGGTCACCGTTAGGTGCCCAATATGCTACTGGAGGTCAATGGAGAAATAACTCCAGAAAGAATGAAGGGATGGAGCCAAAGCAAAAACAATACCCAGTTGTGGATATGACTGGTGATAGAAGCAAGATTCAATGCTGTAAAGAGCAGTATTGCATAGGAACCTGGAATGTTAGGTCGATGAATCAAGGCAAATTGGAAGTGGTCAAACAAGAGATGGCAAGGGTGAACGTCGACATTCTAGGAATCAGCGAACTAAAATGGACTGGAATGGGTGAATTTAACTCAGATGACCATTATATCTACTACTGTGGACAGGAATCCCTCAGAAGAAATGGAGTAGCCATCATGGTCAACAAAAGAGTCCGAAATGCAGTACTTGGATGCAATCTCAAAAATGACAGAATGATCTCTGTTCGTCTCCAAGGCAAACCATTCAATATCACAATTATCCAAGTCTATGCCCCAACCAGTAATGCTGAAGAAGCTGAAGTTGAACGGTTTTATGAAGACCTACAAGACCTTTT
>SJXQ01007906.1:418692-439666 GCA_006408695.1 Aepyceros melampus
CCAAATAGGAAAAGGAGTATGTCAAGGCTGTATATTGTCACCCTGTTTATTTAACTTAGATGCAGAGTACATCATGAGAAGTGCTGGACTGGAAGAAACACAAGCTGGAATCAAGATTGCCAGGAGAAATATCAATAACCTCAGATATGCAGATGACACCACCCTTATGGCAGAAAGTGAAGAGGAGCTAAAAAGCCTCTTGAGGAAAGCGAAAGAAGAAAGCAAAAAAGTTGGCTTAAAACTCAACATTCAGAAAATGAAGATCATGGCATCTGGCCCCATCACTTCATGGGAAATAGATGGGGAAACAGTGGAAACAGTGAGAGACTTTATTTTGAGGGACTCCAAAATCACTGCAGATGATGGCTGCAGATGGTGACTGCAGCCGTGAAATTAAAAGACACTTACTCCTTGGAAGAAAAGCTATGGCCAACCTAGATAGTATATTCAAAAGCAGAGACATTACTTTGCCAACTAAGGTCCATCTAGTCAAGGCTATGGTTTTTCCTGTGGTCATGTATGGATGTGGGAGTTGGACTGTGAAGAAAGCTGAGCACCAAAGAATTGATGCTTTTGAAGTGTGGTGTTGGAGAAGACTCTTGAGAGTCCCTTGGACTGCAAGGAGATCCAACCAGTCCATTCTGAAGGAGATCAGCCCTGGGATTTCTTTGGAAGGAGTGATGCTAAAACTGAAACTCCAGTACTTTGGCCACCTCCTGCGAAGAGTTGACTCATTGGAAAAGACTCTGATGCTGGGAAGGATTGGGGGCAGGAGGAGAAGGGGACGACAGGGGATGAGATGGCTGGATGGCATAACGGACTCGATGAACATGAGTCTGAGTGAACTCCAGGAGATGGTGATGGACAGGGAGGCCTGGTGTGCTGCGAATCATGGGGTTGCAAAGAGTCGGACACGACTGAGTGACTGAACTGAACTGAACCATTATGTTCCTTACCTCCACCATAGTTTGGCCTCAGGTCAAAAAACAGGGAGGGAACACAGTCTCGCCCATCAACAGAAAATTGCATTAAAATTTACTGAGCCTGGCCCCGCCCATCAGAACAAGGCCTAGTTTTCCCCTCAGTCAGTCTCTCCCATCAGGAAGCTTCCATAAGCCTCTTATCCTTCTCCATCAGAGGGCAGACAGACTGAAAACCACAATCAAAGAAAACTATTCAAACTGATCACATGTCTGACTCTTTGCAACCCCATGGCCTATAGCCACCAAGCTCATCCATCCATGGGATTCTCCAGGCAAGAACACTGGAGTGGGTTGCCATGCCCTTCTCCAGGGGATCTTCCCAATCTAGGGATCGAACCCAGGTCTCCCGCACTGCAGGCAGATGCTTTAACCTCTGAGCCACCAGGGAAGCCCGCGTGGACCACAGCCTTGTCTAACGCAATGAAACTATGAGCCATGCCATGTGGGGCCACCCAAGATGGACGGGTCACGGTGGAGAGTTCTGAGAGAATGTGGTCCACTGGAGAAGGGAATGGCCAACCACTTCCATATTCTTGCCTTGAGAACCCCATGAACAGTATGAAAAGGACCACAGTTAGAGTCAGCCAGAATCCTCTGTGGTCAAATGGGAGTAAGAGTCTACAATGAGAGTCACACTGGTCCTCTGTGGTCAGATCTAGAGAGATCCAGAGAGAGAAAGAGCATCAGACAAGATCAGACTCTGAAAACAGGCACAGCCACCAACCAGGATCTTCACACATCTGAGGTTGGAAAGAGCTGCTGGCAACGTGGCTCATTCAGCCGAACCCTTAGAGCTGCATACAGACAGACAGGGCCAAGTGCAGCCATGATGAGTCTAGGAAGTCTTGACAGCAGCTCAGGACCCTGGTGGCTCATCACCTTCTGAGCTGCCCCTCTGCAAACTGCAAGCCTTGTGGAAGCCAAGACAGGTCCCAGGGTGAGCCTTGAAGGATTCTAAAGGTTTGTCTGCTTCAAAGCAGCCCTATCACTCCTTCTGTGGTCAAACTGTGTTTTGCCACTCAGTGTGTTACAAGGGACATATCACAATGTGCTGATCTCATTGAACACTGAACTGCAAATCTACTTGTGCTTGAAATACACCTGTTAGGCTCCTCATTCCTCTCTGTAAAGTCCTTACTCTTCAGCTTGGTAAAAGACACCCACGATCCGCATGCTCACCAGCTGTCTCCCTCCCTACTCCCCACCTCAAACCCCTCATGCACCATCCACACATGACTACACTCAACAGCAAGAGCCCTTTTGTCATCCTGGCATTTCCTGTTGCCTCTGCCTGAAGTGCACTTCCCTACCCTGAAGACGTGAAAGCATCTCTCTCAAGATTTAGCCTAGCTCATCTTCAACCTTTCCCTAAGCATGCTCAAGGCAAGAGTAACCACTCTCTTTTGGTTACCCTAATGCCCATACAGACTCCTATTATACCAAGTAGAATACTCTCAACACTGGGTTTACTTGCTATGTCTGTATCCCCCCACCCTCCCCTCCACCACAAGGCTAAAAAGTCCTAAGGGCTGGGGAGGCATGGGATCTTTGTGTCTGGCCCAGAGTAGCTGATTAATAAATGTTTTTAGGAGAGTGAAAAAGCTGGTTTAAAACTCAATATTCAAAAACTAAGATCATGGCATCCAGTCCCATCATTTCACGGCAAATAGATGAGGAAACAAGGGAAACAGTGACAGATTTTATTTCCCTAGGCTCCAAAATCACTGAAGATAGTGTTTGTAGCCATGAAATAAAAACACGCTTGCTCCTTGGAAGCAAAGCTATGACAAACCTCGATAGCATACTGAAAAGTGGAGACATCATTTTGTTGACAAAAGTCAGGACAGTTAAAGTTATGGCTTTTCCAGTAGTCATGTATGGATGTGAGAGTGGAACCATAAAGAAGCCTGAGTGCTGAAGAATTGATGCTTTTGACCTGTGGTGTTGGAGAAGACTCTTGAGAGTCCCTTGGACTGCAAGGAGATCCAACCAGTCCATCCTAAAGGAAATCAGTTCTGAATGTCCATTGGAAGAACTGATGCTGAAGCTGAAGCTCCTGATGCGAAGAGCTGATTGCTTGGAAGAGACCCTGATGCTGGGAAAGATTCAGGGCAGGAGAAGAAGGGGGTGACAGAGGATGAGATGGTTGGATGGCATCACCGACTCAATGGACATGAGTTTGAACAAACTCTGAGAGATAGTGACGGACAGGGAGGCCCGGCGTGCTGCCTCCATGGGGTCGCAGAGTCAGACAGGACTGAGGGACTGAGTGGCAACAAAGGGTGGGTGCTCTGGGGGGGTGAAGACCAGTGTGTGTCTGGGCTCCGGTAACATGGGGATGAAAGCCCTTGCCCTGCTCACAGGAAGCTCACTGTGGATGACAGAAAGGAGTAGAAAAAGAACAATGGAATGGGGTGAGTCAGGGTGTGGCATGTTGTGTGAACTCAGCTGAGGGGCACTCAGCCCAGTGGGGAAAAGACCTGTGTTCAAGGGTCTTCCCAGAGGACTCTACACGTGATCTGGATAGTGCTGGACCAGAGAAGTCAGCCGCACAGAAAGAAAGACAGGTCAGAGCCACTCTGGACCAAGAGAGGAGCAGGTTCAAGGCAAAGAAAGTGCGAGCAGTGGACGCGTGGCAATGGCTCAGATTCAACTTAGCTGTTAGAGTTTGGTGACTCTGCATAAATAAAAAGCAGAGGGCAGGGGAGGAAGCCACGGTCAAGATGCTTCCCATGTATCTGCCCTGCAGGTAGATAGATGACAGAGCCCGGGAGAGTGGGCAGGTATTTGGAAGAGGGAAGAGAGGCTTCCATTTTGATCACGCTGAGGCTGAGATGCTGAGGAACCCCGGGTGGGTCTTCTTGGTAGGCAATGAACAATCCATTCTTGAGGCTCAGGAAAGTGTTCTCGATGAGAAAAGTAAACGTGGAACTCATCAACAAAAAGGTGATAGCTGGAGCCACGCGTGCAGATGAAATCCTCCACAGAGGGTGTACACGAGTGAAAAGAAGTGCAAGCCCCGGGACATACCACACGTGTAGGTGAAATTCCTAAGGCAGAAGCTGACACAGAATACCCAGGGATACAGGGAGAAAAAAGAGATCAAGTTGCATACGATATTAGGAAGAAGGGAGCTGGCGGAGGAGGGGGAGAGGCGTGACAGGGAGTGATCTACAGAGTCAAATCCTGCAAAGTGGCAAGTAAGCAAAAGAGCCTGAGAAACGCTCATTTGTGGGCCAAACTGTCCCCACCCTCGTCAGCCTGCGGTACAAATGAGATCACATTAATAGTAGCAGCCCATATTTCCATCTCACATATATCACTAGCTCACTGCCAACTATCTGCAGAGCAGCATCTCCACTCCCTTGGAAAAAGTCCGTGCTTCTCAGCATTTCTGGGAGTGCCTCGCGATGTCGAGCACAAGCCCACAAGAGTTCTTGTGTCTCTTCCACACAAACCCCATCTTGATGTCCACGGCAACTGAGGACGGCCGCTCCCGTGGTGGCTGCCTGCCCTGAACTGTTCCCAAGATCCACAGGCTCCATCTCCTGAAGTGCCGAAGCTCCAGACTTTCCTGATGCCAGGGCAATAGAGCGCCTACACTCTGAATTCCTCCCTGAGGTGAGGCTACATCACTGTCTGCAAAGTGGAGAAGCCCCTTCTTTGCCATCTGTTCGTGTTCCACGAAAAGGCCTTCCTGAGCTGTGTCCTCGGCCCATCTGTCCTGGGCCTGAGCTCTAGAGCAGACAGCAGAGCCCCCTCCCCAGGAACCACCTGCACCCTGGTCTCTGCCCCAGGGACCAAGTCCCCCCAGGGACCCTACACAAACAGATCCTTTGGGAGCTTCACTCCACCAGCTTACCAAAACCCTCCACACCCACGCTTCACAGGCAGGACACCTGGCCACAGGGTGATTTATCAACGTGTCGGTCATGGTTACAGTTGGCCAAAGGCGTTTCAGCAGAACAGCTGATAAGAAGGTCAGATTGCAGTGGGGAGAGGAGAAGCTGGGATGTGGCTGAAGTCTGGCAAATAGAACAGCAGGTAGGGAAGAGGGCAGGAAGGTTTAAGGAGACAAAAGGTGGTTGGAAACAAGGGAGCGACTTGCCCTGAGCCGCACGCTGAGGAGAAGGAGCCTGCAGAACAGGGAGAGGTGACCCCAGACACTGAGAGGAGAGGGGGCCTGCGGGAAACCCCGGGTGCAAGGCGAGCCGAGGCCCCTCGGGTGGGTGAGCCCCGAGGAGGCCCTGGCTTCAGCGAGGGGCCTGGCTGCAGGAGTCCAAGCGCAGAGAAGGGATTGGAGACAGACGACAAGGACTCTGCTGGGGCCTGCTTCAGAGAGCGAAGCTGTGGGCTGGGAAGTCCCAAGCCTGACGAGAACCAGTCGCCTCAGCTCTCATGCCTGTAGCACATTCTTTCCAGTGACAGAGACATCACTTAGAGTCCCTCTCTGTGACTCAGAGTCTGGGTTTCTGTTTGGCCACTTAATTTTAGGAATAATGACAGCTGCTTCCAAGAGTCAATTTTCTTTCCTTCTCTTAGTCACACTATGCTTGGGACTCTGACATGACAATCACTGAGTGTATAGCTCCGGCCTGTAGCCCGAGTTGCAGTGTAAAACTTCCTGGGGGAAAAGGAGAGTCCACTTTTAGAGGAGGTGGTTGTCCCTGTTTTATGTAACTTACCACAAAGAGAGGGGTCAGAACTGGCCCTAGAACAAAGGGTATTGCTCACCCCACTCGGGAGCGTGGGCCCACAGGACACAGCAGTAGGCCCGACAATGTGTCATAGCACTTGGGCGAGTGTGAAATAAGTGAGATATTACACCACTCAGACTCGCAAACAGTGACAACAGCTGGCCTCTGGTCCCACCACTTCATGGCAAATGGATGGGGAAACAGTGGAAACAGTGAGAGACTTTATTTTGCGGGGCTCCAAAATCACTGCAGATGGTGGTGACTACAGCCATGCAATTAAAAGATGCTTGCTCCTTGGAAGGAAAGTTATGACCAACCTAGATAGCATATTGAAAAGCAGAGACATTACTTTGCCAACAAATGTCCATCTAGTCAAGGCTATGGTTTTTCCAGTGGTCATGTACAGATGTGAGAGTTGGACTGTGAAGAAAGCTGAGCACCAAAGAATTGATGCTTTTGAACTGTGGTGTTGGAGAAGACTCTTGAGAGTCCCTT
The DNA here is from genome assembly GCA_006408695.1 of Aepyceros melampus. Taxonomy (NCBI): domain Eukaryota; kingdom Metazoa; phylum Chordata; class Mammalia; order Artiodactyla; family Bovidae; genus Aepyceros; species Aepyceros melampus. Next base: position 424,868 of record SJXQ01007906.1, read on the forward strand.
GGACTGCAAGGAGATCCAACCAGTCCATCCTGAAGGAAATTGGTCCTGAATATTCATTGGAAGGACTGATATTGAAGCTGAAACTCCAATACTTTGGCCACCTGATGGAAGAGCTAACCCATTGGAAAAGACCCTGATGCTGGGAAAGATTGAAGGCGGAGGAGAAGGGGCAGAGGATGAGATGGCTGGATGGCAGCACCGACTCAGTGGACATGAGTTTGAGTGAACTCCGGGAGTTGGTGATGGACAGGGAGGCCTGGCGTGCTGCAGTCTACGGAGTCGCAAAGAGTCGGACACGACTGGGCGACGGAACTGAACACCACTTAGACTCACAAACAGTGACAACAGTGATCAAACAGAGAAAAAGACCCTCACTGGATCTGCAGTTTGAAACTAGGGTTTGTGCTAGAATTTGCCTCCATGCTAAACTGCTGTTCGAGGGTCACACACTCAAAAGCTTATGGATGAACAGCGGGTATCTGGAAGGCGTGAGCCAGCCGGGAGCCAGCTTCTGTCCCCTCCAAAGGACAACCACACCTCAGCCCCAGTTGCTGCCTTTCATGGAGGTGACCTGACTCTTCAGGGAGAGGCTGCAGGGCCAGATTCTTCTCTGCAATCTCCAGATGTTTGAAGGTGGTGGAGCAATTCCATTAAACAGTGACAACACACAGGGCAGGCAAGACGACACGCAGAGTCACAATCTGAACTTCACTTCTAAATAGATTTCAGTGCATTCTGCTTCTTGAAAGATTCTGTGTGTGTTTTTAGAAACCGTGTCTCTGAGAGACAATAAGTGAAGTGAAAGTGGCTCAGTCCTGTCCGACTCTTTGTGACCCCGTGGAGTATACAGTTCATGAATTCTCCAGCCCAGAATACTAGAGTGGGTAGCCTTTCCCTTACTCCAGGGATCGAGTCCAGGTCTCCTGCATTGCGCGCAGGTGCTCTACCGGCTGAGCCACAAGGGAAACCCTGAGAGACAGTAAGAACGGACTCTAAGAGGTGCCTGCCTGCCTGCCTGCTCAGGCTCCCTCCCTGGAGCTGGTCTGCACCCTTCAAGCTTCTCCAGAGAGTGAGCTGGCTCTGTTTTCCTCTCCAGAGAGGGCGCCCCTGGAAGGGCTGGGGACAATGACACCCCGGGATGTAGCTGTTCATGCTCCAAAGCTCTAGCCTGTGCATCGCCCAAACTGAAATGACTTTCAGGGCTGGCCCTTTAAAAATCGAGCACGCCGCGGGGGCAAACTCCTCCTCCAGGGAGGTTCCTTTAAATGAGAGCCAGCTGGTCGGTCAGCCGCGGCTTTTACTCCAAAGCGCTACCTACAGTGGAGGTGTCCCCCCCGGAGGGAGGCGGCATGGCTCAAGCGTTCGTCAACAGCAAGATCCAGCCTGGGAAGGTGGTCGTGTTCATCAAGCCCACCTGCCCCTTCTGCAGAAAGACTCAGGAGCTTCTCAGCCAACTGCCCTTCAAACAAGGGCTTTTGGAATTTGTCGATATTACAGCCGCCGGTAACACCAGTGAGATTCAAGATTACTTGGAGCAGCTCACCGGAGCCAGAACGGTGAGCCTGGGGTCTCCTGCTCAAAGGCTGGGGTGCGGGGGTTGGACGGGGGAAGGCTCCCGGATGCCTTTGTCTGTGACTGGGGTGGCCCGTGCCTTCCTCGGGGACACCGCTAGGGCTTCGTCGCTCTGAGAGGGTGCGGGGGAGGGCGCCCGAGACAAGAGCTGCTTCCTTGAATAGGCAGCGGACCTCGGCCCACGGGACGGGGGTGCGCAGCCGACCGGTGCTGGGCGTCAAGGCGGGCGGGCGGGCCGGCCGGCAGCTGTGTCCTGGAATCGCCGCCGCCGAGGAGCGCTCTGCAGTCTTTGTTTTCAGCACTGACAGCCTGAGCTTGCAGGGCTGAGCGGTGGAAGGAGGGGTGGAGGGGCCATGGCTGAGCCCTCTGTGTCTGCTGTTGAGCAAGAACTCAGAGCACTCTTTCCTCGGGGTTCACAGGGCCCCGTGGCATTTGCTCTCCTTCAGTCTTTTCCTCTGGGCTGGGCTCTCTTTAACCTTAAATTTTCTCCTTCTTCCGTATCTTATTTCATTCCTCCCACTGGAAAAACAAAACAAAACACCTAATGACTCGTTGTGGCTCCTTGACCTAAATGAGGGGATAGTTCCAGGCCTGTCGAGTTAGGGATGTCAGAGGCCAGAGTTCCGGCCGGCTCACAGTGGCTTGCTGTGTGATCCTGGCAAGTCACCCCACCTGTGACCCTCAGGGTATCCCTTGGCTGCAACACCAGGCCAGGGGAGACCTCCATGGTCCGTTTTGCTTTGAGTAGGCATCGGGGGCCCCTGCCACGCTCTCTCCTCTGTGTGAAAGAACATCCTCTTCCTTAGCGCCCAGGGCTTCCGGTGTGGTGGCCAACCAGCCAGGCCACCAGATCAGCGCAGGTGCCGCGTGGGAGCATGGTGCCGAGTCATGTCCCACCAGCTCCCTTTCAGGACACACATTCCAGGATACAGTGTTTGCAGATGCACCTGTCCTAGTTGAGATTTAGTTTGAATTTGATGGTGTTTTTTCCTAGGTTCTCAAGGGGAAGCCTGGGAGGCCATTTCTCCCCACTGCTCCAATCAGAAGTCAGCATTCTGGTACTGCTGCTAAGTCGCTTCAGTCGTGTCCAACTCTGTGTGACCCCATAGACGGCAGCCCACCAGGCTCCCCTGTCCCTGGGATTCTCCAGGCAAGAACGCTGGAATGGGTTGCCATTTCCTTCTCCAATGCATGAAAGTGAAAGTGAAGTCGCTCAGTCATGTCCGACTCTTCGCAACCCCATGGACTGCAACCCACCAGGCTCCTCTGTCCATGGGATTTTCCAGGCAAGAGTACTGGAGTGGGTGCCACTGTGCAGAGGGAGGCAAAACTCTACTGCTTCCAGGGACCCCCACTGGGAGCTGAGGACCCTTGGTCTTAGGAAGGTCCTGGAGTAGAGAACACAATGACGAGAGGGCCTCTTGTTGCTTGGCTGGATCACCAGCTATTCAGGCTACTTGGGTCCTAAGCATCAAAGGGCAGTGTGGGTACAGCTGTGGCCCCTGATATGAGGGATCCCTCGGGAAGGGCAGTTTACAGGTGTTGTTGTACATTAGAATCACCTGTGGTGGTGGTTTAGTCTCTAAGTCGTGTCTGACCCTTATGGGTCAGTCCTCTATGACTGTAGCCTGCCAGGACCTTTGTCCATGGGATTCTCCAGGCCAGAAGACTGGAGTGGGTTGCCATTCCTGTCTCCAGGGGATCTTCCCAACTCAGGAATCGAACCCAGGCCGCCTGCATTGCAGGCTGATTCTTTACCAACTGTGTGTGCTACCAGGGAAGCCAGAATCACCTGGGGAACTTAAGAAAAACAAAACGAAACAAAACAAAAAAAACCCTCTCAATGCCTCATTCAGACCCCATGCCAATTAAATCCCACTGGAGAAGGGGCAAACAGGCATCAGTAGTTTTAAAGATCCCTAGGACATGAATGGAGAAGGCAGTGGCACCGCACTCCAGTACTCTTGCCTGGAAAATCCTATGGATGGAGGAGTCTGGTGGGCTGCAGTCCATGGGGTCGCTGAGGGTCGGACACGACTGAGTGACTTCACTTTCACTTTTCACTTTCATGCATTGGAGAGGGAAATGGCAATCCACTCCAGTGTTCTTGCCTGGAGAATCCCAGGGACGGGGGAGCCTGGTGGGCTGCCGCCTATGGGGTTGCACAGAGTTGGACACGACTGAAGCGACTTAGCAGCAGCAGCAGCAGGGGAACATGAATACAAACACGGAGCTGTAAGAGGAGGAAGTGCTGGGGGTGAAATGTAGGCTTGCAAATTGCTATGATTACATCTTAAGTGTTCTCACCACACACACATGCAAATAGTAGCTGTGAGGTCATGGATATGTAAATTAACTTGACTGCAGTAATCATTTCACAGTGTATCTGTGTATCAAACCCTGACACTGTACACCTTAAACACAGATTTGTCAGTTACACCTCAAAAAATGTGGAAGTCAAAATAGAATGTATCTCCCATCAAAAAACCAAAAAAGTAATTCCAATTTGCAACAAGGTTTGGGAGCCACATCTTTCAACCAGCAGCACCTATCCTCTAGCAGGAAGAACAAACCTCTTCACAACAACTTATTCCCCCCTCCCAATTCATTGTAATGCTAACACTTTCTTCTAGTGATCTTTCAAAGTTTGTTCTTGAATTTTTCAAGATATTTTGCACAGGTTCTTGAGTTCTGAATGCATTCCTCCGAGGGGAGAACAAATCCTTTCAGGGTATATAGCTTCATCATCCCTAGCGCTGAAGGTTTTCTGTTCAGAGACTGGAAACCTTGAGAGCTGTCACTATCTTGCTATGCCTGTGGTGCTGTGTAAACAGCAGCAGCCCAGTGGGACTTGACTTATTACAGAAACACAGGACTTCAATCAGGCCACCAAACTGGAGACGCTGGTTTTGGTTTTGCTATAGCCTCAGCTCCTAGATCAGTGCTTTCACTTATTCTTCCCAAAAGTTCTTTCTTTATGTAAATCCAAGTTTTCCTGACCTCTGTCATTCTCCTTCTCTCTGAAGGATGCCTTTGAACATTCCTCACAAGGCAGAACTTTGGGCAACAAATTTGCTTCATTTTTGCTTGTGTGCAGACATCTTTTCGTCCTTTGCTTTTGAAGGATAATTTCACTGAATACAACAAATATTTTTAAGCACCTGCTGTACTAGGCACTTTTCTGAACCCTGGAAATACTGCCATGAACAGAGNCAACCAGCAGCACCTATCCTCTAGCAGGAAGAACAAACCTCTTCACAACAACTTATTCCCCCCTCCCAATTCATTGTAACGCTAACACTTTCTTCTAGTGATCTTTCAAAGTTTGTTCTTGAATTTTTCAAGCTACTTTGCACAGGTTCTTGAGTTCTGAATGCATTCCTCCAAGGGGAGAACACATCCTTTCAGGGTATATAGCTTCATCATCCCTAGCGCTGAAGGTTTTCTGTTCAGAGACTGGAAACCTCGAGAGCTGTCACTATCTTGCTATGCCTGTGGTGCTGTGTGAACAGCAGCAGCCCAGTGGGACTTGACTGATTGCAGAAACATAGGACTTCAATCAGGCCACCAAACTGGAGACGCTGGTTTTGGTTTTGCTATAGCCTCAGCTCCTAGATCAGTGCTTTCACTTATTCTTCCCGAAAGTTCTTTCTTTATGTAAATCCAAGTTTTCCTGACCTCTGTCATTCTCCTCTCTGAAGGATGCCTTTGAACATTCCTCACAAGGCAGAACTTTGGGCAACAAATTTGCTTCATTTTTGCTTGTGTGCAGACATATTTTCGTCTTTTGCTTTTAAAAGATAATTTCGCTGAATACAACAAATATTTTTAAGCACCTGCTGTACTAGGCACTTTTCTGAACCCTGGAAATACTGCCACGAACAGAGCAAACAAAAATCCCTGCCTTTGTGGAACTTATGTTCTAGTAAATGCCACAAATAAAGTAGTATGTCGGAAGGTGGTAAGGGATGTGTGGTATGGAGAAGCCAGGTAGGAAAGGGAGGCAAGCAGTAGGCAGCCAGGTACACTTTTAAATGGAGCCAGCAGGGTCTCACTGGTTTTGCAGATCTCTAAAGGGACTGAGGGAGCAAGGCATGCAGAAGTGTAGGCATATCTGAACCCTGGAAATACTGCCATGAACAGAGCAAACAAAAATCCCTGCCTTTGTGGAACTTACGTTCTAGTAAATGCCACAAATAAAGTAGTATGTCAGAAGGTGGTAAGGGATGTGTGGTATGGAGAAGCCAGGTAGGAAAGGGAGGCAAGCAGGAGGCAGCCAAGTACACTTTTAAATGGAGCCAGCAGGGTCTCAGTGGTTTTGCAGATCTCTAAAGGGACTGAGGGAGCAAGGCATGCAGAAGTGTAGGCGTAGGACATTCCAGACAGTGGGAGCAGCAAGCGCTAAGGTCCTGGGGTAGAAGCCTGCCTGGCGAGAAGGCCTCTGTGGGTGGAGCATCGTGAGTTAGGAGCGGGTGTGGTCTGAGATCATGAGGAAGAGGTAGGCAGGGCCGTTTGTGCCATCACACAGCACACGGACCAGGCATGTGACGGGAGATGAGATGCCGCTTGATTTTGAAAGGGTCACTGCAGTGGCTGTGGGGAAAGAGGCTGCAGGAAGGCCAGGATGAGGCCCGAAGCTGGGGACCTCTGGAGGTTACGGCAGCAGTTCTGGTGAGAAAGGAACCATACCAGGGAGCAGCCCGGGAGGTGCTGCAGAGGGCTGGCAATCAGCTGAGTAGCAGCCTCTGAGCAACACAGGTGGCACTGCTGGTCCAGAACGTGCCTGCCAATGCAGGAGACATAAGAGACGTGGGTTCGAGCTCTGGGTCAGGAAGGTCCCCTAGAGAAGGCAATGGCAACCCACTCCAGTATTCTTGCCTGGAGAATCCCATGGACAGAGGAGCCTGGCGGGCTACAGTCCATGGGGTCGCAGAGTCGGAAAGGACTGAAGCGACTTAGTACAGAGAACAGAAGAGGCCACCCCGGCTGGGGCTGGGGCTGGGACTGGGGCTGGGGCTGGAGGAGGGCCCCGGAACTCCCAAGCTGGCTTTTCTGGTGGCAGTTCCCTACTTCCTTAACGTAACAGACTCAAGTTCCTCCAAAGAAGGGGTGGGCCGGGCCGGGAGGCGCAGAGCACGAGCCTTCTCTTCCTTCTCGGCGGCATCAGCAGCTTCCTGTTGGGTCACCACAGCCTCCCCGCCGTCCGGTGGGGCCTGCAAGTTCAGCAGAAGCGACTTAGTACAGAGAACAGAAGAGGCCACCCCGGCTGGGGCTGGGGCTGGGACTGGGGCTGGGGCTGGAGGAGGGCCCCGGAACTCCCAAGCTGGCTTTTCTGGTGGCAGTTCCCTACTTCCTTAACGTAACAGACTCAAGTTCCTCCAAAGAAGGGGTGGGCCGGGCCGGGAGGCGCAGAGCACGAGCCTTCTCTTCCTTCTCGGCGGCATCAGCAGCTTCCTGTTGGGTCACCACAGCCTCCCCGCCGTCCGGTGGGGCCTGCAAGTTCAGCTTCCTCTGAGGGAGCTGACAACTGAAGGGCTGTCAGACTCTTTGTGACCCCATGGACTGCAGCACGACAGGCCTGTCTGTCCATCACCAGCTCCCAGAGTTCACCCAAATCCACGTCCATTGAGTCGGTGATGCCATCCAGCCATCCCATCCTCTGTCGTCCCCTTCTCCTGCCTTCAATCTTTCCCAGCATCAAGGTCTTTTCAAATGAATCAGCTCTTCGCATGAGGTGGCCAAAGGATTGGAGTTTCAGCTTCAGCATCAGTCCTTCCAATGAATATTTAGGACTGATCTCCTTTAGGATGGACTGGTTGGATCTCCTTGCAGTCCAAAGGACTCTCAAGAGTCTTCTCCAACACCACAGCTCAAAAGCATCAATTCTTCAGTGCTCAGCTTTCTTCACAGTCCAACTCTCACATCCATACATGACCACAGGAAAAACCATAGCCTTGAATAGACGGACCTTTGTTGGACATTTGATGGGCTTTACCGTGGCCTTCACTGTTCCCTAGCTCAGAGGAGGGGGTGTTAGGGAAATGGGGCCTTCCAGCTCTCAGCTCTCACAAGCAGCTTGTGTGCCAGATGGCATGCACAGAACTCTGCCCTGGGGACAGCCCGGATGATCTGATCTGATCGTGTTTCAGGGCCTGCCTTTTGGGGGCTGGGGCTGCTGTAGAGCTATGGGTTTCCAAAGCCTCAGTTAGTTACCCTGGGAGGAAGGAACTGCCCTCAGCACCAACCCGTGGTCTGCAAATATGCTCCTTGAGAGTCACCTGGGAACTTGTCAGAATGCACATTCTTGAGCCCCTGCCCAGATCTCCTGTATCATAAATGTGGGGAGGGGAGGAGTAAGAAATCTGTTTTAACAAGCCCACCACAGTTCTGATGCGTGGTTCAGGTCTGAGAACTGCTGGCTAAGGAGAGGACTCCTTCCTTCTCAGGGGCTTCTTTCCAACTAACGTAATCCAGACCCCCTGGTCTAAAGTGGAGATGGGGCAAGCAACAGGAGGAGTGACATTCAGTTCTTTTCGAAAGTAACCCAAGTTCAAGAATGAACACATCCCTTCCACAGGGCTTCCCTGGCAGTCCAATGGCTGGGACTTTCCTTTCAATGCAGGGGGTGTGGGTTTGATGCCTGGTGGGAGACCTAAGATCCCACGTGCCTCCTGTCCAAAAAACCAAAGCATAAAACAGAAGCAATGTTGTAACAAATTCAAAGAAGACTTTAAAGATGGTTTACATCAAAAAGGAAAAATAAAAAAAAACTAAAAGAATGAAAGCTTCCTTATTTGAAGCTCAGATGAGTTTTACTCCTTTAGGCAATGCTTTCCACAGAAGGAGCCCTGTGTTATAATTATTTGAATTCCATTAGGATTCTTTACCATTGCAACTGACCACAGCCAACAGTTCCTGGGGAGACAGAAGCCAGATGGCCCCCAACAATCTGAGAGGTGCTTTATTTTCTCTAAAATAATGGCCACGATCCAGGGGGGAAACTTAAGGTTTCTGAGCTCATCTTTCTGCAAATTCTTTCAGCTGGTTAAGATTAAAAAAAAAAAAGAAGCAGCCTTGATGGCACTTCCATGTGCAAAGCTCCCACACAGGTGTGCGGGGCGGGTGGCCCCCATGTGTGGCTGAGGAGGGCACCACCAGGCTTCCTCACTGGAACACCATCCTGTGTGCTCCTCCACTCAGGAAGTAGCCGAGGCAATGTAGTGCAGGATTCTTTCAGTTGGGGGCCTTAATTTGTAAAGCCTACTTCTGCCCAGATCCCCTTCTTAATAGAAATATGGTAGGACTTAGCTGAAATACTTCAGCCCTTTTTCTCGACTCTTTCCCTTAAAAAAAAAATTCATCTGAACATATACCCCAATGTTCATAGCAGCATTATTTACAATTTCCAAGATACAGAAGTCACCTGAGTGTGTCCATGAACAGATGAATAGATAAAGAAGGTAGGGTGTGTGTATCCACAGTGGAATACTACTCAGTCATGACAGAGAATGCAAGTTTGCCCTCTGCAACAGCATGGATGGACTCAGAGGGCATTCTGCTGAGTGAAACAAGTCAGAAAGACCAGGTCTGCATGGTATCACTTATGTGTGGACTCTAATCAAACCACCACAAACTAGTGAATATAACAAAAAAGAAACAAACTTATAGAGAACAAACCAGTGGTTACTAGTGAGGAGAGAGGAGAGGCAAGGCATGGGTAGGAGGTTAAGAGGTCGAATCTATTATGTAAAAGTAAGCCACAGGGATACATTCTACCATATAGAGAGTATAGCCAATATTTTATAAGTGGAATACAATCTATAAAAATTGTGAATCACCATATTGTATACCTGAAACTTATATTGGACGTCAACTATACTTCAGTAAAGACATACATCTGAGTAACTGTGCCTTCAGAGGAAAAGCAAAAGCTCTGAAAATATTCTTAACCTCTCCTGCCCCTTCTATTATGTCCCTAGTGTTCTGGGAGAGGACCCGCTAGTTCCTGACGCCTCGGGGAGCCTGTGCTGGGCTTGCTTCTTCACTGCCAGTCAGCCTTTCTGCAACACCCTTGGCCTGGAACTTGTCTGAGCCCCAGTGAAAGGATTTTCTCCTCCAAGAGCCCCCTGGAATCTTGGAATGCACCTTTACCTAGCAGGAGGGAAGGAGCCTGAGCTTGGCTCGAGATGAATGTGCTCAGCGGAAAGAGGTGACGTGTCTGTCTGGCCCGGGAAGACCCACTCATGCCAGCTGTGAAACCACAGCAGGTGCATGTCTTTGCTCCTATGATGGGCCTGGCATTTCAAAGAAGGCGATTCTGACATCATCATCTCTTCCCTAGCTGAGGGCAGGGCTCACAAGAGAGACGACTCTCATAAACTGAGTCTAAAAATCAGGGACAGAACTGATGGAAATACTTGTCCAGCTGCATTTAAAAACAAACTCCTTCCTGGTTGCCATGGTTCAGTTTAAGGACTCACGTGTGGTCCCAGCTGCAGAGAAACCAGAATTCAATCAGGGTGGTCTGGCTGCAGCCAACCAAAACCCGTTCCTGGAAAGGTGTTCCTACAGAGTGAAATTTTTAAATCATTTTGACAATCTCACACACACAGAACATTCCATTTGAAAAGCATCTTGGTTTAAAAGCATTCTTGAGTGAATTATGTTATGCGTCTCATAAAGTTCTGACTTGAAAGAGTATACATGAGGACGTTGTAAAGTGATTTGAAAAGCTTCAGACCATGCAGAATATTCGGAGAACGATAAAAGCATCTAACCTAATGAAGTTCCCTAAATGTCCTGGCTTGTTTGCTTCCTTAGGTACCTCGGGTCTTCATCGGTCAAGAGTGCGTAGGTGGATGCTCTGATCTGGTGAATATGCACGAGAGAGGGGAACTGTTGACACGGCTAAAGCAAATCGGAGCTCTGCAATAATCACAGGTGAGTGACAGGTGGGACTCTGCGCCAGAAACACTGACAGATGGTGGAACTCTACTGCCGTGTTTTATTACAATCAAGCAAGGCACCCAAGATAGGCAAAGGGTGCTTTGGGGAACTGTGATGTCGTGTATGAGTTTCCCTTTTACAAACGGATTAAGTGCACCCGTGGGAGGAAAGCTTTTCCCTCAACCTTCATTTAACAAATATTTATTTAGCACTTACCATGGGCCAGATACTGTATGAGACATTGGAAATACAGAGATGAACAAAAGGATAATATGGAACTTATATTCTAGGAGAGAGACTGATCAAACACAAGTTGAATAATGCCTGAAACAAGTGAATAATCTGATAGAACATGGCAGAGGGGTAGAGAGCAAACTGAGCTAATGTGGCAAGGAAAGGCCTTTTTTAGAGGGGCTGGCTAAGCCAAGACCTGATGGACAAGAAGGAGACAACCATACAATGATAAAGCAGAAGAGCTTTTCAGGCAGAAGGAATAGAAAGTAGGAAGGTCCTGAGGTGACCAAGTATGGAATATCCAAGGAACCAAAAGCAAGCAAGAGCAGACTGCGTGAAGGGCAGTGAGAAGGGAAGGTATTAATAGCAGCAAACGTGGGCAGTGGCCAGAGCTCACAAGCCACGGGAAGCAGCCTGAAAGCTCCTAAATGCAACATGAAACCAAGGTAATTTTTGCTGTACCTGTGTTCACCCTGCGAAGCTAATTCAATTCAACTGGCTTCCCATATGACAAGCCAAAGTTTTCTAAAGTTGTAACCTGAAGGAGATCTTTGACTGAATGGAAAACCACAGGGTCATGGATCCTTCAGAAAGGAATCAAGATCCCTTTGGGATCTGATGGGTTCCCCTCCCTGCAGCTCTTGTTGGAGAAAGACGGCTTCGAACCAGGCCAATTCCACTGACTCATCTGTGGAAAGACTTTTTATTTTAAGCCAAAGGAGACACGTAGGGTGTTCAAATTAAAATGTTCTTTGAAGAGTATTTATTGCCCACTAATTAATAATTAACCCCTGAGCAATGAGTACACAGAGTTTGCAGGAATTACTCAGAAAAGCCACAGGAGTGAAAACAGAAGGCCTGAAAAGCACAGCCAAGCCCTGTCAAAGCAAACAGGTTTACAAATCTTGAATTACAGTCTACAACTTTATCCCAGCAAGTGAACAGACCGTGTCTGTCTGGGTTAGCTTTCTGGCCTCACTTCATGTGGTGCCAAATGTTTCCTATTCGATACACTTTTTTAACAATTCAGGCTTAGATTAAGAATGAACTTGTGCCTTTCCAGGGAAAGTGGGAAATACATCCCCCCAATGACCTCTAGGTTGGGCTGGGCGTTAGAGTCCCCCATATTCACAGATCTCTTTAGCCGCACTGTCCTTCAGCATATTATGCTTAGTATTCCACTGGCAACTTGCATTTCAAGACCCTCTGTAACCGATTGTGTTTAAATGGCAAGAGTCAGTGTTCTGATAATGAAAGAGAAATGATGGGAACTGGTCTAAGAAGATCCAATTTTTTTTTTTTTCCCTAGCAGAGCAGACCCAGGCTGATATCCCCCTTGGGGACAGGATGGCATTGCAGATAATGATAGCAGTTCCTGGAGGATGGACCTGGGGTGACTGCACCGTTACAGCAACTGTTTACTGAAAATTCTGAAATATGTTAACCTCAATAAAAGGGGAAGGGAAGTCAACAGCTTCTTTTGACTCAGTATTAAAAATGGACCAACTTGCCCAAAATAACAGGTCTGATGGATGTCTCGGGTTTCTTGTGGATTGGCCCTTTGGGTTCCAAGGGACCATGACAAGATATGCTTAGGGTTCACTCACTGACCCAAAAGATGGTCCTTCTCTTTGGCGCATGTTCTTACCAAGGGTCTCCTCGAGCTGGGATGCCTCTACCTCCAACACCTGTGTTTCTCAACCAAGTGTATCTCAGGCCCCCAAGCACGAAGCTAGAGTTGGTTTTCTGCTACTGCCTGAAAATTATTTTGTTGAGTTTGACTTCCTAGAATTTGCATTATGAAATCAACAGGCATTTTGAATGTGCTTTTTCAAAAGGTGTTTTCCCAGGCCACCATCTCCACCCCACCCCACCCCTTCCTGCTTTGAGGTTCACTGCTGTGAACCACTGCCCTGAACCCTGACAACTCACAGATCTCACAGGAAATGTTTGACGGTTCTGTCAGTTCTGTCTCTCAATCTGAGAGAAACCACGTGAAAAGTTAAGCACGGTTGGTTTTCACTTGGTGCTGCAGGGATCAGAGGTCTAACTGTAGGTGTGGTGATCACTCGGCAACGCTGTTAGGTCAGGTGGTGTCCAGGAATCCTGAACAAGCATATATGGTTTAGATGACACACAGAAGGAAAACATGGACATTTAAATGTTACGTAGAAAACCTGCATCCCCCTCCCCCAAAAATATGTCTGTGAAAACAGCCAAATTTGGGAAACGCTGTTCTAGATGATTTTCTCTCTCCCCTCTTCCCCCCTCACTTTATGGGAACTTGAGAATTCCTTGTTGTGAAGGATTCTAGAATTGCGAGATTAAGTTAATTTCTTTCTGTAGACGCAAGTATGAATGGTTAATTTCTTCTCTATTGAAGAAGTACCCATGGATCATAGTGATTTTTGCCCAATTCTTCATTTTCAAGACTTTAAGGAGTGTCATCAATGCAAAATAAACCAATTTCAGGTGTTTTTTTCCACATCCATCCCCTCTGCCATTATAAATAAAGGCACATGCTATTGTCTTTCACGAGTATGCACTGCTGGTGTGATTTTGTAAATTTCGTAATTTGCATATGTTTACATGAGCTTATTGAATAATGTTTAGGATTCAATAATAGTCTTTTTCATGCCATACCACATTCCATGTTCCCATTTCTCTCCTAATACTCTTGCACCCTGGGCTTCCTCTCGTTTCCCTTAGGGACTCTCATCCCTCCCTTCAACCAGATGGCTGTGGATGACCTGCAGGTCACACACCACACTATGAACACACCCCCCAAGGCTATGCAGTGTGCAAAGAGCAGTGTGCAAACTTAGTCCCCAGTCACGTCCTGACCACTTGCCTGCTCTTCCTCTCCCATCTCTGTACCCCTGCTCATCATGTCCCTCCCGAGATACCCTTCCTTCTCCTTTGTTCATCTTTCAAACCCTGCCTTCAAGGCTCTATTTACAGGCTCTCCCCTCTAGACCTACCCTCTCACCTCACTGCCTCTTGACCAAAAATACAAGTCACTGCTCCTTCTGCAATCCTAAAGGGCCCTGCACGTGTTGCAACTCATCAGGCTACACTGTAATCATCTCTATTGGTCTCTGGCCAGATTCAGAAATACGCAAGGCAAGAGCCTCCATGTAAACATCTTCATATGCCCAGGCTCCAGCACAGATGGTCTATTTTATCAAAGCTACACACATATGTGGCTTAAAATGTCAAACAACACTAAGACACTACTCTGCCCCTCCCAAATCCCAGTCCTGCACACACATTTTTCATTTTCATAGGTATTTAAGCTATTTAGACATATCATAAAATGCATTAGATATATAAATATATACAATGCCTGTGTGTGCACAGTCATATCCGACTCTTTGTGACCCCACATACTGTCACCCACCAGGCTCCTCTGTCCACAGGATTTTCCAGGCAAGAATACTGGAGTGGGTTGCCATTTCCTCCTCCAGGGGTTCTTCCCGAGCCAAGCATGAAACTCAAATCTCCTGTGTCTCCTGCATTGGCAGGTGGATTCTTTACCACTGCACCACCTGGGAAGCGCTATTTAAATGAACACCCATGTGTCTGCCTCCTAAGTTAAGAAATAGAGCATCTATATCACAGTGTGCTTCCAAGGTACTGATAAATTACCTTATGAGACCCATATGCCCCTTCCCAAAGTAGCCCCTTCCTCCCTGCACTGAGATGATCTCTAGTTCTTTTTTTAAACTTATTTGGCTGCCCTGGGTCTTAGTTGTGGCACAAGACATCTTCTTCCTGGTTTGTCTTTTTTATCCACAACTGGGAGTCTCTGGTGTGGCTCTCCATCTCAGTAGCTCCGTGGCATGCGGCCTCTTAGTTCCCTGACCAGGGATCGAACACGCGTCTCCTGCATTGCAAGGCAGATTCTCAACCACTGGACCATCAGGGAAGTCCCCTCTAGTTTCATTTTTGCTACAGTCATTCTAAGCAGGAGACAGATGGGCCCCACACTAGGCATTTACAACTGGCCTCCTGCTGACACTTCTCGGGGGGGGGGGGGGGGGGGGG
>SJXQ01007906.1:439834-555139 GCA_006408695.1 Aepyceros melampus
GAACCCTGGGGGATGAGAAAAAGACAGGCTTCAGGTTGGACACTTATAACTAGCCTCCAATCTGCATCTCTTGAGACAGGAGACAGGTGGGCTCAGGTTAGATATTCACACCCAGCTTCCTGTTTGTACTTTGAGATAGAAATAACAACAGAAACAGGGTAAACAGCAAAGCTTTGGCTCCTGAGGACGCTTAAAGGTAACAGTGATGGCAGGAACAGAGCGGGGCTAAACTCTGTTTGGGTAAAAGATCAAGAGGTCATATTTTTCCCATCCTTGGGGCAAGAAAGACAATGCACATGCATAGAAAGGCTCTTTGGGGGATCAAAAAGGAGGGGGCACCACCCAGAAGAGGCAATGTCAAGGCCTTCCACAGGCCTCTGGGCTGGGATCCATCTTGGAAACAAACTGCACACGTGTGGGGGAAGGTTCTAGAGCAGGTCAGACATGGAAAAAGAAACCAGACAGGGGCCAAAAGTAAACAAAGACCCAGAAGAAATGCCCCATGTGAATGATTTACCTGCCTCTTTACTGTGCTTCTCCTCGCTGGGAAGACGCTCACACCCGTTCTCTCCAGGTTTGTGTCTGTCTTTCTGCTGTCTAAACTGTTTCTCTGTGCGCTCTCCCACTAGCTGTACTATGACCCTAATGATAAACTCTGGACCTGTTTTTACAGTTTTTGCCTCCTTGAGAAATGCGGGCAAGGGGCAAGGGAATTCTGCCTCTAACCCCTAGCCCCTGGTGGACTGACTAGCAGGTAGGATTCCTGGTTTTCATCTAGGTTCAGTTCAGTTCAATTCAGTTCAGTCGCTCAGTCGTGTCTAACTCTTTGCGACCCCATGAATCGCAGTATGCCAGGCCTCCCTGTCCATCACAAACTCCCGGAGTTCACTCAGACTCACGTCCATTGAGTCCATGATGCCATCCAGCCATCTCATCCTCGGTCGTCCCCTTCTCCTCCTGCCCCCAGTCCCTCCCAGCATCAGGGTCTTTTCCAATGAGTCAACTCTTCATATGAGGTCGCCAAAGTATTGGATTTCAGCTTCAGTATCATTCCTTCCAAAGAATACTCAGGACTGATCTCCTTTAGAATGGACTGGTTGGATCTCCTTGCAGTCCAAGGGACTCTCAAGAGTCTTCTCCAACACCACAGTTCAAAAGCATCAATTCTTCAGTTCTCAGCCTTCTTCACAGTCCAACTCTCACATCCATACATGACCACTGGAAAAACCATAGCCTTGACTAGACGGACCTTTGTTGACAAAGTAATCTCTCTCCTTTTGAATATGCCATCTAGGTTGGTCATAATTTTCCTTACAAGGAGTAAGCACCTTTAAATTTCATGGCTGCAATCACCATCTGCAGTGATTTTGGAGCCCCCAAAATTAAAGTCTGACACTGTTTCCACTGTTTCCCCATCTATTTGCCATGAAGTGATGGGACGAGATGCCATGATCTTCGTTTTCTGAATGTTGAGCTTTAAGCCAAGTTTTTCATCCTTTGGTTTCACTTTCATCAAGAGGCTTTTTAGTTCCTCTTCACTTTCTGCTATAAGGGTGGTGTCATCTGCATATCTGAGGTTATTGATATTTCTCCCAGCAATCTTGGTTCCAGCTTGTGCTTCTTCTAGCCCAGCGTTTCTCATGATGTACTCTGCATATAAGTTAAATAAGCAAGGTGACAATATACAGCCTTGATGTACTCCTTTTCCTATTTGGAACCAGTCTGTTGTTCCATGTGCAGTTCTAACTGTTGCTTCCTGACCTGCATACAGGTTTCTCAAGAGGCAGGTGAGGTCATCTAGGTTACCTAGGTTCAATTCCTGGGCAGGGAACTAAGATCTCACTTCAAGCTACTGCTCACTGCTGCTTCTCTGGAGCAATTCCAATGGGTTATGGTTGTATTCTGCAGGATATCCCTCAGCGACACATTTAAGTGTTGAAAAGCAGTTTACAAACACCAACCTAGCTGGGTAAGGAAAGGTATATCAGATGAAGGGCCCCAGGAGAAGATAAGCTGAACAGAGGCTCTGAGTCATAGACTGGCTTCTGTTTCCTGGAGCTTGCCAGAGGGGTGGTCCCAAATGAGTCCTTGGAAACCCCAGGCACCCCATGGTCGGGGATTGTGTACAGGTACTGGGCATCCCCCAGAAATCTGTCATGGAAATGGCTGTTCTGCGTCTTCTGCATCCACGGCCCACTTCCGCTTCCAGGAGCAGGCCTAAGCACACCACGTCCGCGTGTATGTGGCAAGCCCACACCTCCTCCACCAGCCAAGGGTGTGGCCTGGAGAACAGAAATGTCAGCACAAGACAAATTTCAGACAAACATGTACTGAGGCTCATTTAAGCACTCTGTCCTCAAGTTAAAAAAAAAAAAGAGAACAGCAGAAGCTCTCAACACGGGGACTTTCAGCGCTCCAGTCCGGACTGGATGCCCTCCAAGTCCAAACACCGCTCTCCTCCTGGGATCTCCCTTCACTGTCATCCTGGGATTCTACTGCTCTCCATCCAGAGCTGAATCTCCTGTTTCCTGCACCCCACAGATATCTGTCACAGCTAAACTGCTGTAACAAAATATCACATTCCAACAGACGCTTATTTTCTCTCCTAACAGTTCAGAGGCAGGCAGGTGGCCTCGCCCTGTGAAGTCAGGATCAACCTGGGATGCACACAGCCCCACTTAGCTGTGGCTGACATGAGGCAACGGTGTCCCTGCTGAGAAGCCCCTCACCCAGCTAAAACTCAGGGAGGTCTACACTCCAACAAAGTTAGGAGTTTAAGATTAACAGATACACTCTACTATGCATAAAATACACAAATAACAAGGAACTACTGTTATAGCAGAAGAAACTGTATGCAATATCTTATAATAACCTAGAACAGAAAAGAATCTGAAAAAGAATACACGTATGTATGTATATAAATAATTAACTTTGCCGTACACTTGAAACTAACACAGTGCTGTAAATCAACTAAACTTCAATAAAAAAAGTTGTTCTGAATAAATAAATGCTAAAAGAAAATTAAAGAAAGGGAGAATGAATATGAAGGGAAATTACTGAATTGTATCTTTCTATTTTCATAGTGAGAGAGACAATTCCTAGGTAGTTTGATAAGTCCAGGGTCCCCAAGGAGGAGAAAGGGGTCTGGGGCTCTCGAGGAGGAGATGGGGGTCTGGAATTCTCAGCAGGAGGAAAGGACAAACCTTTTTTCTTTAAGCCCAGAGGTGATGACTGCACAACAAAACAACTCATTTTGTTCAAGGATATGTTTTCTCTTAAACTCGGTACCAATGATTATAAGACAACAATGTATTCTGCTTGAGTGCAATTGTGCAGTAGTTTGAGCATTCTTTGGCATTGCCTTTCTTTGGGATTGGAATGAAAACTGACCTTTTCCAGTCCTGTGGCCACTGCTGAATTTTCCAAATTTGTTGGCATATTGAGTGCAGCACTTTAACAGCATCATCTTCCAGGATTTGAAACAGCTCAACTGGAATTCCATCACCTCCACTAGCTTTGTTCATAGTGATGCTTTCTAAGGTCCACTTGACTTCACATTCCAGGATGTCTTGCTCTAGGTGAGTGATCATACCATCATGATTATCTTGGTCGTGAAGGTCAAATTCTCCAAGCCAGGCTTCAGCAATCCGTGAACCATGAACTTCCAGATGTTCAAGCTGGTTTTAGAAAAGGCAGAAGAACCAGAGTTCAAATTGCCAATATCCGCTGGATCATGGAAAAAGCAAAAGAGTTCCAGCAGAACATCTATTTCTGCTTTATTGACTATGCCAAAGCCTTTCACTGTGTGGATCACAATAAAATGTGGAAAATTCTGAAAGAGATGGGAATACCAGACCATCTGACCTGCCTCTTGAGAAATCTGTATGCAGGTCAGGAAGCAACAGTTAGAACTGGACATGGAACAAAAGACTGGTTCCAAATCAGAAAAGGAGTACGTCAAGGCTGTATATTGTCAATCTTATCTCTTCTTGCTATTCTTTGGAACTCTGCATTCAGATGCTGATATCTTTCCTTTTCTCCTTTGCTTTTTGCTTCGCTTCTTTTCACAGCTATTTGTAATGCCTCTTGAGACAGTCATTTTGCTTTTTGCATTTCTTTTCCATGGGGATGGTCTTGATCCCTGTCTCCTGTATAAATGGACTGGAATGGGTGAATTTAACTCAGATGACCATTACATCTACTACTGTAGGCAGGAATCCTTCAGAAGAAATGGAGTAGCCATCATGGTCAACAAAAGGGTCCGAAATGTAGTACTTGGATGCAATCTCAAAAACGACAGAATGATCTCTGTTTGTCTCCAAAGCAAACCATTCAATATCACAGTTATCCAAGTCTATGCCCCAACCAGTAATGCTGAAGAAACTGAAGTTGAATGGTTCTATGAAGACCTGCAAGATCTTTTAGAACTAACACCCCCAAAAGATGTCCTTTTCATTATAGGGGACTGGAATGCAAAAGTAGGAATTTAAGAAACACCTGGAGTAACAGGCAAATTTGGCCTTGGAATGCGGAATGAAGCAGGGCAAAGACTAATAGAGTTTTGCCAAGAAAATGCACTGGTCATAGCAAACACCCTCTTCCAACAACACAAGAGAAGACTCTACACATGGACATCACCAGATGGTCAACACCGAAATCAGATTGATTATATTCTTTGCAGCCAAAGATGGAGAAGCTCTATACAGTCAAGAGAAACAAGACCGGGAGCTGACTGTGACTCAGATCATGAACTCCTTATTGCCAAATTCAGACTTAAATTGAAGAAAGTAGGGAAAACCGCTACACCATTCAGGTATGACCTAAATCAAATCCCTCATGATTATACAGTGGAAGTGAGAAATAGATTTAAGGGTCTAGATCTGATAGATAGAGTGCCTGATGAACTATCCACCTCATTAGAACTGATTCAAATGTATTCTTTTTAATGGCTGAGTAATACTGCATTGTGTATAGGTACCACAGCTTTCTTATCCATAGAAACCTTCAGAATGGGAGAAAATATTTGCAAATGAAGCAACTGACAAACAACTAATCTAAAAAATATACAAGCAACTCCTGCAGCTCAATTGCAGAAAAATAAACAAGCCAATCAAAAAATGGGCCAACGAACTAAACAGACATTTCTACAAAGAAGACATACAGATGGCTAACAAACACATGAAAAGATGCTCAACATTACTCATTATCAGAGAAATGCAAATCAAAATCACAGTGCAATGAGGTACCATTTCATGCCAGTCAGAATGGCTGCTATCTAAAAGTCTACAAGCAATAAATGCTGGAGAGGGTGTGGAGAAAAGGGAACTCTCTTACACTATTAGTGGGAATGCAAACTAGTACAGCCACTATGGAGAACAGTGTGGAGATTCCCTAAAAAACTGGAAATAGAACTGCCTTTTGACCCAGCAATCCTACTATAGGGCATATACACTGAGAAAACCAGAATTGAAAGAGACGGGTGTACTCCAGTGTTCATCGCAGCGCTGTTTATTATAGCCAGGACATGGAAGCAACCTAGATGCATCATTGATTTAATATTTCCGTAAATGTGCCTATTAGTGGGTAATTATAAACTGAAGAATTATGTGTCTACAAAAAATTTGTCTTTCTATACAACTTTACTTTTGCAACCATTTAAGGTATTTTTCTCTAATTTCTTTTTGGCCCCACTCCATAGCATGTGGGATCCTAGTTCCCTGGCCAGAGATCTAATCTCTTCCCTCTGCATCAAAAGTGCAGAATTCCAACCACTAGACCACTGGGAAGTTCCCTTAAGGCTTGTTTTTTGTTTGGGGGGGGGGGGGAGAGGATTTTTTTGATGTGGAACATTTTAAAAGTCTTTATGGAATTTGTTACAACACTGCTTCTATTTTATGCATTGGTTTTTTGCTGCAAGGCATGTAGGATCTTAGCTCCCCAGCTAGGGATAGAACCCACAACCCTTGCAATGGAAGGCAAAGTCTTAACCTCTGGACTGCCAGGGAAGTTTCAATATTTAAGTTTTAAAAAATATGATTTTAAAATCATATGCTTTACTTTCATTTTTAAAAAAATCTAATTTACTTCCATTATATTGATATAAAACATATGATCTCATTCTCTTTATTATTTTTCCATTAATGTCCCTTTTTAAAAAGTAATTAGAAAAAAAGTAATTTGATATTAAATACCTATAGATATATTTAGTAGTATTTTCAGAACTTTGATAAAATATTTTTTACATTAAGATTTTTCAATCTCAGTTTTTATTTATTTTAATCAGCTATTAATTTCTTTAGTGTTTGGGCTCTAGTTTGCCAACCAGTCTCTGAGTTAAAGGATACTTCAGCAAAATTTGAACATTATTAAAATAGTTAAGAAAATATTACAACAATTTTCACTGTAGCTATATGATTTAATGAATAACAAAAGTGAAACCCATTATTATTATCTATAGATGTGTATGGAAAATTCAGTTCAACCTGGTTTTAGGAAAGGCAGAGGAACCAGAGATCATATTGCCAACATCCGCTGGATCATTGAAAAAGCAAGAGAGTTCCAGAAAAACATCTATTTCTGCTTTATTGACTATGCCAAAGCCTTTGACTGTGTGGATCACAATAAACTGTTGAAAATTCCGAAATAGATGGGAAAACCAGACCACCTGACCTGCCTCTTGAGAAACCTATATCCAGGTCGGGAAGCAACAGTTAGAACTGGACGTGGAACAACAGACTGGTTCCAAATAGGAAAGGGAGTACGTCAAGGCTGTATATTGTCACCCTGCTTATTTAACTTATATGCAGAGTATATCATGAGAAACACTGAGCTGGAAGAAGCACAAGCTGGAATCAAGATGGCAGACTTATGGCAGAAAGTGAAGAGGAAATAAAAAGCCTCTTGATGAAAGTGAAAGAGGAGAGTGAAAAAGTTGGCTTAAAGCTCAACATTCAGAAAACGAAGATTCTGGCATTTGGTCCCATCACTTCATGGGAAATAGAGGGGGAAACAGTGGAAACAGTGTCAGACTTTATTGTTTGGGGTCCAAAATCACTGTAGATGGTGCCTGAAGTCATGAAATTAAAAGACGCATACTCCTTGGAAGAAAAGTTATGACCAACTTAGATAGCACATTGAAAAGCAGAGACATTACTTTGCCAACAAAGGTCCATCTAGTCAAGGCTATGATTTTTCCAGTGGTCATGTATGGATGTGAGAGTTGGACTGTGAAGAAAGCTGAGTGCCAAAGAATTGATGCTTTTGAACTGTGGTGTTGGAGAAGACTCTTCAGAGTCCTTTGGATTGCAAGGATATCCAACCAGTCCATTCTAAAGGAGATCAGCCCTGGGTGTTCTTGGAAGGAATGCTGCTAAAGCTGAAGCTCCAGTGCTTTGGCCACCTCATGTGAAGCGCTGACTCACTGGAAAAGACTCTGATGCTGGGAGGAATTGGGGCCAGGAGGAGAAGGGGATGACAGAAGATGAGATGGCTGGATGGCATCACCGACTGGATGGACGTAAGTCTAAGTGAACTCCAGGAGTTGGTGATGGACAGGGAGGCCTGGCGTGCTGCGATTCATGGGGTCGCAAAGAGTCGGACACGACGGAGTGACTGAACTGAACTGATTGTAACCTTTCATAAACTTGATGCTTAATTATCCCAACTACAAGTCAACGAGTCATTGTTGTCTAATGCAAGACTTGTATGCAGATGAATTTGCATACCGTTAATATTATTATATAGTTTTCACCCTAGAATGGGAATCATACTACTGATTTCTTTTCAGGTCTTACAAGGATAGGTATTTTGTTTTTACTGTCCCATGGGTGGAAAATTTATATGAAACTATGTAAAATGAACATTTTACAAAGTTTTCCAGAGACATAAGTGACTACAGAGAGGCTTCCCATGAAGTCATGGAGTGGTCCAACTGTGACTCCATGAAAAGTCCTTGAATCCATAACTTTCTCACCTGGATACATGGGGAAATGACCACTATATAAAGATTCAATTCCAGCCTTAGCAATGGAAACTGTGTCTTTCATCCTCAGAAATTAAAGGACTATCCTAATTTAGAAACTGAGGAGATTTAGTGTTAAGCTTCTCTTTTGTTTCTGCTTTCATGCCAGAAGTATGAACTCAGCTACATGGTTATACTGGACTTTTACACTTGCCCCAGAGGTTTGTTCTCAATATGTTGCCCTTCAAATTTGCGTATGACCTCAAGTAACCTAGCCAGCTCCTGTTTCCTCTAGTGCTTCAGTCAAGATTGCAGTTGGCCTGTGAACCTCAGCTTTGACACCAAGTCATCGCTCTCTATCTTGGACCTTTGCACACTGCATTCTAGTCTTGGGTCTCCAGAGTCTGGCCAACAACAGAATCTTTATTTCAGGGCCTTGCTAGTGCTTAGAAATCATGTTTCCCAAATGTCTGCTCATCATCTGGGGCCAGTAAATGAGTTTCTGTACTGAAAAAAAATTAAGAAAACTATATTGAAAAATTATTCTTTGATATGTTTTATTTTTAGTTTCATCCTTCCTAATCTTGATGTT
Organism: Aepyceros melampus; assembly: GCA_006408695.1. Classification (NCBI taxonomy): domain Eukaryota; kingdom Metazoa; phylum Chordata; class Mammalia; order Artiodactyla; family Bovidae; genus Aepyceros; species Aepyceros melampus. The sequence continues at coordinate 448,387 of SJXQ01007906.1, forward strand.
AAAATACCCTTTAATTTGTGGATTAATACTGGCATTTAATGTTTAATATTTAAGTCTCCAGTTGAAAAAGCAAGCTGATAATATGTTTGCCTAAAGTTTTAAAATTTTGTTGGAGGTAATGAATCCTCTCCAAGTAGATAAACAACACTTCTGCAATTGTCCTTCGGTCTTCTACTACGAAGCTGATTGTGATTAAGCACAGGTAATTCATTACCTCCAACTTCATAAAAATCCCAAACGTTGGAACAGAGGACAGTCTGAACAACAAATAGCAATTACTTGTCTCTAGTCTGCCCAGATGCTCACAACCTGTCCACTACCCCGGGTTGCCAATTATTCTGCTAATTGGCAAGATTTCACCTTGCTCTATAGCCTGAAGAATTCTCTGTCCCCAAGGGTGGCTGTTTGGTAAGGTGTTATTTTCTGTATTCTATCAATCTAGATACTGATGACTACAGGGCTCAGGTGACAAGGCTACCTGCTCGATCAATGTCAAAATCGTGGCTAAAATGAACACTAGCAGTTCAGCAAGTGATACAAATCAGAGTGACTGAATCTATTCATCACATCCAATTCTGTTATAGGAAATAGGCTTGATGAAAAGCAGTAACTTAATCCACCAAAAACAATGTGCTGTATCCATCAAGCAAGACATCACTTTCATATTTTTCCTTTGGAAGCAACTCAACTTCCATATAGAAACTTTCTAGATTAGTCTGAACATCTCTTTGTGCTTCGCCTCCCTGTAGACTTGTGTTGATCTCATTTAGGCATTTAAGAGGGTACCATATTAGATTTTCATCCACCAACTGTTAACAAGCTGTGGAGGTTAACATGCATGTACATGCACATTTGCATTGTGCTCATTAGGCATGGCTTATTAACTATTATCATGATAAGTGTACTATCTAAGCTTACAGAGGTGTTTCGGTGTTATGTATGCAACTGCAAACAGTTTTAACAGGCTCTATTTTGGAACCATCTCTCTGCTACATTTTCCCACTTATGCAAAGACATTACATAACAGGTGTCATCTTAGATATATATTATGCAACCAGGTCACTACTCAAGAACCGAAAATACCACAGAGATGAAAATAAATTTCAGAGTAAAAAATGCATTAGGATGTGCCAACACTCCCAATTCCCCAAGTGCCTGTGCTTAATCACAATCAGCTTCGTAGTAGAGGACCGAAGGACAATTGCAGAAGTGTTGTTTATCTACTTGGAGAGGATTCATTACCTCCAACATTATTTGACATGAAAACAGATGTACCTCTGTCACTGCTTTGACCTCTCTAATAAGATGAAAAACTAGGCTGATACAGTTATTGATCAGAGTGAAGCCCATTCCACCGGAAATAGATGTACATGTACAGCAGTATAAATGAGGATTTAACATCTGTTCCCAGTAGATTGGCTATTAATCTGGAATCTAAAATGACACAACTAGCTGTTTGGCAGTACTACCTGTTATTGTAGGTATATAGATAAAATCACTTCTTGTATTGCTCAGTAGGCAATGTTTTATAAATATGGGTAAATGTATATGAAACTTTAAATCAAATATCCCAAACTTGGTCAGCATTCTAAGTGTGTTGAATATTGAAAGTGTTTATCATTTTGCAATTAACTTGTCTTCTTTTCTAAAGGTAACAAGAAGCATTTGTGAATATTAGTGCATACCATAAGTATTTTGTACTGATTCAGATTATCTTTCACTATTGTTAATATTTATATAATATAATCTTACTAAAAGTGTTACGTTAATAAAATGTCAAAATAAAACCTGCATGTAATGAGCTACAAACAGCATTTTGAATCAGTGTTTTAAACAAACACATGACTTTGTTTAAGTTAGCTAGAGGCAATTTTATAAACCCTGACAGTTCTAAATCTTTTCCAAGTTCTTGTATGGGTTTATTTTTTCCAGACTCTTAAGTACTAAAAAAGTAAAAAGCAACTAATGAATATTTAGTACAAATTATATATATAGATGACTAGGTAAGGACCATGAATCATTCAGTAACAAGTCTAATTCAATTCAATTAAGATGTGTACATGTCTTGGGGAAAGGACAGTGGGAAAGCAGGACAGAATGATGGGGTCTGAATATATTTCCATTTCTCCCGAGTTACTCTTTCCTGTCATAAAATAGAAATAAATTCATGTTTTAAAATTTAAGTTGGCTGAATACCACACACATATACCACAGACTGTACTTCCTGTCCATTTAGTCAAACTTATAAAACAAAAGAAGAATGTTTTCTGGGGCAAATAATTTGTACCAGGAATGCACAAATCGATAGATTTTTAAAAATGATCTCAATAGAACTTCTGTGCCAACTCATATGATACAAATATTAGATGTGCCATACTGAAATTGCTTTTTTCCCATAGAGATTTACTGACAAATTCAAACCCTTAGACATCTTAAATGTAGAGTTTATGCAGTGATAAATGTCATTAACCATTCCTCTGTTATTTGGTTCATCCGTTTGTCTACGGATCTACGCTCTTTTATTAGATGTCATAAAGATAAGAAAGTTCAATTTGTTCTTCTTGGCTTAATTGTTTTTCTACAAAAGAAATGAAAATTGAATTAAAAAATAACTTTAAAAATGGTAAAAAAAAGAATTAAAAAATAGAAATGAAAATTGACTAATTGAAATTCCATATGATGAAATTGTTTATAAAGTTTTAAATTAAAAAATGAATAAATTATAAAGACAATGCCCTCAGACTCAAAAGGTCAGTGAAATCTGGACATAGTTGAACATTTAAGAACAATATTTGGATGATTTCCTCATCAGTAACAGTTATTCTACCTTTGAAAAACAGTCCATTAATTGAAAGTATAACACCTATTACATAATGACTACAACAGTACAAACAGATCCCCTGGAGAAGGAAATGGCAACCCACTCCAGTATTCTTGCCTGGAAAATCCCATCAACAGAGGAGCCTGGTGGGTTATATAGTCCATAGTGTCCCAAAGAGTCGGACATGACTGAAACAAGTTAGAGGTGGTAAAAAAGAATTGAATAGAAAGAATGCTAAAATATCCTTGGGTCCTTTTCTTTCAGATAAAGGTGTAAGGGTCATAAACCAGATATAGTACCTTGATGTTATCAGGATTATTACCTACCACTTGTAATGATTAATATACCTATACCACATTAGTGGAGAAAAAAGTTTTCATTTACATTTTTCATTTGATCTTTAAACCGATCTTAATAGGTAGATAGGTAAATAAAGCTATTTCTCATCATCAATTAACAATAAGGAAAATCATTTAAGAGACTTGTCCAAGATCTTATGTTGAGCAGCAGGAGAGCAGAAACTCAACTACTAGCCTTCTGATTCCAACTACGGTGTCTTTCCCTATCACGCTAAGCTGCTAATACAGTCAATTCCCAAATTCAGCTCATCTGCCTTCAGTTCAGTTCAGTTCAGTTCAGTCGCTCAGTCGTGTCAGACTCTTTGCGACCCCATGAATTGCAGCACGCCAGGCCTCCCTGTCCATCACCAACTCCTGGAGTTCACTCAGACTCACGCCTGTCAAGTCAGTATCTGCCTTACAGGTTTTTAAATGACATTCAGCACTGCTCTCACTTCTGCCAGACCTTCACTTCAATAACATTCTACCACTTTTAAATTCAAGGAGTCGTGTGAGAGAACCCCTGACATTTGTGACTATTAAGCAGAGAAAAGTCAGGTATGTCAAGTCAGTATCTGCCTTACAGGTTTTTAAATGACATTCAGGCACTGCTCTCACTTCTGCCAGACCTTCACTTCAATAACATTCTACCACTTTTAAATTCAAGGAGTCGTGTGAGAGAACCCCTGACATTTGTGACTATTAAGCAGAGAAAAGTCAGGTGCAAAGAAAAATTTCAGAATACTATTGTATTAATATTACAAGTCTAGGTTTTGAGCCAGGATACTATTAGAAAGCTGAAGTATTTGGAATTTATACATTTTCATAATTTTACAGAAACACCTAAATTATTATTTAAAATTTTTTTCTCATCCCTTCCCCATCACCAGTTTTTTGGAAAAGCTCTGTTGAAATCCTCTTTTGACTTTTCCTTCACCTTCACAGAAACTTTTTAAGCTCTCTTACTGCAATATCTCCCTCACAGAAGTTTTGTTAGTGACCAAATGCACTATCTGGACAGGCTAGCAGGATTGCTGATAATAGGCTGAAATTCAGGGAAAACATCCCCGTAGATGGCATTTTATTGATCATGAGCATCATAAATACATTATATTCAATTTTATGTTCTCAGTGCCTAGCAGACTGACAAGCGTATAGTGAAACAACAGTGAATGTTTACTATTAATGAGTGAATACATAATAAGTCATAGAAATTGCATTGGCAAGAGTCAGTAACTGCTATAAAAATTACAAAATATTATAACAGAATCCATAGTAATATCATAAGCAAAATTTGTTCAGACTGGTGTGAAATGGTACCTCATTGTGGTTTTGATTTGCATTTCTCTGATAATGAGTGATGTTGAGCATCTTTTCAATTGACCATTTTCTTTCACTTTTTTCTCCTGTGCATATCGCATGCACATGAGTCAATAAATTATAGATTTTTATCACAATAATTCTGACATTTTGAGAAGTTGTTTCTATGACTATATCCCTAAACATAACTTTTTTATGTTTGCCTAATGGTACACTAAAAGGGTACAAGTATTTACCTCAACATTTCTCCATTAGATGCCATTTAGGCTGCTTCAATTATTTTGTAATTTTTAAAATGACTATCTGTTTACAAATATTATCTGTTTAAAAAGCTTGGATTATTTCTTTAGGATTCCTAAGAAAATAATTTAGAGTGGAAGGATATAAATAATTTTTAAGGAGAAAAAGTTTTTCAAAATCTAGCTCAATTTAATTTTCAGAAGTAGTACTTGAATATACCAATTTCTCTGTTCATTAGCTATTATCATCTTTATTATGTTAATGTGATGAAAAATGTCAGTTTATTCAGTTAATTGACCTGTCTTTTATTCTTTTGAGTTTGAACATTTCTGTTGACTAATCAATGATCAATATTTTCTTTTATAATACAGTGTCTCTCATTAACTTATTCAATAATATTTACTGAATGCTTATTCTCTATCAAACACTGGTTAACACTAAGAATTTAAAGTTGAAAGGAAAGTCCTTACTTTCATACTGTTTGCAGTCTATTGCATACATAAAAGCCAAATGGAGGCAAAAATCAATTGCTGGTGTTCATCTTCTTCCTTTTGTAATTTGTTATTAAGTAGCTTCCATTATCTGATAAAATATAATCCAAGAACTTTCTTCTTGAAGTATAGATAAAAAAGTAGATAAATCACACATTGTTAATATGAACTGCAATTATAAAATGAACACAAAGCTGCTGAGATACAAAGCACAGGAATTTTATAATGTCAAGTGAGCCTCTTAGTAAAACAACATTGCCTATATATGATTTAAAATGCAGATAATCTCTTCTCATTTATAAAATTTCCAAGTCTTTTTTTGTGATATTTGATTAAAATAAATTATTTTTTCTGCACAATATTCTTTCTTTCCAAATTTCTTGGCTAGTATCACATCTGTTTAAAATAATAACCATCAGCATATTATTCATTTTATTCAATGATCACTTGTAGGACATTGTCATTTGAAAAGTTAGGATAATTATGTAACATATTTAAGACCATGGATCAATCTTGGAACCCATTGGAGCTAATACTTAACATTTGTGTCATTGTCTGTAATTTACAAAATACACTCAGGATAATAACATCTTGGAATCTGCAGCAAGACTTGGGAGAAGAGATGATGCGTCACAGTCCTCTTCCAGCAATACTGTTATGGAAAGAGCTGGAAGCCTCTAGCAAGATATATAACAAACAACAGTTATCATAAACTTTCTTTCCACCTATCCTCAGTCTTTTCTCTCTAAATATCTTTGGGCCTCACGATTACTCTTTCCTCTTCAATTAACATCTTTACTGCTGCTGCTAAGTCACTTCAGTTGTGTCTGACTCTGTGCGACCCCAGAGAGGGCAGCTCACCAGACTCCCCCGTCCCTGGGATTCTCCAGGCAAGAACACTGGAGTGCGTTGCCATTTCCCTCTCCAATGCATGAAAGTGAAAAGAGAAAGTGAAGTCGCTCAGTCATGTCCAACTCCTAGCGACCCCATGGACTGCAGCCTACCAGGCTCCTCCACCCATGGGATTTGCCAGGCAAGAGTACTGGAGTGGGATGCCATTGCCTTCTCTGAACATCTTTACTACAATTGACTAATTAGAAAATTTCTACCAATATCTAATGTCCCTAATGTCTCCCCATATTTTTCCTCATCTCTACCTTCCTTCATGCTCTGGGAAAACTCATTTCTGTTTGTTCCCACAGCATTTTGTAACTTTCCTTACACCATCACTAATGGTAATACTGTTAAATATTTTCTGTTTCTTCCTCTCCCTCCCTCCATCCCCACTCCCCCTCAACCCCACCTAGCCTAGAATTCAGCACCTAGGACCACTCCTGATGTGTGCTGGGTGCTTAAGTGACTGTCAGCAGCAAGTATGAATAACTGAATTGATTATACAAGTTTGGAGCACTGCAGGTTAGGGTAGAGACAGTTCATGTGAACCTGTCGGTAGTACTATGTGTGGTTAGTCACTCAGTCATGTCTGACTCTTTGCGACCCATAAACAGTAGCCTGCCAGGCTCCTCTGTCCATGGGATTCTTCAGGCAAGAATACTAGAATGGGTTGTCATGCCCTCCTCCAGGAGATCTTCCCAACACAGGGATCAAACCCAGGTCTCCCACATTGCAGGCAGATTCTTTACTGACTGAGCCGCCAGGGAAGCCCTAAGCATACAGATTCTGGGGAAGATAGGAAAAGAAAATGGAGTAGGCTCACCAATAAACTTAGTTAGGATTCCATCTTTAGGAGTTTGTCTGAAAAGCTCTAATAACTTATAAGTCCCTTTCATTTTATCTGAAATTCCATTGTATTAACTTGTTCTACAGGGCATTTAAACATACCTCATAATTTGAAACATTTTGTATGAATATAATAAACATAAAATATTTTATTCCCCTGAAAGTGAAAGTGAAGTTGCTCAGTCGTGTCCAGCTCTTTTCGACCCCATGGACTGTAGCCTACCAGGTTCCTCTGTCTGGGGATTTTCCAGGCAAGAATACTGGAGTGGGTTGCCATTTCCTTCTCCAGCAGATCTTCCCGACTCAGGGATTGAACCTGGGTCTCCTGCATTGCAGGCAGATGCTTTACTGTCTGAGTCACCAGGGAAGTCCCTTATTCCCCTTTAAAAGGAAATTTAGTTTTTATCATTACTTTTAATTTTTGATGAAGAAATAGTTGTTTACACTGCACCTACTTTTGTACAACAAAACATTTAAAAAGTGGAGGAATATTTTATAAAATTCTGGAAATTTTATCTTACCTTAGACTATAGATTATTACTATTAAAGGTAACAAAGTAAATCTATCTCATATATTGTTCTATGGAGAAAAATTCTAACAAAAAGACAGGTCCACAATACCTTTTCAGAAATTCCAAGAATCTTATGTATTTTGGAACTTAATATGGCTTGGATTTCTGAAAGGCAAAATATTGATAATACTCAGTAACACTTAAGTCCTCAATGGGGTCTGAAGTAGCACTCCATAATCAAGTGCATTCATATTTGTGCAATGAATCATATATTCAAAATAAATAATATAAATAAAAACTAAGCAGACTTTATTTTATTTATATATATTTTTTCCTGACAAAGTTTACAGCTGCATGATCTAAGGAAAAAATTTCAACTTGCAGGACTCTTAAATTTTATGACCATGGATAAGAGATTATAAAATTGAACTGTTTAAGCTTATATTATAGACTGTTTATGTGAAAGTTGAAACAAACAACAGTGAAACATAATTTCTAAGTTTATATACATCAAGCTTAATATCTTAAAATCTCTAACTAGGTACCATATTGAACTGTCATAGTTTCTGAACTTAAACTTGAATGAATAAGCTTGCACGCATAAAAAGTTTCTGTTTGCCAGTGCTAATAGTACATTCACATATATTGATCCTACACTGGCCATGAGATGAATATCAATGTATTACAAGGCTTACAAGCTGTAGAGAATGTTTACTGATCATGTTTGACATTAAACTAGAAACTACAAAAAGAAACCCTAAAAAAACACAATTCCTATCTTCTTAATCAGTTCAGTTTAGTTCAGTCACTCAGTCGTGTCCAACTCTTTACAACCCAATGGACTGTAGCATGCCAGGCTTCCCTTTCCATCACCAACTCCCAGAGCTTATTCAAACTCATGTCCATCGAGCTGGTGATGCCATCCAACCATCTCATCCTCTGTCCTCTTCTCTTCCTACCTTCAATCTTTCCCAGTATCAGGGTCTTTTCCAAGGAGTCAGTTCTTTGCATCAGGTGGCTAAAGTATTGGAGTTTCAGCTTCAGCATCAGTCCTTCCAATGAATATTCAGGACTGATTTCCTTTAGATGGACTGGTTGGATCTCCTTCTAGTCCAAGGGACTCTCAAGAGTCTTCTCCAACATTACAATTCGAAAGCATCAGTTCTTCGGTGCTCAGTTTTCTTTATAGTCAACTCTCACATCCATACATGACCACTGGAGAAACCACAGCTTTGACTAGACAGGCCTTTGTTGGCAAAGTAATGTCTCTGCTTTTTAATATGGTGTCTTGGTTGGTCATAACTTTTCTTCCAAGGAGCAAGTGTCTTTTAATTTCATGGCTACAGTCACCATCTGCAGTGATTTTGGAGCCCCTAAAAATAAAGTCTCTCACTGTTTCCATTCTTTCCCCATTTGCCATGAAATGATGGGACCAGATGCCATGATCTTAAATTATTATTTTAAAAATATTTCCCTAATAATTCTTATACAAAAAAAGGAAAAAAACCAAGAAATTACAGATTTCCTATAAAAACAATATGAATCTCTGAATATAGGAAACTATAGCAGAGCTTGACGGAAAAGATATAGACTAACAGTCACTGAACTAATGAAGAAAATGTTAAATAAATGAATTAAAACATTATATCTAAAAAGAAAAAAAAACAAAAGCTAAAATAAGCAGAGGGTATAATCAGTAAAGATAAGAAATTAGATAATCTATAGGAAATAATCTGGGAAATATCTTTTTTCATGAATAGTAAAATTATTTGCAAACCTAGCTAAAAATAAAAAGAAGCAAATATACAAAATAAGGAAGAAATGGATATAAACATACAGTGGGAATTAACTATGAGTTATTACTTTTCCAAGCTCTCTAAAAACATATTAGAAAATATAAATGAAAGGATAATTTTCTAGAAAAATACTAATAAAACTTACTACAGAAGAGATAGAAATTCAGACCAATTTTTATAAAAGAAACTGAGAACATAATCAAATAATTCCAATTCTTTCAAAATGTCAAACATTGAATTCTATAAAATATTTAAGGAAAAAACTTGATAGACTGTTTAAACCATTTCAAAGCATAAAAAAAGGAAAACGTCCAATTCTTATAAAGGAACAGACATAGCTTTAATATATAAAACACTACAAAAAAAGAATAAAGCTGGAGAATAACTTTAATTTTATCTATTAATGAAAAAAGAAAACTTAAATAAAATACTAGGAAAAATAATACAACCAACTGAAGCTAATGTTACAAAAGTGAATTTGCTTCACCACAAGAGAAAAATCAGACTCTTCTCCATTGACGTGCAAAGGCATCTAAACATTTAATGTGCATCCTTAATAACAAATAAACAGGTAATTTCTTAATATACCACAACAAATATTCAATGATCAATATTGGAAAAAGTTTCTTTAAAATGAGCTACCAGAGAAGAATGTCTATCATAACCTCATTTAAAATTGTGAGGGCTATACTGGCAGACTTTACTAGAAAAGATGAAATGAAACTGCATTTCCACTTCCAACCAAGAAATATAATGAAAAATTGACCTTTGCTGTCTGTGGAAGACATACTTTAGGATTTTTTTTTTTTTTTTGCTTTACAATACTGTATTCGTTTTGTTACACATTGACATGAATTAGCCATGTGTGATATCATAAGCGAAACGAATTGCCAGTCCAGGTTTGATGCAGGATGCAGGATGCTAGGGACTGATGCACGGGGATAATCCAGAGAGAGGGTGTGGGGCGGGAGGGTGGAGGTGGGGGTCGGGATTGGGAGTTCATGTACATAATTTAGGATTATCTCCAATGAGTCATATCCTTGTATACTTTCCTTCACTCAAGTGCAGGCTTGAGATGTAATCTGTTTTAGTCAAGAGAATATGACAAAGGTGAAGAGATTCGTAGACAGAACAAAAGTCCCAAATCAGCTGATTCAAAGCTAATAAAAAAAGATCCTGTCCTGAATGGGCCTGACTCTAAAATTCTACCCTATACATAGTTGCCATGTTCTAAGAGGCACAAGTAAATACAGGTGGCTTCTGATAACTGTGACAGGCCCCTGGGTAAGAGTTGACAAGAAAACGGAGACCTCAGACCTAGAGCCACAAGGAGCTGAGTTCTGTTAACAGACACAAGAGCTTAGAAGAGGACTCCAAGGTCCAGGAAAGAATTTAGTTCCACCAACACCCTGATTTCAGGCTTATGAGACCCTGACGGGAGGACCCAATTATGCTATGCCTGGACTTCCGACCTATGGAAACTGTAAGATCAGTGTATGTGTGTTGTTTTAAGCCACTTAGTTTGTGGCCATTTAATACACATGTGAGAAAAGAATAAACAGAAACTTCCATTAAATAGAGTTGGAAGACCAGAAAGGGGAGCTCTCATGCCCTGCGACAGTAGCGGAGCCCAACAGGAGAAAGCCTGCTCTTCTTTCCAGGTACGGACTCAGCCAAGGAACAGTCCTAGGCTCTTTGTTTACTTCTGATAAAGCCTTAAAGAGAGCCTCAAAAAGGTTTTTACTGGTTTTTATTAATGTAACTGCTTCCCAAAACAAAATGCAAAATGATTTTAAGGCACACAACAAAAGTCAGCAATCAACAATAACAACAAAACCCACATCAACAACACAATATCTGGTATCCAGTAAAAGAAAATTACCAGGTAGGTGAAAGAAGAAAACGTAAAATATACTCCATAATTAGGAGAAAAAAGCCAGTAATAGAAACCAACTATGAAATAACAGAGATGGTAGATGTGGCACACAGACAGGCAGACACTGAAACAGCGTTGCACACATGCTGTGTTAGTTCAAGGAAGCAGAGGAAAACATGAGCACAATGAGTGAAATGAAAGATATTTTAAGACACAATGCAATCTCTATAAATAAAAAATACGATCACTGAAATGAAGAATATACTGAATTAGGCAGTGCAGGAAAACATATCAGTGAAATTGAAGAAATAGCAACTGTTTAGCACTAAGCACATGAGGAACTTGGTTCCTGGTAAAAAATCCATGTAATTTTTCAGATCTGACCACAGGCCATTGTGGAGACAAGCCACATTGGGAAAACTGTCCTTCCCACACCAGATTTGGGCATATTCGTTTCTGAACAGAGTTGAGGTCAAGGACCAATTGGCTGGCCATGCTGTTTGCATATTTCCATTCCTAGTCCAGGTACTTTCATTCTTAGATATCTTTATCTGGGGCCTTGAACAGAGGTCTTCAAGTACTTCTGCTCAGTCCTCCTTTCAGGTCAGGGGAGAGATTGGGCCTTAAGGACAGAAGAAAACATTGAAGACATTTCACCCTCTACTCCAGCACCCAGTCCTTCTCCACCTCTAGCCCTTCCCCCTTGCCTTCTTTTGTACCTCAGTAAATACAAAATTCAGGAGAAGGCAATGGCACCGCACTCCAGTACTCTTGCCTGGAAAATCCATGGATGGAGGAGCCTGGTGGGCTGCAGTCCATGGGGTCGCAAAGAGTCGGACACGACTGAGCGACTTCACTTTCACTTTTTACTTTCATGCATTGGAGAAGGAAATGGCAGCCCACTCCAGTGTTCTTGCCTGGAGAATCCCAGGGACAGGGAAGCCTGGTGGGCTGCCGTCTATGGGGGCGCACAAAGTCGGACACAACTGAAGCGACTTAGCAGCAAACACAAAATTGCCTAGGCCTTTTTTTTGGTCTGGGTTGCGCAGGGAGGCGGAGATGTAGGTCAACAGTGAGAAAGCAAGTCTGCACTGATCCAATCCACTTTAACCTTCAAGAGGTATATTCTATGGGAGATAATGAACAGAGGTGGAAACTTTCTCCGGTTTATCCTCTTGCTTACACCATCACAGTAAGTGTTGAAGGCTTAACTCTTATTTTGGGCTAGTTGCTTTCATGAGCTACTAACACTTGTAGCTAAGATCAGCTCTCTTCCAGCTTAGCAGAGTTCCTAACAGCACAGAAATAAAAAAGAAAAAAAAAAAAAAAAAAACTAAAAAAAATAGCCCAGATTTTCTAAATTTTGAAGAAAATTATAAATCCACAGATCCAAAAAGTTTGAGTCCCAAAAAATTTTGTAAAGAAAGATATAAACTATCATTTGTAAATAATATGATTTTATACTTAAACATTTGATGAAAATATATTTTAACAACATAACCGGTAACATGCTACACAATTAAAAATTAATAGCCATATATTTGGAAGAAAAATATTTTTTACAGTAGTAAAAAAAATAACTAAAGTATCTAGAAATAATACTTGTAAGATTTTGCAAAACCTAACTTCTGAAAGTGAGGAAATAAATATTGATTTATTCTAAATATATACCTTATTATTCTACAGAATATTCTTGAATAGAAAATCTCATGATAAAGTAATGCCAATTTTCTCTAAATGAATTCCAATGAAATACCAAAATAATTTTTAGTTGATAAGAGATTACTAAATTTCATAAAGATATGGAACACATGGGAAAAAAGTAAGACTAGTTCTATTATTGCATAAAGCCATATGAACTAAAAAACAATTTCATATTGAGGCAAAAACATACAGTCAGCAATGGAGATTTAAAAAAATAGACATAAATAATTAGTATGTGGCAAATAAGGCATTTCCAATCAGTGGAGTAAATATTGATCGATAAATGATCTCAAGGAAGTGTATAAACTCTTAAAGGTTAAGGCGAATGGCTATAAAACAAGCTAGATTTTTTCCATGTTCCTTTTGCCTGTGAGAATTCCAGAAGAGTCAAAGATTTAACTGGGAAAAAATATCTTCTAAAATTTTTTTAAAGATTAAAAAATAATCATGAGCATGAAGGTCTTTCTAAACATGACTCCAAACATTAGACTATTAAAGAATTAATTTGATCACCTAAAATTCTTAATGTATGTATAAAATGAATATAAACATAAAACATGCCTCTGCGTTTTGTAAAAAGCATGTATTTCACAAAAACATGCTAGAGTTTTATAATATATTAAAAAGTTCAAACATCAATAAAACTACTAGTTAACAATGGGAAATAAAGTACATAAATAGGTACCATATTCCTTAAATTTATACATATATCTGTATATATATCACTATATACCTTACATTTTTAAAAATATCTTTAAAAACTCCTTGTAAATTAGTAACTTTCAGATTAACAAAATTATTCAACATTAACCAGCACAATGCTGAGAGTCATTCTTATAATTTATTTTCTAAGTACGATAGAATTTTGTTTTTTTGACAACTGAGTAATTACAGGTTTAAAAATGAGTTATTTGGAAAGCCCACTACACATGCGATTTATAATCTGAAATTTTAGTTTGACTGAATTAACTTATTTACACTGAGCCTAGCTATCTGCACAGGATTTATAACTTTTATTTTGATTCATTGATTCCTAATTTATTTAGCTTACCTAGTAACTTAATAGTGGGATAAAACTACATGAAATGTGTGTGTATTTTTGTATAAGTTATTGCCAGTGATACAGAAGAAATCTAAGAAGCTGCTGCTAAGTTGCTTCAGTCATGTCCGACTCTGTGCGACCCCATAGACGGCAGCCCACCAGGCTTCCCCGTCCCTGGGATTCTCCAGGCAAGAACACTGGAGTGGGTTGCTATTTCCTTCTCCAAGGCATGAAAGTGAACAGTGAAAGTGAAGTCGCTCAGTCGTGTCCGACTCTTTGCGACCCCATGGACTACAGCCTACCAGGCTCCTCCGTCCATGGGATTTTCCAGGCAAGAGTACTGGAGTGGGATGCCATTGCCTTCTCCTTCTAAGAAGCTACAACTGGGCAATTTGAGTTTTAAAAATCAAGAAGAGGAATTTCTTTAGTTTTACTCCCTAAACAAACAGTATGTGAGAGGACAGAACTACCTGACCATTTTCCCCTGACTCCATATAGTTCAGTTCAGTTCAACTCCATATAGGCCTTGGCTAAGAACTTTTCCATGTCCTTACGCTACACATAGCATTGTCTACTCAAATTTGGGGGATCCACGAACGTTTTGAATTCATCTTTAACACTTAATTTTTGTCCCTCCTGTATCAGGCACTGTTTCACTTCTGGCTTCTCTGAAGTTTTGTTTTGTTCAGTGCTTTGTTCAGCTGCCTGTAGAGTGATGCTTGTGAGGAAAGCACCAGGCTTTTCTTTACATAATTTGAGAATCATCTGATGGAAGCAACAGAGTATCTCTCTGAAATCAATGTCTACAAGTTTAGATGTTTGATGAAAATACCAGTGCAGAAAGATCGTCAAACGTATAAGTAAAAGACTTGCTATCTTAAGGCACTCTTTTATACATAACAATTTAGCAAGAACAAATTTGGAATGACCCAGTGCTGCCGTAGCTACAGCAGTGAGCTGTACATACCAACCACTACTACAGGACTGTGATGACTTCAGCCCTGGCAATGTGAAGAAGGTAGTTGTGCAAAGTAAAATTATTTGATGCATGACAATAATATTACTGAACATTTGTGCACTGAGTAAAACTAAAAGCAACTTTATGAATAAAGGTACTCACGGTAGCATTACTTACGCTATTTTTTTTAAAGATGGAAATAATCTAAGGAGATGAGTCCATAATTATAGAATCTCAATATAATGTAACATTGTATAAGCCTCTTAACATGGAAACATTTATTTTGAAATATTAAAAAAACAAAATCATACATAATGGTATTGACCACAGCTCATTAAAAAACTGAGGCATCTCCAGGATCAAAATGTATACTTAGCTTTACGCTCAGAAAGAAAGGAAAGTGAAGTCACTCAGTCATGTCCGACTCTTTGTGACCACATGGATTGTAGCCCTACCAGGCTCCTCCGTCCATGGGATTTTCCAGCCAAGAATACTGGAGTGGGTTGCCATTTCCTTCTCCAGGAGATCGTCCTGACCGAGGAATTGAACCCGGGTCTCCTGCACTGTAGGCAGACACTTTACTCACAGAGCATATCTTCAATATATATGGCACCTCAATAAATAAGAGTTGGTGTATTAAGCAATACTTATTATGAAGAAAAAAGTCTTATAAATTGGATACAGATTAGACAGAAAGATACAGTCAACCTATTTTGTATCCATTTTATTGCTGTGATTTAGTGCTTTGGAGAGGTACTACTGTTGAAGGTCTACCTTAGGAATGAAATATACTTCACTTGCTTCTTACAGCTGTAAGAAGTAGACTGTAAGACTAGATAGCTTCACAGACCACTGATGACGTAAGCCATCTTCACCTTCATACCAGTTTAAGTGCACCAAGTAGCAAAAACAGTCTATACACATCACCTGAAATAACATTGTTACTGAACACGAAAACTGAAATCTGTATTCAGATAATCTGGATCCAAATATATGTTTTATCAAATAAAGGACTTTTCACAAGGAATCCTCAGGTCTTCCTTAAAAGGCAAACAGCTAATGTGTTTATCATTAATTCATTAGGAAAATTTGGTTTAAACAAATTTTAACCTGAACTTTTATTCCATATGTTACAATATACCTGTGCCAGGAAGTAGTTTGAATTACTCCAAATCCTGCGACTGAACATTTTTCTGTTCAAGCTCAACAAGTTTATTAATAATTTCTTCTTAATAGTGTGTTTGCTCTTAGGGAACAAATGACAAGAATTCTGTGCTACTCCTTCAACGGGTATCATCGGGGCTGAATCTGTGATTTACATTTTAGTCTTTATTCTCTGGCCTATCAAGTATCATTTGCTCCTCAGAAGGAAAATTCTTCCTGTTCCTCATGGGCCACTGTCTCATAAAACCCCGTACGAGAGGAGACCTGTGACCCACCATGGTGTGGCATTAGATCAACCTCAACACCCCTAACAGCTCCTCTTTCACCTTCATCCTCACCAGAGCAGGGCTGCCAGGGCTGCCACCGAGTCTCCCATGAGTGAGGTAGCAGAGGAATCCAGATCCGACTTTTCACTTGAAAAATATGTGCCTCAGCCTCTTAGCTGCTTAGTTACAGAGACACAGATGCCACCCTGAAAGCTTAACAGAAGGTGGGAAACTTTATTTTAAAGCTTCATCTGTGCAGGAAAACAAAGAAAGAAGACACAACCCTTAGTTTATAAAGTTTGTTTATTCAACTAAGCAGAGTGGCGAAGGGCTGAGTTAAAAATCCTTCTAGAAGTTTGCATTGTATTCTATTTACCAATTATTTATAGGTTGTTCATTAAATGGACATGTTCAGTTGCTAAGTCGTGTTGGACTCTTCTGCACCCCCATGGACCGAGCCCACCAGGTTCCTCCTTCATGCGGTTCCCCAGGCAACAATACCGGAGTGGTTGCATTTTCTTCTCCAAAAGGAGCACAGACTCACAGATTTAGGAAAGATGGTCTCCATTTAACTTATTAGGTCTGAATTACCAATGTAATAATATTTTATTACCTATATTCTAGTAGGATAAATTCAATTTTTCTTATTTAACTGTACCTCCACTATATATATATGTGTGTGTGTGTGTGTGTGTGTGTGTGTGTGTATCTATATATCAGCCATTGAATTATAGTCAAAAGGCTTGTACAAACATTTTTTCACTGCTCTTTTGAAAGTTATTAAATGTGTAGGTAAATTATACAGTAAATATTTGTTTTTTATGGAAAATGGTATGATGTTTATGCCTAATGATTATGAATTTTAATTTTTAGTGTATACTTCACAATATTCTGCCTATATCAACATTTTTGTGTTTGACATTTTAGCAATGATGTGTATGGAATGAGTAATTAGGGGAGAAGGGCATTTGCCTGGCCAGATGCACCAGATAAACTCATTCTGGCCATAAATAAATAAAATAAAATTTTACAACTGGATCTTCTCACCTTTTAACTAGCTATGAGATCTCTAGAGTAATAATGTACAGGCTAGCATATTTATTCCATGTATTTTATTGAGCATCTGCTCTATGGTAGATACTGAGTAAGATATCAAGATTTTGAAAGACCACATTCCTTTCCCAGTGAAGCCAAGAGAGTCTAGTGGGTGGGCCTAAGAAAATCTGCCAAACAATCATGAAAATACAGTATCATTGGCAATGTGATAGAATTAGGTAGTTTTCCAGAGGATTATAGTGAACATTCATTGCTTCAGAAAAGTTAGGAACTTATCATCCCCCTATATCTATGATATTTGTTTTTGCATAATAAATAGAGATGCTTCCATGTGACCTAAGGAGGTGACAGGTATTTCACAGAGGACACAATTTATGCAAAAGCAAAGAGACAAGAAGAGCCACATGTGGTCTGAATGTTTAAGTGGCCTGACTGCAGAGTCTCTCTGTTGGTATGGTAAGAGGTGAGGTTCTTTCATGAAAGGTTAATACTTATACAGTCTTACACATCATATCAAAGAAATTAAGTTCATCTTGCAGAGGAATCTACAGGTTTGGAGAATGAATCAACAGACTCCCTTTTGAAATGTGTTCAGAAGATTGGAGAAAGAGTATGAGAGTGGGACTGACAGGAAACGAACTAAGAGTTAATACTTGTCAAGATTCCAACAAATGGCACATTCAACCTAGGATAAACCAGGAAGGGTGTACACATGGAATAATTTCAAAGGCATGGACAGAGCATAGGGGCATCAGGAAGGATGATGCTTGAAACAAGCACTGTGAGGAGAAGGATGGGGAGAATGAAAGGTTATAGGAACCTGGGCAAAGAGTTATGCAAAGTGGCTGATTTGAAAAGGAGCAGTGACCTGTTGTCACAACACAGGCGTCCTTAAAGACATGGGAGGAACCAGGAGATTCAGTACCCCCAGTCTCATTCTTCCCAACTCTAATCTCCTACTAAGGCTTTCTGTAGCCAAACCCAACTGAAAGCAGGGGGCATAGCTTCCCTGGGCACAAGGTCAGTAGAGAAGGCAAGGAAGTGGATCTTTGGAGGAGAAATGAACAATATCCAATATTGTAGTGATGTTAATTTAATAACATAAGCAAAAGTCTTGGGAATAAAGAAGATGGTAGCATTTGGAAAATATATAAAAAGCATAGTAACCAGGATGTGACCTAACAGTACCAAACGGAGACAAATAATAGGCAAATATGACTCTCAGACTCCTAGTTTGGGGACCTGAGGAGATGTGAGTGATGGCGTTAGTGATGGACTTCCACACACCTCGTACCGCTGCTGATTTAGACTATTTTCACCCCTAATTCTAGACTGTTACTCTCCCATCTTCTTTAGCCGCATCCTCTTTTAAAGTTCATACTAGTAATCCAACTATGACTCTTTTTGTTCTATAATCTAGTAATGCTGATGACCTCCCAGTCACCCTATGGGTCACTGGACTCTGAGTTCTAGCCTGAACTTAAATCTGCATGGATTAGACTCATCAACAACTAAATCTAATATCAGCCACTACATCTCTGGATGATACCTGGCTCATGGAGTCATCCTGTATTTTTGTAGTTTAGAAAAACTCTTAATTATATCCTCTTAATTACATCTAAGAAATATTGTACATAGCTAACTGACAAGCACTTCCAGCCCTTTCCTTGTATATGTCTTACGTATTTGTCTAAATACATTAATTAAACCATGTACATGATACATTGGTATCTCAGAGGAAAAATATATATATTTTTTTGCTTATCAAGGTTAGGCTTCACAAAGAATGTCAATGTAATACATAACTCAAACACTGAACGATTACAAGTCTGTTAGTTTCACAAAAAGCAAAAGGGTCTTCTATGAAGAGAACATTATGGTCAATCATATAAAGGTATAAATACTATGTATAGTAGGAATTGGAAATAGTTCATTGCTAGATAGGATGATAAAGTGAGAGATGACAGAATCTTAAGGTAGAAAGCATGAGGAAATTTTATATTAGGTAAATATTACTTTATAAGGGCTACTAGACTAGTATATATCAGAGACGGCAATGGCACCCCACTCCAGTACTCTTGCCTGGAGAATCCCAGGGACGGGGGAGCCTGGTGGGCTGCCATCTATGGGGTTGCACAGAGTTGGACATGATTGAAGTGACTTAGCAGCAGCAGCAGCAGAATAGTATATCAGGAAAAGTAATTTGTATTATCAATTGAATGAATTCAATAATAGATTTTTAATAAGATCTGTAATTGCCATTAATATACAGAGAGGTGTATATAATAGTAGCATATAGGAATATGATCTTATCTACTGTATTTTTTCAGCTCATAGGCCGGGTGGTTTAAAAACTGAAATTTATTTTCTCAAAGTTCTGGAGACTTGAAAGTCCAAGAAAAAGGTTTTGGCAGGATTTGGCTCCTGGTGAGAGTCCTCTTCCTGGCTTGTAAACAGATAAACTTTAGGTGGCTTTCCCTCTGAGCATGAACAAAGGCAGCAAGAGCCAAATCACTAGTGTCTCTTCTCATAAGGACACTAATCTGCTGGGATCAGGGTCCCAGCTTTATTATCCTATTCAACCTTAATTATTTACCTGAAGTCACATTGGAGGTTAGGGCTTCAATGTTTAAATTTAGGAGGAACACAAACATTCAGTCCATGACATTTCACTCCAACCCCCAAATTCATGTTTTTCTCTCAAGCAAAAAAAAAAACATTCATTCCATCCCAACAGCTTTAAAAGTCCTATTCCTGCATCAACTCTAAAGTCTAAGGTCCAAAGTGTCATCTAAATATCATCTATATCCATTCGGGTAAGAGTCCCAATGTGATTTAATTTGAGGTGAATTGCCTTTCAGCTGTGAACCTGTAAAGACCAGGCAAGCTGTATGCTTCCAAGATACAAGGACAGGACAGACAGGCACATGGTGGACATTCTCATTCAAAAGGGAAAACTTAGGGAAAAAATGGGGTGATAGATCCCAATCAAGGTGAAAACCTAGCTAAGGTGAATTCCAGTAGCTCTTAAGGCACCAGAATATTCCTCTGGCTTGATGTTCTGCTCTCCAGACCTACTGCGGGGGCCACGTCACCCCTTTGGCTGTGGAGCAGCTCTGCCCTGGTCACACTGGGCCCAGTCCTTGCCCTGAGGCACTCAGTATAGCCCCACTACTTGAAATGAAGGACCCAGCCTTGTCCTCAAGACCTGGAGGAAGTGGTGGGGGCAGTAGCCCTAAGATCTCTCAGTCTCCTTTGTATCAATCTTTTTCTTGAAGGATAAAGCATGTTTAAAGCTGAAGAGCTCTATGGTCTCATCCAGTAGACTCACTCTACAGCCTTTCCTTTGAGTATGCACAGAGAATGTGAGCTCTGCTGTGTTTTTCAAAGGACACTGACCCTATCAGATGAGGCCCTACCTTTATGACCTCATTTATCTTCATTTCCTCACTCTAAATACAGCCAGACTGTAGGTAGGGGCTTCAACATTTGAATTTGGGGGATACACAACAAATCCATATGTCTTTCTATATCTAACCTATTGAAATAGTGAAGACAATTATTCTACAAAAATAAGCAGCCACTTAATTGGATACATCAGCCAATTCTGTCAAGTACTGAACCTGACTGTCAGGTTTACTAAATAGAAAGTTTACTTTTTATTGTTTATGATCAAAGCATATAGAGTTGATTTTCAAATTTCTTGCATTCTTTTTTGCACAGTTGAATTCTAAAAGCTTTTGTTATTCTAGTCAAAAAATTTCCTTAGCAGATGTCCACAACAGATTGTGTAAAATGAGACCACTGATAAGTGGATGCTATGGAGCAGAGGAGTGCTGCTCTCCCTAAAGAATTTTCCAGACCGGGCGTCCACTGAATGAGTCCATTATGAACAGTTTAAACATCTAAAGTGCTGAGCAATGCTAACAACCCTAAAACTTATAGCATATAGTCTTACAAATAACTAGGTTTTATAAAATGCAAGAATAGTTTTCATTTCTCCCTTTGTACCAGAATCACTGAATTTCAAACCAGACACACAGCATCACTACTACATTACCCTCGTCTCATAGATTAAACTATGGAGTGCTGTGGGTTATTCATCTTGTACCTCTCACTATAAATTCACAAAACTTACTTGAATGAAAAATGTGTTGTCTACTATAGTCTAGTCATTCTGTCTTGCAAGCCAAGCACAGCATTGAATGGCAAATGCGGAACTCTGATTGAAGCTCAGTGTAGCTTCAACATCAGCTTCTAGTTTATCCAGACAGAGCTAGTTTCACCCAATGTGTCATTTTTGTATTAAGTGAACCATTTCACCATTAAGTGCTAAAGGAAAATGAACTTGCTTTTATCCTTTGTGAATGAATTTATGCTCTCCAAGACGCATTAAAAAAATGTGTAGAAAAATTGAGGGGTTTAGGACCAAGATACTTTCAGAGAATATTCTAATGTGTCATTGTAGAGAATAATTTCTTACATTTTAGAGGTTTTTTTTTCCTATTTTTGTTTATCTAGTACAATAACTTCCTGAAATTGACCATAAAACATCAAAGTGGCTTTTTTTTTTTTTAAGTCAAATTAGAATAACTGAGCACAGTTTCTCCTTTCAGGAGATAAATGTTGTGTTCACACAGTCTCTCCCCTGGTGGAGATTCTGGAGTTCAGAAGTGTGGGTTAGTGATTAATGATCATCCAGGAAGTACTTCTAACCACTGCTAATGAGGCCTCCATGCCTCTTCTGGAGTACCTTAATCACGGCACTGTCAACTTTACACTTGTCTCCACCGTTAAATAAAGCTCTTCAGGGCAGGAATATGTCTTATACATCTTTACATTCCTAGGTAGGGCCTAGGGAATTTATCAGTATATAGTGAAGACCAAACATATTTAATTTTATGAACCAATATTTAAAACTGTTCAACAACACTTTCTTCCAAGTTAAACAGACCTAGATTTGAGGAACAACCACCACTGGATAGCTGTGTGATCCTAGGCAAATGTAGGCAACATCTTGTTTTCATTTCTACCGTGATTCCCCTTCTTTCCATTGTGGAACCCTAAGTTTTTCCCTCCTATAGGAGAAAGAGGATATTCATCAGGTGGTCTGACACCAACCCCAGTTGGAAAGATGGTCACATGACCCAGGCTAACTAACCTGTACTTGTCTCTAAAACAGATGCATCATCCAGACTTTTCCAGGTAAGCCTGTGGCTTCTTAAAGCTATGGTGGAAGAGAGAGCTTCTTGTTAAAAGACAAAACTAAAGCAATTCAGTAACAGGATTGCTGTCTTTTATTCCAGGGAAAATGATCCATAGATTGGCAATACAATGCCTCACAAGTTGGAGAATTCTGTTCCCAAGGGATTTGGGGCAAGCGTGAGTGTTACAGAGAGTTAAAAGAGGCAACATCAAAACAGGGCATGGCTTGGCCAGGAGTTTGGGGATCTTCTTCTAAGGCTACCAGGTCCTATGTTCTATAGCAAGGGAAGCTAAGCCAAACTGGAAGATTGTGTTTGGTGTATGTTAGGATTCCTTGACCATTGTTTCCCGTTAGTACAGGCTGACACTGGTTTAGAGTTGCGATATGGACCAGGCCACTAGAGCACCCTCCATCTTGTGGGTCACAAGAACCAACTTGATCATTTTTTTCAGCTAGGAGTTAGCAGAAAGGGTGAGGCAGAGACAGGGTATACAGCTGTCCTCCCAAAGTAATGATATAGAAATAACACAGGTCTTGACACCATTATTTGAACTCCATGAATACAGACCTTGCCTGGATCTATCTCTAGAACGTTCAGCTATGCAAGTCAGTAAAATCCATTTTTAAAAAAAGCACTAGATCTGACATTTATAATTGAAAGAATCCTAATTCATCAAGTTTTTTAAACTCTTGAAGATACAGTGTCCACATGTATAAAAGAGGGGGTAATACAAAATTTACAGTTGGAGTAAGAAATCTTAATAATATAAAATTATACACTATATATTCATAAACATAAGTCAATACTTTCAGAGCTCTATTTTCCAGATGTGTCTGAAATGCTTTACACATATTAACACATTAATCCACTTAACAATTATTTGAGTTAGGTATTTTGCAGATGAAGAAATTAAAGCACAGAATTTAAAGAAATTACTTACAGCCCTGCTACTGCTACTGCTGCTGCTGCTAAGTCGCTTCAGTCATGTCTGACTCTGTGCGACCCCACAGACAGCAGCCCACCAGGCTCTCCCGTCCCTGGGATTCTCCCGGCAAGAACACTGGAGTGGGTTGCCATTTCCTTTTCCAATGCATGACAGTGAAAAGTGAAAGTGAAGTCGCTCAGTCATGTCCGACTCTTAGTGACCCCATGGACTGCAGCCTACCAGGTTCCTCCGTCCATAGGATTTTCCAGGCAAGAGTACTGGAGTGGGGTGCCATTGCCTTCTCTGTATTTGCAGCCCTAGAGCTCTTAAATGATAAGGGTAGGGATTTAAGCCTTAAAGTCTGGTTCCAGTCTATGCTGATAATCACTGTCATACATTGTCCCTGGACATTTATAAAGCCCAGCTCTTTTCACAAAGTAAGGTTTACACAGGCTTATTACCATTGCTCTATTCTGTAGGTGTCCAGTGAATACTTCGTTTCTACAGCCACTGTTGGCACCTTCCCACAGCTGATGTTACTTTAAAGCAATGCTTCTTAGCTGGAGCTTGGCATCTAAATCACCTGTGGCTTGTTGAAGCTCTGACTGCAGGACCTACCCAGAGAGCTTCTGATTCCAAGTAATTAGCAGTTTTAATCAATGTTATGTTGATTAAACTGATCAACATAACATCGATCAGTTGATCCACCCACCACCATCTATATCCTCTGAGAACCACTGCTGCAAAGTTGCCTTGCAGACTTTCGTGTTGATTGTTTCAAGGAAGAGAAGCAATTTGGGGAGATAGTTCATCTCATAACTAAGGGGAACACATTTTAAGTTATGACCAACCTAGATAGTATATTCAAAAGCAGAGACATTACTTTGCCGACTAAGGTCCGTCTAGTCAAGGCTATGGTTTTTCCTGCGGTCATGTATGGATGTGAGAGTTGGACTGTGAAGAAGGCTGAGTGCTGAAGAATGGATACTTTTGAGCTGTGGTATTGGAGAAGACTCTTGAGAGTCCCTTGGACTGCAAGGAGATCCAACCAGTCCATTCTGAGGGAGATCAACCCTGGGATTTCTTTGGAAGGAATGGTGCTAAAGCTGAAGCTCCAGTCCTTTGGCCACCTCATGCGAAGAGTTGACTCATTGGAAAAGACTCTGATGCTGGGAGGGATTGGGGGCAGGAGGAGAAGGGGACGACCGAGGATGAGATGGCTGGATGGCATCACGGACTCAATGGACGTGAGTCTGAGTGAACTCCGGGAGACGGTGATGGACAGGGAGGCCTGGCGTGCTGCGATTCATAGGGTCACAAAGAGTCGGACACGACTGAGTGACTGAACTGAACTGATGACTTGAAGGATTTAAGCAAGTTCCTAAAGTCTCCTAAATAACTGAATTCCAAAAATTCCACAGGGAGCTGCAGCAAGCATGTGTGTATAAAATACCAAACATGAGGTCAGAGTTCGTGCAATAAAACAAGCAATATTATTCAATAGCAATTAAGGGTTTTAGGGGCATTTTTGTTTGCAGAACAGGACTCCTGTTCTTAAAAAAAAAAAAGACTTATTTTTTTCCCACTAGGATATTCCTCTGGAAACAGTATAACTCACATGACTCATATAATCTAAATCAGAATGTCTTAAAAACAGATTCCATACCCTAGGAAATTCTCATTCCAAATTTCAATAAATTTATCAGAACTTAACATCTATATTTTGTTTCATTTCTGTGCTTTCTGAATCCCTCAGTTCCACTTTATCTCCTCCAGTTTCATTTTGGCTTTAACCCAAATGTGAGACTCAGTCTGTTTTCCTTAGATTGACCAAAACCAAACAGAAACAGTCACACAAATATATGTATGGACCTGAGCAAAGACTAAAAGAGAAAACTTTGCATTTTAACCAAAAAGAATTTGTTTACCAGTTTCTCACTGACTGTCAGACTCTCTTCACCACACCAAAATCAAAGTGTCCACTCTCATTACTTGTGTGTGTTAGTCTCTCAGTCATGTCCAACTCTTTGGGACCCCAAGGACAGTAGCCCTCAGCCAGACTCCTCTGTCCATGGAATTCTCCAGGCAAGAATACTGGAGTGTGTTGCCATTTCCTTATCCAGGGGATCTTCCTGGCCCACGGATCGAACCCAGCTCTCCATTGCAGGCAGATTCTTAATCATCTGAGCCACCAAGAAGCCTGCTCTCATTACTTAAACAATTTCTATTTTCTTTTCTCCTGTTCTGAGACAGAAGTAGGCAAATTAAGAGAATGAAAAAGGATGAAGGAGGTGAAATAATGGTAAATTCTCATTCTCTTATGCAGCTTTTTGGTACGACACTAAAACTTCTTTAATGGAAACTTCAACTTGAATTCCCAAGTAATGGGTATTACTAATGGCACATCAGCTTAAATTTATGCAAAGATACAAATGACTACACCTGTATGCCCAGACTTTACAGCACTATAAACAGAAAAAAATCTAGCCACATAAATAGCCCCAAATTCCTCTTTTGACACCAAGCTGCACCGTAGGACCTCCCGTTCTATGAACTGCACAGTTTTGCAATGATTCACGAGACTTCCCCAAAGTGAAAATAATGTACACGCCAAGAAAGAGCACTTTCTGAGAACTCTCAGTTTTTTCCAACAATGCTGTCCCATACATCTCTCAGATATTCAGTTCTCCTGTTTTCGGAACATAAGGGAAGTAAAGGGAGTTCACGTAGAAGAAGGTAGGTTCGCCTCTCATTAAACACTAAGCCAACTGTTATCACCTGAGCACCAAAGTAAAACGCTGTTTTCAGAAAGCCTCATGAAAACAACGGCCATATATTCTGCTCTAATACTTCTTTTTTGTTTAAATTTATTTATTTTTAATTGGAGGATAATTGCTTTACAGTATTGTGTTGGTTTCTGACATGGATAGGGTGGGAGGTGGAAAGGAAGGGGAAATACCTGTACCTACAACAGATTCATGTTGATATATGCCCTAATACTTTATCTTACAGGGTGATTCCCTGTAAAGAGAAGACATAAGACACATTACTCTAGGAAACTGCAAGCTGTACCACCCATCTCCTTACTCTGAGTAACAGAGAAGCTCCTGTGGGTGGTGTTACATTCCTCAGGAGTGCACAAGTGGAAAAAAACCAACACTAGACTCCTTGCAGGACAGCATTTCTCATCAGTGTCTATAGAGTAAATTTACCCGAAGGCTCTTAAAAAATACTAATACCCTGAGAACAAGACCAATTGAATTAGAGTATCTGGAAGTAGGAGTGGGCCTGAGATTTTGTTGTTTGGCTTTTAAAATTTCTCTTAGCATCTGCATTCATTATCTCAGGATGCTATAACAAAGCACCATAGTCAAAGTAGCTTAAATAACAAAGCTTTCTTACCATTCAGGAGGTTGAGAAGTACCAGATAAACCTGCTAGCAAAGCAAGTTTCCTTCAGAGGCCTCACTTCTCAGCTTGTGAGTCGTTGCCAACTTGCTTTGTGCATACGTGACTTCTCTGCACATGGCAGGTAGGGAGAAAGTGCTCAGGCATCTCTTTTCATGAGGGTGTGGCTGTGAGTGTGCTCAGCTGCTGAGTCATGTCTGACTCTTTTGTGATACAATGGACTGTAGCCCACCAGGCTCCTCTGTCCATGGAATTTTTCCAGCAAGAATACTGGAGAATAATGGAGTCTCCTGCAATGGCAGGGGGACTCTACCACTGAGCCTCCAGGCAAGCCCTTTCACGAGCACAGCTATTCAATTACGAGGGACCTGCCGTGGGACTTCATCTAACCCTAACTACCTTGCAGAGACTCAGCTCTGAATACTATCACATTTGGGAGATAGAGCTTCAACATATGAATTTGGAAGGAAAACACACATTCAGGTCATCACAGCTTCCCAGGTGATTCCAGTATGCTGCTAGAATAAAATGACTCTTGTAGGGATGTCAAGCCTACTATTGAACTGTTACGTGTTTTTAACTCTTCTTTGGCCCCTCAAAACATGCAGTAAAAAGATTCACCTGAGGAAGGTACTTCACACATATTTGCTAAATAAATGAATTGTGCCATATAAACAGAAGCCAAAAAAAAAAAAAAAAAAGCAGAGGCCTTATAATATTCTTGGTATGGCTTTACTACTTAATGAAAATCACTAGCATAGAATTTTGACTCTTACTCTGGGCTTCTCCACTTTCACTACCTAATTTCCAAAAAGATAATTTTACATTACTACGATCATAAATAGAAACATCAAACAAAATTGTCAGCCTTGTAAAAGGCAAATTTAGTGTTTGGAGAAATCATGTCAGTTACACACATGTCGACAGTTACACGATTCACAGATCAGTGAAAAACAAATTTCAAAATCATGCTCTCATTCCTGAGTGGTCCCAGAAATATCACATAAACATCACATAGACCACAACTGTTACATCAAGAGAGAGGAAAAGTATCCATACCATTATTTCTCAAATGAGAAATTTTTTGGTATATATAAAACTAGAGCTGGCTTTTAGTGTATCAGAGGTTTCTTGAATTGTTTCTAAACACCATGATTGAGTGATGCTATATTTTAAATCTTGTCCATTAAGTAACTAGGGATGGCTTAGCATGTCTCTCAGTCATACATGGGAGGCTTATAAGACGTTTGATACTCTTTCCTGAGCCTAGCAATGCTGTGATGAAGTGACAGCAAAAGTCAGGTACTTTATGAGTGCAGTATTTTGGTTCCTGGTTTTAAATAATTTCTGCTGCAAAATATTACCTTCTTCCAATTAAAAAAAAGAGAAAACTATTAAAAACTTTGGATATGAATTTAAGCATTATTTTTAGCTTCCTAAAAATTAATATATTGTTTTAATAAACTCTTCCTACTGCCGAATGCCACTATAAAGAATTATCTGCCATTGTTCCTTGTTCAAAAGAATGTATTAACATTTATTACCACAAATGTCCTCATTAATATTTTATAGAATGGCTGGCACAGAAAGTGGCATTAAATCTCTGAGATGCTGCTGTCTTGTTTAGTCTATGCCTTTACTTGAATTTTGAAGCCACAGTACAGGATCAAAGTTTGTAGGTGATTTCACTGAATTTTAGACAAATTCAGACAACAGTCACTTTTTAGTTTATTCATTGTTACCTTCCCCCTCTAAATATAAAATATGTTAATTAGTGAGGAGATAACAATATTTGAACTTCAACAAAAATAGATAAGTAATTATTAATCTTTTAAAAGAACCCTTGCACACGGATCCTATGTTAAACCCTGTTGCCACTGTGGAAGTTTAGCAAAACTTCTTCCCCACTGCATGTCTATACTATAGAGCAGCGCTTTCCAACAGAAAGTCTGTGATGATGAAATGTCCTGTGTCTGCTGCACAGAGGATTATGGGAGCCACTATGGACATATTTGAGCACTTGAAATCTGCCTACTGTGACTTTGGAACTAAATTGTGAATTGTATTTTTTAACTATTTGCAGCAATAAGACTGGTCCTAGAGATTATCATACAAAGTGAAGTAAGTCAGAAAGATAAAGACAAATAGCATATCATACCCACTTATATGCAGAATCTTAAGAAAATGGTTCAAATAAACTTACTCACAAAAGAGAAATGGGCTCACAGACTTAGCAAACATACTTGTGGTTACCTAAGGAGAAAGGTGGGGGGAGAGGTAGATCTGAAGAGTTTGGGATTAACATATACACACTACTATATATAAAATAGATAACCGGAAAGGACTTACTGTAAAGCACAGGAAACTCTACTTAATATTCTATAATAACACAAATGGGAAAAGATTTGAAAAAGAATATATATATATATATATATGATTCAATTCTATATAACTGAAATATTTTACCTTATACTTGAAACACAACATTGTAAATCAACTATAGTCCAATAAAAATAATTAATTTACACTTACATTTAAATAATCACATGTGGCTTAGGGCTATAAAATTGGACAGGCTGGCTATAGAAGTTAAAAAACTAAGAATTCATTTTCTCTGTATCCCTTTACAGTTGAGTGTGGCCATGTGCCATAGTTATGATTAATGAGACTGTATCTCAGAGTATAGTCGTGAGAGCAGAACCACTTGATATATAATAACAGTGATGATAATGATATGATGATAATAGTAATGATGATGATGATAATGGTGATACACAGTTGTTGGAAGGGCTGAGTATCCTAATTTATCAGTTAGGAATTTATTCTACACAAACAGCATTCAGGAAATCTATAAAGGAGGGCATTATTTTCAGTGGAATAGATCTGCCATTGAAAAAATGACAATGATTCCTTCTGAATCTCAACTAGGAAGAATTCAAATAATGAAGAGATGAATCTTCCATTTCCAGAATCCTTTTCAATGACAACTTTCCATTTCTATTTTGGACCTGCTGATGTTAGGTTTATTGCTGTTGTTGTTGGTTATTATTTCTCTTGCTGCTATTATCTTTCTCCCTGAAATACTACTTTAGTGTACCATCACTGGCTACATTGTAACAGGAAGGAAATAACTAGCTAATGATATTCAATAAGTGAATTCTCTAGATTACTCTACTTTTAGGATCATAACTAATCTCTCAAAGTAATACATTCAGTTAGGAAAGTTGAATGTTGGCTTATTAGAAGAACATAATATTCTTTCAGTTTTTTCTGAGAAATAAGACATTCAGACACAGCTGAACATCTTTAAATAATGTTTCAAGGGCATTAGGCTTCTAAAGAGGCAAAAGGTATGGACAGTCAACGACCAAGTGGATAATTTAGGACATTGTCATTTTCCTGATTAGAAATGTTTGATGGTTTCCTTTGACTAAAAAGATAAATCCTGAATTTCAAAACATGTGCATCAATATGTCCTTAAATTGTCCATAGTATCTCCTTTTCCTGTCTCTTCATCATTAAAAGAAAATATCCCATGCTCCCATGTTTCCCTGCCTTACACTTACTTCCTTTAGATTGATTCTTTTTCTGCCCTTCTGTTCAGGGTTTTAACTCTAAGAGGCTCCTCACTGTCCCCTATCTATTACCGCTTCTATCTCAACATCTTACGTTTAATACCATTTCCCCCTTCTCTACCACTGAAATCTTTGTTCTAAGACAGCATGGAAAGTTTTGCTAATCTCTTCTATAACATAATGTTTGGCATGTGATGTATGTTCAAGAAATGTTCGATAAATTACTTTATCAATTACCTTGCACCAGAATAGGCTCCAGGTAAAAACTGAAATAAAAAAAACTTAGAGGACTCATTCCTTCTAGACAACCAAAGCTTTATTCCTAGGTCAAGTTATATGTTATCACAGGTCATGTTCTGTTCCATGTCATCTTCATTCTGAGGGAACAGGTCCTAGGCTTAAGGAACAGCTTATCTGAGACATTGCTGATTTCAGGAGAGAGCCAAAGTAGAGGCATTAGACCCTTACAATGGCTCTTAAAGCTTTTTCTAGAAAGTGGTTCTTTCATTCACAGTTCATTAGCCAAAACAAATCATACAGGAAATCTATAGGATGAAAATATAAAATCTTTTTATAGGAAAGGAAAAAAACATTTTTAATCTTAATACAGTTTAATACAATTACCCATAATGACCCCAATAGTGCTAAATATTGTACTTTATTATTGTACTATTATTCCTCAGAAGCAACCTGAATGTCCCCTAGAAGTCAAACACAACTTAGCAGCTAAACAACAGCAACAACAAAAAGAGGTCAAGTAATTTGTCAGGTCACACAGCTATAAATGGCAGAGCCTAGTGGCCAAGATAGGTTCATCTAAAGACTAAACATTTGAGGCTTTGTATTGCTTCCCAGGTGGCTCAATGGCAAAAATCCACTTGTCAATGCAGGAGCCACAGGACACATGGGTTCGATCCCTGGGTCATGAAGATCCCCTGGAAGAGGAAATGGCAATCCACTCCAGTATTCTTGCCTGGAGAATCCCATAGACAGAGGAGCCTGGCAGGCTACAGTCCATGGAGTTGCAGAGTGGGATACGTCTGAGAATGCATGCAATGCTCCCCATAAAAATTAATAAATAAGTATAATTCTCAAGAAAAAGAGCAGAACTAAGAGCAGCAGTCTGCCTATTTAAATCATGGTTTTAATGGCTAACTAGATGATAAATTAAGACTTCCCTGGTGATTCAGATGGGAAAGAATCTGCCTGCAATGCAGGTGACCCCAGTTCAATCCTTGGGTTGGTAAGATCCCCTAGAGAAGGTAATGGCAGCCTACTCTAGTATTCTTGCCTGGAGAATTCCATGGATAGAGGAAAATGGTGTGCTACAGTCCATGGGGTCACAAAGAGTTGGACACAACTAAGTGACTAACATTTACCTAGATGATAAAGTACAGGTTCTGATGCAGTTTTTCACACATTTTAATCTAGGGCAGTGGATCTCAGCCAGGGCTAATTTTGTCACTACTGGCAAGGGGCAGACTGTTGCTACTGCTATCCAGTGGGTAGAGGCAGGGGAATCTGGAAAACATTCTGCAATACACAGAAGAGCCACACAACCAAAACACCATTTGGCCCAAAATGTCAAGAGCGCCAAGGCTGAGAAACCTTGGTCTAGGGTACAGATAAAAATATAGGTCACCCTGGGATATGAAAAATTTTATTCTTCAAGTAAATAATTATAGAAAGTCATTTTCTGCCTTGATTAGAAGTTTATCAATTTGTCCTTCATATCAATGTAAACAACCCCTAAATTTTTGTGTTCACATTTTTCTATAAATCATCTGCAATTGATTTAGAAGCAAGTAAAGCTCAGTACAAGCAATTCAAGTTCAAATGGAAGAGACCATTCAGCAGGAATGTGACATTTGGAGGAAAGGCTTAGAGCACCACGAATGGGGTGGCCAGCCAAGGAGCAGAAGAGGCAGAGCTGCTGAGAGGTCAGTTGGCTCTTGGAATTTAATCGCTTTGGATATAGTCTAGTGACATTTTCCCTCTCCTGGTCTCACAAACTGCACTTTATGTTCATTGGCTAATGGCTCAAGTGTTTTAGTAGCAAAAATTCAAATAAATAATCAGTTCTATCAATGTCCATTTGTCCTTCTCTTTTGAACAAGAGTAACTTAAATTTGCATAGTATTGACAGTATTATTTCCTTATTACATTAGACTTTTTTCTTATTCATGATATACCCCTTGGATATTTCTAAAAATTTCCACATTACTGCAAAGTTTAAAAAAATGTTTTCTAAGGTATTTTATGACACATCTAAGCCTTATTAAATATCTTCACCAATTTTGCAATTTATATTCTGATCTTTCTCTTATTTGATTTACTCATCAAATGAGTCAAGGGGTATCATCAGATAATGACAAAATTAAGTACAAGTTTTAATAGTGCTGCAAGTGTTTTTACATGGTGACAGGAGTTGAAGAATCAAGTAGTCAATATTGAATCAATGTCCAACATCCTTACGTGGCATGTTGTTCATACAAACAAAATTGATCTGTTTATGCAGGGCAGCTATAGTGAGGTTTTGAGAAAATCCACTAGTACAAGGGTTGTCAAGTTTTTTCTATAGAGGACAGAATTTTTTTTCAGACTTTTAGGGTTTTATGCATCTACTTAACTCAGCCATTGTAGCACAGAAGCAGTCACAGAAACAATGCAAACAAATGAAGCTGGCTGTGTTCCCATCAGTTCAGTTCAGTTGCTTGGTCTTGTCTGACTCTTTGCAACCCCATGGACTGCAGCATACCAGGCTTCCTTGTCCATCATCTACTCTCAGAGTTTACTCAAACTCATGTCCATTGATTTGGTGATGCCTTCCAAACATCTCATCCTCTGATGTCCCCTTCTCCTCCTGCCTGCAATCTTTCTCAGCATCAGGGTCTTTTCCATGGAGTCAGTTCTCACAGGTGGCCAAAGTATTGGAATTTCAGCTTCAGCATCGGTCCTTCAAAAAAATATTCAGGACTGATTTCCTTTAGGATGGACTGGTTGGATCTCCTTGTAGTCCAAGGGACTCTCAAGAGTCTTCTCCAACACCACAGTTCAAAAGCATTAATTCTTCTGCGCTCAGCTTTCTTTATAGTCCAACACTCATATCCATACATGACTACTGGAAAAACCATAGCTTAGACTAGACGGACCTTTGTTGGCAAAATAATGTCACTCTCTGCTTTTTAATATGGTGTCTCAGTTGGTCATAACTTTTCTTCCAAGGAGCAAGCGTCTTTTAGTTTCATGGTGGCAGTCACCATCTGCAGTGATTTTGGAGCCCAAGAAAATAAAGTCTGTTATGTTTTCCATTGTTTCCCTGCCCCCCCCTCCATATATTTGCCATGACGTGATGGGACCAGATGCCATGATCTTAGTTTTCTGGATCTTGAGTTTTAAGCCAACTTTTTCACTCTCCTCTTTAAATTTCAAGAGGCTCCTTAGTTCTTCTTTGGTTTCTGCCATAAGGGTGGTGTCATCTGCATATCTGAGGTTATTGATATTTCTCCCAGCCATCTTGATTCCAGCTTGTGCTTCATCCAGCCCAGCATTTCACATGATGTACTCTCATATAAGTTAAATAAGCAGGGTGACAATATACAGCCTTGACGTATTCCTTTCCCAATTGGGAACCAGTCTGTTGTTCCATGTCCAGTTCTAATTGTTGCTTCTTGACCTATATACAGATTTCTCAGGAGGCAGGTCAGGTGGTATGGTATTCCCATCTCTGCAAGAATTTTCCACAGTTTGTTGTGATCCACACTGTCAAAGGCTTTGCCATGTTCAATAAGGCAGAAGTAGATGTTTTCCTGGAACTCTCTTGCTTTTTCAATGGTCCAACAGATGTCAGCAATTTGATCTCTGTTTCCTCTGCCTTTTCTAAATCCAGCTTGAACATCTGGAAGTTCATGGTTCACGTATTGCTGAAGCCTGACTTGAGAATTTTGAGTATTACTTTACTAGTGTGTGAGATGAGTACAGTTGTGCGGTAGTTTGAACATTTTTTTGGCATTGCTTTTCTTTGGGATTGGAATGAACACTGACCTTTTCCAGTCCTGTGGCCACTGCTGAGTTTTCCACATTTGCTGGCATATTGAGTGCAGCACTTTCACAGTATCATCTTTTAGGATTTGAAATAGCTCAGCTGGAATTCCATCACCTCCACTACTTTTGTTCATAGTGATGCTTCCTAGGGCCCATTTGACTTCCCATTCCAAGATGTCTGGCTCTAGGTGAGTGATCACACCATCATGGTTATCTGGGTCATAGGGATCTTTTTCTGTATAGTTCTGTGTATTGTTGCCACCTCTTCTTAATACCTTCTTCTTCTGTTAGGTCCATACCATTTCTGTCCTTTATTGTGCTCATCTTTGCATGAAATGTTCCACTGATATCCCTAATTTTCTTGAAGAGATCTCTAATCTTTCCAATTCTATTGTTTTCCTCTTTCTTTGCATTGATCACTGAGGAAGGCTTTTTTATCTCTCCTTGCTATTCTTTGGAACTCTGCATTCAAATGGATATATCTTTCCTTTTCTCCTTGCCTTTAGCTTCTCTTCTTTTCACATCTATTTGTAAAGCCTCCTCAGACAACCATTTTGCCTTTTTCATTTCTTCTTCTTAAAACAAGAATCAAAAAAACACTGGTTGGTAGAAATTGCTCTGTGAGAAATACTGAGAAACGTTCCTCTGATAAAATCATACATATAACACAAGCTCTCTAGGCAGGTAGTCAAAGCTCTCTACTGTCTGACTGAAACTCTATTTTCAGTTTTTTCTTTCTCCTGTGTCTCTTTGCATACCTCACCTGCTAAGTCGCTTCAGTTGTGTCTGACTGTTGCGACCCCACAGACTGTATGTAGCCCACCAGGCTCCTCTGTCCATGGGGCTTTCCAGACAAGAATACTGTAGTGGGTTGCCACTTCCTTCTCTAGGTGATCTTCCCAGCCACTGGATGGACCCTTGTTTCTATGTCTGCTGCACTGGCAGGCAGATTCTTTACCACTAGCACCACCTGGGAAGCATACTTCATTAGCAACCTCAATAAACCATTCTCTGATCCCTATGAAATTTATTAATTCCATACCTGTTTTTCCTACCTCCCTAATATTTATCATTATTCCACTGTAAAATCTTGCTATCTAAGTGATGCTTAATACTGGAGGATGATCCTGTCATTGTTTGTCTTTAACTCTGGCAAGTAGTTTTATGCATCTAACATTGGAGAGTCATGGAAAAAGAATGGAATTTGGGCTTGGACATATATAGGTTTGAATCTCAGCTTTGCCACTTGTAAGTTTTATGACTTTGTGCAAAATACTTTTCGTTTTTGAAGTTATTTTTTTCCATTTGTGACACTGAATAATTAACGCCTGCATTGAAGTATGATGGTTAGGAATAAATTAAATAATTCAATGTGGCAAATTGAACAATTCAATGAGGTAGTGAATACAGGTGTTTAGGGAAAGTCAGGTGTACCTCACTTCCTCCCACTTCTAGGGTGTCATAATTAAAAAATTAAATAAATAAAATGTTTCTTAATAAACATTTACTTATGTTTATAGGAGAGTCACTCAATAAAATGGATCTATTCTTATTGAACATACTTAAGGTAGTAAGGCAGAGAAAATAAAAGGCCAGGGCAATGAAACAGAAAAGAGATTTTTTTTTTTTTTAATATACAGACCTAAACACCTAGGGGGATTAGATAATTAGATTAATGGTAACTGTGGCATATCAGAATTTTAAGTACAGGGCTTCCCTAGTAACTCAGTGGTAAGAATACTCCTACCAATGCAGGAGACACAGGTTTAATCCCTGGTCAGGGAAGATCACCAGAGAAAGCAATGGCAGCTCACTGCAGTACTCTTGCCTGGAGAAGCTCATGGACAGAGGAGCCTGGCAGGCTGCAGTCCACGGGGTCACTAGGAGTCAGCCACGACTGAGTGACTTCACTTTCACTTTTCACTTTCATGCACTGGGAAGGAAATGGCAACCCACTCCAGTGTTCTTGCCTGGAGAATCCCAGGGACGGGAAGCCTGGTGGGCTGCCGTCTCTGGGGTCACACAGAGTCGGACACAACTGAGGCGACTTAGCAGCAGCAGCAGCAGCAGGGAAGATCACAAAGCCTGCAGAGTAACTAAGCCCATGCACCACAACTACTGAAGCCCACATGCCCTTGAGCCCGTGTTCCACACAAGAGAAGCCCCCTCAGTGAGAAGTCCACACACTGCAACTATAGACCCCACTAGTGGCAACTAGAGAACAGCCCCATAGCAACAAAGACCCAGCACAGCCATAGCCAAATAAATGTTTAAAAAATGTATCATTCAATAAGTGGTATGAAAACTGCTACAAATTGGAACAATCAAAAAAGATGTTTCCAACAGCACAAAGGAGTAAACATTTTTAAAAAAATGAAGTTATAGAGATGAAGGATAAGGATAAGGGATAGTTAAGTTCTTTGGAAGGAATGATGCTAAAACTGAAGCTCCAGTACTTTGGCCACCTCATGCAAAGAGTTGACTCACTGGAAAAGACCCTGATGCTGGGAGGGATTGAGGACAGGAGGAGAAGGGGACGACCGAGGATGAGATGACTGGATGGCATCACGGACTCGATGGACGTGAGTCTGAGTGAACTCCGGGAGATGGTGATGGACAGGGAGGCCTGGCGTGCTGCGATTCATGGGGTCGCAAAGAGTCGGACACGACTGAGTGACTGAAAGGAACAGAATGGAACAGAAGGAGTTTGGAATGGACATGTACATGTAGCTATATTTAAAATGGATATTCAAAAAGGACTTACTGTGGAACTCAGCTTTGTTACATGGCAACCTGGATGGGAGGGGAGTTTGGGAGTGAACATACATATATTGTTGAGTCTCTTCACTGTTCACATGAAACTGTCACAACGTTCTTAATCAACTATATCCCAATACAAAATAAAATGTTTAAAAGATTTTTAACAATTGACAAATGAAAGCTAGATTACTAGATACATAAGTTGTGCTTAAAAAGCTGCTTTTCTCAAAATTATTATGAATATGTATTTCTGCTTATTACTCATAGTAAAAATAGAAATAAAATTGGAAATTAGAGGGGGAAATGAGGCTATTGAAACAAATGAAGAAAGTGTGAGTGAATCTAGTCACAATACTGGTACACAGAAAGGTTTTCTGAATAGCTTTAACTAAAGGATTAAAAAATTTGATCTTATAAAATTAACATCAAAACTTCTGGAAGATAATAGATTTCACAACCAAAATTGAAAAATTAATAACAATGTAAAAATCATTTTATGTATATAATCGAATAGAATTTTCTTAATTTATAAAGAACTTAGGCAAATCAATAAGATGAACAAACTAAGTTCTTAAAGAGCAAGGCATTTTTTCAAAAATACAAACAACAATAAATTGCATGTAAAAAGTGCTCAATTTCAGTATCAGTGGAAGAATGCAAATTATGAAAAGGTATTCGTTTGTTGGTGAAGTCACTCAGTCGTGCCCAATTCTTTTTGACCCCATGGACTATACAGTCCATGGAATTCTCCAGGCCATAATACTGGAGTGTGTAGCCTTTCCCTTCTCCAGCTTTTCCCAGCCCAGGGATTGAAGCCAGGTTTCCCACATTGCGGCAGATTCTTTACCAGCTGAGCGACAAGGGAAGCGCTTGGAGAAAAGTATTCAGTTCAGTTCAGTTCAGTTGCTCAGTCATGTCCGACTCTTTGCGACCCCATGGATCGCAGCACACCAGGCCTCCCTGTCCATCAGCATCTCCTGGAGTTCACTCAGACTCACGTCCACCAAGTCTGTGATGCCATCCAGCCATCTCATCCTCGGTCGTCCCCTTCTTCCCCTAATCCCTTCCAGCATCAGAGTCTTTTCCAATGAGTCAATTCTGCACATGAGGTGGCCAAAGTACTGGAGCTTCAGCTTTTGCATCATTCCTTCCAAAGAAATCCCAGGGCTGATCTCCTTCAGAATGGACTGCTTGGATCTCCTTGCAGTCCAAAGGACTCTCAGAGTCTTCTCCAACACCACAGTTCAAAAGCATCAATTCTTCGGTGCTCAGCCTTCTTCACAGTCCAACTCTCACATCCATACATGACTACTGGAAAAACCATAGCCTTGACTAGATGGACCTTTGTTGGCAAAGTAATGTCTCTGCTTTTCAATATGCTATCTAGGTTGCTCATAACTTTTCTTCCAAGAAATAATCATCTTTTAATTTCATGGCTGCAGTCACCATCTGCAGTGATTTTGGAGCCCCCCAAAATGAAGTCTGACACTGTTTCCACTGTTTCCCCATCTATTTCCCATGAAGTGATGGGACCAGATGCCATGATCTTCATTTTCTGAACGTTGAGCTTTAAGTCAACTTTTTCACTCTCCTCTATTACACTGTCCAAATTTAAAATTCTTTGATTTTTCCAGTGGTGGCCAGGGTATGAATAAATGGTCTGTCGCATACTTTGCTATGGGGATGTAAATCACTCCATTCTTTTTGGAGGACAATTTCACAACATCTATCAAAATTTAAAATACAAATACCTTTAGCCCATTGGTTGAAATTTAACCTGTTAATATCCTTACAAAAGCCTGTCAAAATTTATGTACAAGGATATTCAGTACAGAAGTTTTCATAAGAGCAAAATGCTAAAAACAAACAAAATGCTATTTATCAGAAGAGGGCACATTAATATATTCCAATGCAGTATATGATGGTACATCTACCATATGATAAATGATAAAATATTGATATATGTTCTAGTGTGACCTCTAAGATGCATGTTAGCGGAAAAAAGATACAGAATTATATATTAAGATCCTTTTTGTGAAAGTAAATTCAAAACTAATTATGTGTATGTAAGTAAATATATATTTTGCTGAGGGAAAGGAATCATGTTTTTGTTTAGTCACTAAGTCGTGAATGACTCTCTTTGTGACCCTATGGACTGTAGTCCACCAGGCTCCTCCATCCATGGGATTTCTCAGGCAAGGACACTGGAGTGGGTTGCCATTTCCTTCTCCAGGGGATCTTCCTACCCAGGGACTGAACTCCCATCTCCTGCACTGCAGGTGATTCTTTACTGCTGAGCCACAGGGAAGCCCAAAGGTATCATAAGAAACTGTTAATGGTGGGTGTTTTGAGGGGAGGAGCCTGTGGTAGGCGTTTTGCAGTTTCCTGGAAAACATAATTTTCTAACTTTATGTAATACTTTACATTACTTGTTATAGGAGGGTAAGAATATGGTACTTGAAAGTTACTGAGAGTATCCCCCTGGTCATCGTGCCCGGGGACAGTGCCGGGAGGCGGGCCTCAAGGAAGGAGGCAGGCAGTCGGCTGCCTCAGCAGAGACGGAGCTCTAGAACAATCTTCCTAACATAGCCCCAGCAAGCGCAGACCACATCGTGTTACTGAGCAGTTTCAGAGCCTCACAGATGAGCAGACCTAGTGGTGGTTTCTATTGGAAAAAAACACGGAACTCTCCCGCTGTTTCCCACAGAGATGGGATGGAGTGAGCCCCGGGAACCTTCTCTTCTCCCAGGATGGGTGAGGGTGTCCCTGTGTTGGGAAGAGAAAACAGGTGCTCGGTGTTGCTGTGTTTCAGCAGTGAATGTTGTTGTTATTTATCTGTGTCCCTTTTGGTGTGATTTCTTTTGGGGGGAGGTGGTTCGTATTTGGTACCATGTAGTGCTCTGTCCTCCCAGAAAGATGTGTATATACCGTGAGAAAAAAGAAACGTAAAGTGCTGTACATAAGGCGGCTCGCAGCGGGCAGTGAGACTGCCCGGCCTGTGTCCGGGGGAGGCTGTCCCTCCGCACGGTGGAGAGACACTATTTTTCTATTGCAGCACCGTGCAGGGCCGGGCCCTCCCTGAACCAGTGCAGAGTTGTTACCCAGATCCAATATTTTTTATGACGAAATCTGTGGCTTGACACATCTACTGATTGAAATGGATGTCTTAGTCTAGGTTCCTATTTTTGTCATGGAATTGAATAAAATGCAGGATGTAACATTATTTCTGAATGGCGTTCCTTGATTATTCTAATGGAAAAAGTGGATTTGAGGTTATGGTCATTGATGGTGGATGTATATTTGTGGTGTTTCTCCAAGGACAGTCAGTCAGGTCTGACAGCTTAGATTTAAGCCATATCTAAGCGTGTCTTGATTGGTCTTGAAATTTTCATGTTTCACCTTTTTCTAAAATAAAAATATAGCCTTAAAAAAAAAAAAGAAAGTTACTGACAGTAGATCTTAAGCATTCTCACCAGCAAAAAAAAAAAAAGGTTAACTTTATGAGGTGTAGAATGTGTTCATTATATTAACCTTGGTAATCATTGCATAATATATATGTGTATTATCACATTGTATACTTTAAATGTATACAATTTTATTTGTCATTTATACCCAATTATTACCCAGTAATAAAAAATAAAATGGTAAGAGTTTGGGCTCCTTTAAATATTCTTCTGTAGTTTGAAAAAAAGACACACACATGTTTTTAAAGGTTAAGCTAGTCTCAAGAAAACTGTTTCCAAGGAGAGTATGTGGTTGGTATCAGAGTGTGTTAAATACAAGGTAGATAAAGAGAGAACAAGGTGCCAAACTCCAAGAAAATGATCATTTAACAGCTCACTTGATATTTTAGTTTTTTGGTCAATTTTTCTCCTCTCAACAACTATTTCTTAAAATATTTATGAGCTCCCAAAAATGTATTTTTTTTGAAGAATTACTAGTTCTACATTCTCTCTATATATTTTTCATTTTTGTTCAATTTTGTATGATTCCATTGAGAAAACATGGTCTTTTATTCTTTACATTTGCTAATTTATATTTATTCATGTTTTCTTCCAGAAGCATTTAAGGCAAGATGCAAGTGTATACTTGGTCAACACCATAATGGAAAGGGTATCAATAACCTTCATTGAAGTGTGCAGTATATTTTAACCAATAAATGGCTGGGGTAGTTTAAGCCATCAGGTTGGTACTGTGACTAGAGACAGAGTCCCAAAATTGCATATTGCAATCTAACTACATTTCATACATGTAATCAACACTGCTTTCAAAATATTTTTAAAAGGCAGTTGTATAGCTTGTTGTAACGTTGCAAGATGCTGGTGAAAATTATAGGGCAGATTCAGCCCTACTTATACTTTTCCTTGGTGCTGGTCCAAACTATTGTACCTGTCTTGTCACTTTTATTTCCCCTACTTCCCACATCAGCTTTCCTAAAGGCCATTATATTTCTTAAAATCTTTATATTAACATCGGTTACATTTTTTCTCAGAAAATGGACAGTCTTCTATTAAGGGGACTTAAAGTGGGGTGGAATGGGGAGAGGATAAATGAAGTCATTGTGAAGTTTAAATTAGTAATTAAAAATGTAACTTTGACTCAGTATGCTAAAAAAATCTTTTTATAATAGAAATTACTTTCCAAGACTTCAACTTTTCTCGCTAACAGTTGTATCTCACTTCTAAATTTCCTTTGATCAAGAAAATGCCTTCACCGTTGTTATAAAAGTTTCATTCATGATTTCATTTTCTTTGTTGCACTTGAAAATTGAAAGTTATAAAGCTATAACCTTAAGATACATTGATGCTGTCAAGCTGAAGGCCATGTAATTTATTCTTTGCATTCTTCCATGGTTCTTAGCATGTCAAGGATGACTAGTCACTTTCATTAAGCACTATGACTTGGGTATGAAAATCCAGATATTGCAGGGCTTGTCAAAATAGCTTAGCTCATTTAGCATCTTCTGTGCCATTTATTTTAAAGTTTAAGAAGTAGAAGTTCAGTTCAGTTCAGTCGCTCAGTCATGTACGAATCTTTGCCATCCCATGGACAGCAGCATGCCAGGCCTCCCCGTCTATCACCAACTTCTGGAGCTTATTCAAACTCATGTCCATCAAACAGGTGATGCCATCCACCATCTCATTCTCTGTCATCCCTGTTTTCCACCTTCAATGTTTCCCAGCATCAGGGTGTTTTCCAAGGAGTCAGCTCTTCATATCAGGTGGCCAAAGTATTGGAGTTTCAGCTTCAATATCAGTCTTTCCAATGAATATTCAGGACTGATTGCCTTTAGGATGGACTGGCTGGATTCCTTGAAGTCCAAGGGACTCTCAAGTGTCTCCTCCAACATATTTCAAAAGCATCAATTCTTTGGCGCTCAGCTTTCTTTATTGTCCAACTCTCAAATCCACACACAACTACTGGAAAAACCATAGCTTTGACTAGACGGACCTTTGCTGGCAAAGTAATGTCACTCTCTGCTTTTTAATATGGTGTCTCAGTTGGTCATAACTTCTCTTCCAAGGAGCAAGCGTCTTTTAGTTTCATGGTGGCAGTCACCATCTGCAGTTATTTTAGAGGTCCCCAAAATAAAGTCTGTCACTGTTTCCATTGCTTCGCCATCTATTTGCCATGAAATGATGGGACTGGATGCCATGATCTTAGTTTTCTGAATGTTGAGCTTTAAGCCAACTTTTCACTCTCCTCTTTAAATTTCAAGAGTCTCCTTAGTTCTTCTTTGGTTTCTGCCATAAGGGTGGTGTCATCTGCATATCTGAGGTTATTGATATTTCTCTTGGCCATCTTGATTCCAGCTTGTGCTTCATCCAGCCCAGCATTTCACATGATGTACTCTGCATATAAGTTAAATAAGCAGGGTGACAATATACAGCCTTGACGTACCCCTTCCCCAACTGGGAACCAATCTGTTGTTCCATGTCCAGTTCTAACTATTGCTTCTTGATCTGCATACAGATTTCTCAGAAGTCAGGTCAGGTGGTATGGTATCCCAATCTCTGCAAGAATTTTCCACAGTTTGTTGTGATCCACACTGTCAAAGGCTTTGCCATGTTCAATAAGGCAGAAGTAGATGTTTTCCTGGAACTCTCTTGCTTTTTCAATGATCCAACAGATGTTAGCAATTTGATCTCTGTTTCCTCTGCCTTTTCTAAATCTAGCTTTAACATCTGGAAGTTCATGGTTCACGTATTGCTGAAGCCTGGCTTAGAGAATT
This sequence comes from Aepyceros melampus, assembly GCA_006408695.1. Lineage (NCBI taxonomy): Eukaryota > Metazoa > Chordata > Mammalia > Artiodactyla > Bovidae > Aepyceros > Aepyceros melampus. The sequence continues at coordinate 491,861 of SJXQ01007906.1, forward strand.
TTGAGCATTACTTTGCTAGCATGTGGAATGAGTACAGTTGTGCAGCAGTTTGAACATTTTTTGGCATTGCTTTTCTTTGGGATTGGAATAAACACTGACTTTTCCAGTCCTGTGGCCACTGCTGAGCTTTCCACATTTGCTGGCATATTGAGTGCAACACTTTCACAGCATCATCTTTCAGGATTTGAAATAGCTCAGCTGGAATTCCATCACCTCCACTACCTTTGTTCATAGTGATGCTTCCTAGGGCCCATTTGACTTCCCATTCCAAGATGTCTGGCTCTAGGTGAGTGATCACACCATCATGGTTATTTGGGTCATAGGGATCTTTTTTTGTATAGTTCAGTGTATTGTTGCCACCTCTTCTTAATACCTTCTGCTTCTGTTAGGTCTGTATCATTTCTGTCCTTTATTGTGCTCATCTTTGCATGAAATATTCCCTTGATATCTCTAATTTTCTTGAAGAAATCTCTAATTTTTCCTATTCTATTGTTTTCCTCTTTCTTTGCATTGATCACTGAGGAAGGCTTTCTTATCTTTCCTTGCTATTCTTTGGAACTCTGCATTCAAATGGGTATATCTTTCTTTTTCTCCTTGCCTTTAGCTTCCCTTCTTTTCACAGCTATTTGTAAGCCCTCCTCAGACAACCATTTTGCTTTTTGCATTTCTTTTTCTTGGGGATGATCTTGATCACTGCCTCCTGTACAATGTCATGAACCTCCATCCATAGTTTTTCAGGCACTCTATCAGATTGAATCCCTTGAATCTATTTCTCTCTTCCACTGTATATTCATAAGAGATTTGATTCATACCAGATGGGCTAGTGGGTGAATTTAACTCAGATGACCATTATATCTACTACTGTGGTCAAGAATCCCTTAGAAGAAGTGGAGTAGCCATCATAGTCAACAAAAGAGTCCAAAATGCAGTACTTGGATGCAGTCTCAAAAATGACAGAATGATCTCTGTTTCCAAGACAAATCATTCAGTGTCACAGTAATCCAAGTCTATGCCTCGATCAATAATGCTGAAGAACTTGAAGTTGAATGGTTCTATGAAGACCTACAAGACCTTCTAGAACACCCAAAAAAGATGTCCTTTTCATTATGGGGGACTGGAATCAAAAGTAGGAAGTCGAGAAATACCTGCAATAATGGGCAAATTTGGCCTTGGAGTACAAAATGAAGCAGGGCAAAGGCTAATGGAGTTTTGCCAAGAAAACGCACTGGTCATAGCAAACACCCTCTTCCAATAACACAAGAGAAGACTCTACACATGGACATCACCAGATGGTCAATATCGAAATCAGATTGATTATATTCTTTGCAGCCAAAGATGGAGAAACTCTATACAGTCAGCAAAAACAAGACCGGGAGCTGACTGTGGCTCAGATCATGAACTCCATATTGCCAAATTCAGACTTAAATTGACGAAAGAAAGAAGTAGAGACCAGGGAGTTATTGAATAATAGCACAATTATAGTTAACAACTGTAAATGATAATAAATTGTCCTTGGTGTTTAGTAGTGTTTATATGAAAGTCAGCTTGGAATACAGGGCACAAAATTAAATCTCAAAGTTAACTTGGCAGGTTATGTAGCCAAGTGAACCTGAACCAGGTTGAACTTAGTAACTGGGAGGACTGAAGGAAATAAGATCATAGTCATGGTCTAAAGGGGTTGTCACTGCTCAGGAGTGAACTATTTCCTTGAAAAATGGTGGGCTCAGTGTGGCCAGATCTGATTTTTAAAAGAGAAAGCAGAAAACAGAGTTTGTTTGAATTCTCCTGAAATTTAAATGTTGCCAAATATATCAAATTTACTTAAAAACAAATTTACCTCAAGATGATACTTTCAAGGATTATTTCTACAGTTAGTTCCCAGGGAAGCTTCTCTGACCATGTAGAGTACTTTTGGGGGCTTCCCTGGTGTCTCTTCCCTGGTGGTGGTAAAAAACCTGCTTGCCATGCAGGAGACCTGGATTCAATCCCTGGGTTGGGAAGGTCCCTTGGAGAAGGAAATGGCAACCCACTCCAGTATTTTTTTCTGGAGAATCTCATGAACAGAGGAGCCTGGTGGGCTACAGTCCCCGGGGTCACAAAGAGTCAGTTACAAAAGTGACTAACACTTTTACTTTCACCTAAACCAAAACTAAGCAATAATGTGTGAGCCAGTGTCAGCTCACTCATAGGTTACTGGGTGCCAACTGGTTAAAATCTACTAAGAAGAGAAAAGTTCATCCCTACAATATGGTTTCCATACAATATATTTACATCAAGTTTCCAGGACTAAATATTTATTTTCAGCCACATATGTAGTTAACTGCATATTTTTGTGAAAACAAATGGACTTTGACCACTGATTACTGTTTTCTTTACATTTAGGTTACTAGTTAAAACCTAATTAATATTTCAGTCAGTCTTATTCAGTAAGTTAAAAACTGATTGAGAGAATGCATAGTATGTAGGGTAAGAAAGTGCAGGTGGAGGAAGGCCTTAATATTTTTAAAATCAGGGATATCGATGTCAGGGACATTACAAAAGCACTGGAAAAAGTGAACATTCAAACACAAGTTAATTTAACACACTAAGCAATCCGTCACTCCAAATTAATAAAATATAGTTAACTGTTAGGTGAGGCAGTTTTTCATTAGTGTATCAAAGCAAGTTCATTTTTAAGGAATGCAATGCTAATGATAAATAGAAAATACAAAGAGGAAATACAAAAGAGGAAATCTTTCACAATGTCCTGGATATAAATATACACTTGTGATTTTATATGGATGTGTGTTATATATCGATGAATGACTCTCATATTCTTCACCAATATAATAAAAAATGACATCAGGTTAATCGCTTAGGCTATAGCCATACTTCCTGGCCTTATAGGTCAGCTTTACTCTTTGTAGCTTATGGACTTGAGCTTGTTACTTCATCTACCCCTCAGTTTCCCCATATCATAAGGTTGTTACTGGGAAGATATAATAAGCACTTGCAGCTGCGAATGTTACATTGTAAGCACTCAATAAATATTAGTAACATATTGAAGTCACTCAGTCGTGTCCGACTCTTTGCGATCCCATGGACTGTAGCCTACCAGGCTCCTCCGCCCATGGAATTTTCCAGGCAAGAGTATTGGAGTGGGGTGCCATTTCCTTCTCCAGGAGACTTCCCAACCCAGGGATCGAACCCGATTCTTCCGCATTGTAGGCAGACGCTTTACCGTCTGAGCCACCAGGGAAATATTAGCAAAGCATTTCTCAAAAAAGTATATCATGATTGGCCGATGGGCTGCTTCATTTCTTGATTCTCCAAACTTTTTATCTACTGAAGTAGATAAGTATAAGCTGAAGTAGGTTAGGTGATTCAGTGAAGTCGATTAAGTATTGGGTTTTAAAGCAAGAATGAGAGAAAGATGTCAGTTCTATGCTGGAAGTGCTCAGTTGTTAGTAGAGGAAGTAGAAACATAAGTGTGCCCAAACTTTCCAAACAATGTGACTTATAGAGAACTTTTACAAAATATTAAGGAATACACAAGAGCCTGCAATAGTTGAAGAACACTTAGTACAGAGGTGATATTTTAAGCTGAGTGAGTCTTACAGGGAAAGCAGACGTTTTCGATGGAGAAACGAAAGGAATCCAGAGTGAAGGAAGAAGCAGCATGTGTATATTGTTTTCAAGGACATGTTGACACGAGCAGGAAATGGAAAGTAGCTTTGATGCAGTGGGCAGCTGAGATGCCTGGGTCATCTTGAGAGTCATCACGGTACTCTTGTGGATCAAATTAATTTGCACACAAAACTCCAAACTTTTATATGCAGTTTCTTATGCACCAATCTCTAAGTATTTTGCTTTCAATCCCCACAACCCTATGAGGTTAGTACTGTTGTTGTCATTCCATTTTTACAAATAAGAACAACAAACATAATTATATTCAATTGCTGTTCGGACAACACACAAATATTGTAGTAAACAGTAGAGCTGGGTCCTGAGCTGGGTCACCTGACTCCATGCTCATGCCTACAGTAATATGATGCTCACATAGTCATACTTTCTCAACATAAGCTTGCTGGGATATTTAAAAACTATATCTTTGAAGATATTCATTTCTACACATAAGAATATAGGAAAGAACGTAACAGGTCATTTTAAAAAAACAACAATTTTATGACTTTCAGAAAAACTAGTTATTTCTAGAATTATTTATAATTCTGCATAATGAGTTATATTTATATGATTGACTTGCTTACTTTTTATGCTATTCTCATGAATATCTTGATATTTCACAAGAAGATATGAGATTTCAGAAATTGTACCCAAAATTAATTATATTGATGAACTTATTATTAAGACTACCAATAATATATTTCATCACAAATATTTAATAAAATGGGATTTATAGTCAGCAAAATACCAACACCACTGTGAAAGGTAATAAAATATTAGCAAGTGACATGGATATCCATTCTTTTCCTTTCTTAATATGAAGGACTTTACACAAGCAAAAGCAAATACCAAAACAATGAAGTTAATTAAGCTTCACATGCTAGGCTTCACGTTTTTCTCTTTTCAAAATAAACACTAAGGTAGACTGACCAACTTCTCTTCTATAACAACTTCCTAAAAATTTTTCAGTCTTGGTAATAATTTAGTTTCCCTGCTTTCCCCCCCTATTCCAGATCTCTGGGTTTTAACAGAGGATATTGGAAAAGCATGCAGGTAGGGCTTCCCTGGTGGCTGACTGGTAAAGAATCTGCCTGCCAATGCAGGAGGCGCGGGTTTGATCTCTTATCTGGGAAGATCCCACCTGCTCCAGAGCAACTCAGCCTGAGCACTACAACTATTGATCCTGTGCTCTAGAGCCTGGAACAACAGCTACTGAGCCCACGTGCCACATCTACTGAAGTCGTCCTGGAGCCTGTCCTCTGCAACATGAGAAGGCACTGCAATGAAAAGCCCACTCTCGCCAACTAGAGAGCAGCCCCTGCTTATGCAACTACAGAAAAGCCCAAGGAGGAACAAAGAACCAGCAGAGCCAAAAATCAAATAAATAAATACAATTTATAAAGAAAAAAAAAGGATTCAGGTAGGGACCATTACAGATGGTGTGGGCTACAGCCTCTCCTGGTGCCTCTATGCAACACTGCCTGGTGAGTTTAGATTTTACATCTTTTTTAAAGCTGTTTCTCACTGAGGTTATTTTCCTCCCTTATTCTTAAGTCCCACTATCTCTCCTCTCACCATCAGAATTCCTGACCAAGAAAATATGAAGCAAGAAGCTTTGCAACTTCCAATCCTTACCTACAGATTCTCATTCATCCACAGCCATCCTTGCCTCCGTGGGTGCAGGACTGGTCTCTGGCCCAGGGGTGCACGGTCCATTTTCTCTGGCATGAACGAGTTTCCTGCCCAGTTCTCCAGGCTCTGTGGTTCACCATTCACTCTGCCTCCTGTGTCCACTTGTAATATCTGGGCACAATCCCCGTGATGGTCTGCTTCTCTTCATCATCAAAGAGGTGTGTGCGAATCAGATTTCTTTCCTCTTTTGTGCCCTGTGCATTTAGAATCTTTATCATCACCACATAAAGGTGAATTCGAGGATAAGCTATTCTGTAAGGAAAGATCAGAGTAATCAGAAGAAACTATAAGAGAGGAAATTATGTCACATGTGATATCCCCCGCCCCATAATTTAAAGGGAAACCATTTAAGAAATACAATTTTCTAAAGAAGATCCTAATTCAAATAGAAGCAATACAATTCTTACGGAAATCTAAAATTTGGAATTGTGATTATGCGGGCATTGGAACAGAATCATTTAAATGTCATCTCTGTAAGAAAAGAATCTAGTAATATATTTATACTAAAGGATAACTCCTCCTATTCTTTTTCACCCAAGGCTTGATTGTACAACTTTTCTTAATTTCTCTGGTACTTTGTGAGCACATTTTTAGTAAAAACCACCCAGTGAGTTTCATTTACTTACATTTGAAAGAGGCCTAACTACTAGCCTGTGACATGGACACCGAAGAAAAATTAGGGGCAAAAGAAAAGACAAACAATAAGTACAAGAAAAGCTGCTCAGTATCATCAGTCATTAGGGAAATGCAAATTAAAACCAAAACAAAATGTTACTATACATCCACTAGAATATCAAAAATTTAAAAATTGGAAAATACTAAGTATTGGTAAGAAAATGAAGCAATCAGAAATTTCATATATTGTTTGTGGGAGTAAAAATCACACAGCCACTCTAGAAGATGTTTCTGCAGTTTCTTGTAAAGTTAAACATACCCTTAGTATGTAATTGAGCAATTTAATTCTTAACTACTTACCCAGGAGAAATGAAAGCACATGCACAACCGGAGCCTGCACACTTGTATTCATAATACCCCCAAACTGCAGACAACTAAATGCCCATCAGCAGGTGAATACAATGAACACCCGGTATATGTATAGAACAATAGTGTAATACTGTCACTCTAGGCGAAAGAAGCCATATACAAAGGTATACATGCTGTATCACTTCACTTATCTGGAAGTTTAGAAAAGGCAAATTACCTCAGAAAACAAGTGACCATTTGCTCTAGAAAACAATGAATTAACTTCTAAAGATAAAAAGTAACTTTCTATGGCAATGGATATGTCCTATATCTTGATTGTGATAGTGATTACATGACAGTACATATTTGTCCAAAACTCACCAATCTGTCTACTTAGCTAGATTTTATTGCATGTGACTTCTTTCTCAGTAAAGGAAAAAATAGGAAAAGAAAAATGGGAGCACAATTAAGTTATGTCTTTGGATTAATTGCCTAAGATGTGCTTGCTAGCTTTGCATCATTCCAGCATGAAAATAATTAAAAGATTCGCTTGTAGATGTCTGTGGTTATGTCTTAGTACTTCCAACAACACTTAGTAAAGTCACATTAAACATTGTGATTATTAAATAAATACCCACAAATTAGACTAAGATAAATTTTTTTCCTTTCAACTAGTACAGATAGATATCCTACCTTATGTTATATTGATAAAACTGTTTATCAAGCTACTTGTTAACCAGAATTTTTGCTTTTTGTTGATAATGTTCTAAATACACTGATACACTTTAAAAGGAATTCCAAAGGGAATAACAAATCTACCTCTTGGTCTGCATCTGGGGAGGGTAATTTCACAGTTAAGTAGGGAACCCTGGAAAGTTGTATGATTTTTCATTGATCTCTACCCAATATGTTTATTTTTTTATTAATGAGAATTCCATTATCAAACATAAAGAGAAACAAGTCTAGGTTTTTCAGTGAAACCCAAATATTACCACCAGAATAAGATGACCAAATAATTCTCTCAAAGGCAGTTTAAATGAGATTAGAAGTTAGTGTTTTTATGAATTGCATCTTTGCCAAGATAATTTCAAAACTTTCCTGTGATTTCTATGCATTTTCCTTTAGAGAACATTCTTGGATAAAAATCTAGTTTTTCTGTTACTGAAATTGCTGAGTACCACCTGTAATATAAGACTTTATAAATATTCTATCCTGATTCCTCAAAAGATTTAGTTGAAATTTTACCTATGATGACAGATGGGATAAGGAAGACAGGGCAACAGTCTTTACTCTGCACATATTCTGAGCAGAATGGATTTATGTTCCTATTTTCTACCAAGGACAGAAGATGCTAGGCTTCTATCATAAATCTATTTACATTTACTGCTGAATGTCTGAGTAGGTTTGAAAGAGTCATTCTGTTTCAACGTAGGGAAAACATGGGATGCTGAAAGAATGTTATCAGTAGTGTGCTAGCAGATGCTTAAAAGCCAACTCTCTGAAAAAAAGAAAGCAGAAGCACAAAATGCAACCCTAATTTGTATCATTTGCTGATATTCTTGATGTAAATACTCCTAACATTTGCATTTCAAGTCACCAACATCATGTCAAATGGTTTATAAATTCCTAAAACACCAATGCTTGTGACAGCCATTACATGCTGATCTCAGAATATAAGGGAATTAAACATTGAAATTTATTTTTAGCAATGGATTTTAAGCTCATCAATGACCTAATCAAAAAAAGAATGACATTTCCCCTTTAAAATGAAAGTAGAAAATGAGCTTTAGCCCTCACTGTACCAAAGAGATGTTACTTTATTACTGTTTTAAACATAGAAGAAAAAATACAATAATCTTTGGGAAAATGGTGCAAAGTATCTCCTTTTTCATATGGCAGATTGTTTTGGGTGTGGTCTTTCTGCAGGTACCTATATACTTTGAGATCTACATTTAGAAAATAAATCATGGAATTTAGGAAGTGAATGGAAACAGTCTTTAAGGTGATTGCAGTAGTACATAATTTCTCAGATTAACTTCATAATAGGCTGCCATCTATGGGGTCGCACAGAGTCGGACACGACTGAAGCAGCTTAGCAGCAGCAGCAGCAGTGTGTCAAGTGATCAGAATAATTCTTATCTATAGACAGTGCCAGAAATAAAAGGAAGTTAGTATTTAACTATATCTCTCAAAATGTCCTCAATGCATATACAATTACTATTTATAATACATTTTTTAAATTCCTATAAATCAAAAGGAAAACACAAGATACTCATTGGAGAGAAAAAATTCCAATCATATAATCAGAAAGTTTTCATAAGGCAAATTCTTCTTCTTATTATTTTACACATAGAAACTGAAATACAGAGAGGTTAAATGGTCTACCTAAGGCCACATGGTTGGTCAGTGGCAGAGCCAAGACTCAACCCAAAGTCCATGCCGCTTTTGAATTGTGGCGCTGGAGAAGACTCTTGAGAGTACCTTGGACAGCAAGGAGATCAAACCAGTAATCCTAAAGGAAATCAATCCTGAATATTCATTGGAAGGACCAATGCGGAAGCTGAAGCTCCGATACTCTAGCCACCTGATGTGAAAAGCTTACTCATTAGAAAAGAACCTGATACTGGGGAAGATTGAAGGCCAAAGGAGAAGAGGGCAGCAGAGGATAATATCACTGACTTAAAGGACACAATTTTGAGCAAACTCTAGGAGACAATGGAGGACAAAGGAACCTGGCATGCTGCAGTCCACGGGGTTGCAAACGGTCGAAACAACTTAGCCACTGAACAACAATGAACAACTGAACAATATCCCTTTAACATTTATGATTTAGGATCCTCTATGCATCAGTTGTTAGCAGAAAAGACTTGTTCACATTTCCTCAAGTAATCTGGGAATATTAAAAACGGGAATAGTATTTTGAAGCTAAATCTCATTGGGACCTAGAAAAAGCTGCTGCTGATGCTAAGTCGCTTCAGTATGTCCGACTCTGTGCGACCCCATAGAAGGCAGCCCACCAGGCTCCTCCGTCCCTGACATTCTCCAGGCAAGAACACTGGAGTGGGTTGCCATTTCCTTCTCCAATACATGAAAGTGAAAAGTGAAAGTGAAGTCGCTCAGTTGTGTCCGACTCTTTGCGACTCCATGGACTGCAGCCCACCAGGCTCCTCGGTCCATGGGATTTTCCAGGCAAGAGTACTGGAGTGGAATGCCATTGCCTTTTCCATAGAAAAAGCTACATACCCGATTTTAAGGGAAGAGACAAGTGCTACAGCCACACCTCATCGGAAGCTACACCATTCTGAATTCAATACAACTGTGACTTTCACATGATCTTGCCACCTCTAGAGAAAAAGTTCATTGATTTCTAAAACTGTATTCTAGAACCAATTTGACTCCATTTGCACAAAATGTGAAAAAGAAATTCTGTTGAAGCCAGTTAACATTGTCCCTATATAAGCAGAGCTGTGTGCCAAGTTATCTTCATAAAAGACATTGATTATTAAGCAGAGGGAGAGAATGGGAGAAATTAGGGCTTCAAGCTTTGGTAACTAGAGGGATATGAGTATCATTCATCACAATAAAAAGTACAGGAGAATGATAGGATGACGATTTCAATGCTGGGAGACCTGAGTTTTAGTGCCCACAAAGTACACAGAGGGGCTACTCATTAGCAAGACAAATTTAATGGTCCACAGGTCAGGTGAGTCCCTTAGACAGGGACCCATCAGTGTAATTGTCATGGTTGAATTAGGATGTCTCTTACTCAAATGATAACTTAGTCTCAAATCCCTCCTTATTTTCTTTTTAAAGCTGTGTTTTAATTAAATATTTAAATTCAATCCCAGTGCATTTTTTGGGGTGAAGTTTTAATTAAAAGTCAGTACACTGTGGTTTTCTCATGTAAATTTGTAGCTTGAAGGCTACCTGGCAAATAAAGAAAGATTAAACAGAAAATGTCTTTGAGGTAAACTCAGCAGAATCATAGATGCAGTTCCTCTAGTACTGCTGCATTGAAAATCCCTCCAGAGATAAGAAAAAAAAACATTTCTGTCTGCAATGCTGCACATTCCCTAAACTATAGTCTTTTGAAGCAGTCATTAACATCTGCATCCTCAGTGTATAGCGCTTTATGGCCTCACTGTATGTGACAACATAAAACACTGTAAAAAGGCTAATTAGAATAAAAATGGAAAGTTCTATATATCTTTTGAAATACATCAGATGTAGTTTGTCCTTGAAACAGAAAAAGGGCACAGTAATCAAGTTAGCTTTTCTCCCTTCTAAAATATGTACACGGATAGAATAAAGAAGTCTCTACATTGCTAAAAGACACAATAACTCATTTAAAAACGCTAAAAATATGAAAATTCAGTGCTTTATAAAATCCTTAATTGAAAGAATTTAAAAAATACTTTTTATTTACTTATTAATTTATTTTTGGCTGCCCTGGGTCTTTGTTGCTGCGCATGCTTTTCTCTAGTTGCAGAGAGCGGGGGCTACTCTCTAGTTGCAGTGCCTGGGCTTCTCATTGTGGCGGCTTCTCTTGCTGTGGAGCAGGGGCTCCAGGGTGTGTGGGCTTCAGCAGGTGAAGCACATCGGATCAATAGTTGTGGCTTCTGGGCTCTAGAGCACAGGGTCAGTAGTTGTGGAGCTCAGGCTTAGCTGCTCTGTGGCATGTCTGATTTCCTCAGATCAGGGATCAAATCCGTGTCTCCTGCATTGGCAGATGGATTCTTTACCACTGAGCTAACCAGGGAAGACCCAAAGAGTGTTTTTAAGGTAATGATTATCTTAGCAAAAGAAAAGATACCCAATCCTGTTAGGGGAAGCACACTGATTGAAACCACCCACCCTGGCCAGGCACCATAGTAACCATTTGCATGAGCTGTTTTATGACAGGAGATGCTGATAAGGAATACGGAACTAATAAGCCACCACCAACTGGAAGAGCTTGGGAAAGGTCTAAAGGAGACACTGCGTGTCCGTCCACTTCCCAGAATCCCTCTCACTAGCATCCATCTGGCTGAGCGATGCGTGCACCACCAGGAAAGACTCTGAATTAGAATGATTGGCCAAAGACCACCCGGAAACTAATCCCATCACCATAAAACCTGAGACTGGGAGCCACGCGGCAGAGCAATTCTCCTGGGTTCCCTTACCCTACTGCTCTCCACCCGGGTGCCCTTTCCTAATAAAATCTCTTGCTTTGTCAGCACATGTGCCTCCTTGGACAATTGATTTCCAAGTGTTAGACAAGAGCCCAGTTTCGAGCCCTGGAAGGGTTCCGCCTTCCTGCAACAATTCCATAGAATGATTGAAAATTACAAAGTCAAATATTTAGCAACAATTGTTTCACTATACATTCTCCTCCAGGACCATTAACTGGGAAGCAAATAATACTTTTTAAATTGTTTAAAATAAGAAATTCATTTTCTACATGGTCTGTAGTAAATTTTTCTATCAACTAACTATAAACAGTGTAAGAGTTTCATAGGAATATTGAATATGAAATATAAATTTTGGGAAAATGGTTATCAACTGTGACTCTACTGAATAAAAAGTGATCCCTTTGTTCCAGTAATGGGAGATGGAGGTTTAATTTAAAAGATGATTCTTATTTTGATGAGGATAAATGTATGCTTTAGCTTTGAGTTTATGGAGAGCTTAACTGGTACATGTTGATTACCCTCGGGACTTGATTTCAACTACATGCTCTACAACAACTTCCACTAGAAAACTACTACACGGTTAAACGCATGCACTATTTATAAAAAGCTCTTTATAAAATACATTAAAATGTATTATAAAAATTAAATTTTAATTACTTTAAATTACATTTTAATGCTTGTAAACATTAAAAATCCCATTAAAAATTAAATATATTTCTGATAAATAGGCTAGTTATTGTGAGAAATACTTCCAAAATTGTTCAAATATTCACATGTTAGAGACAGTCTGGGGGTTTCCCTGGTGGCTCAGTGGTAAAGAATCTGCCTGCAATGCAGGAGATTTGGGTTTGATTCCTGGATCAGGAAGATCCCCGGAGAAGGAAATAACAACTCATTCTAGTATCCTTGCCTGGGAAATGCCAGGGACAGAGGAGCTTGCCAGGCTACAGTCCATGGGGTTACAAAAGAGTTGGACACAATTTAGCGACTAAAAACAACAACAGAGATGACTAATTCTCTAATGTACTTGGAGATTCAAAGCTGTGATTTCCATTGAGAATTAATTTACATTCCACTTTGAGAAACAAGATGTCTTTCACTTCTCCATCATTCAGTGTTCAGTTCAGTTCAGTCACTCAGTCGTGTCTATTTGCAACCCCATGAATCGCAGCACGACAGGCCTCCCTGTCCATCACCAACTCCCGAAGTTCACTCAGACTCATGTCCATCGAGTCAGTGATGCCATCCAGCCATCTCATCCTCTGTTGCCCCCTTCTCCTCCTGCCCCTAGTCCCTCCCAGCATCAGAGTCTTTCCCAATGAGTCAACTCTTCACAGGAGGTGGCCAAGGTACTGGAGTTGCAGCTTTAGCATCATTCCTTCCAAAGAAATCCCAGGGCTGATGTCCTTCAGAATGGACTGGTTGGATCTCCTTGCAGTCCAAGGGACTCTCAAGAGTCTTCTCCAACATCACAATTCAAAAGCATTAATTCTTCAGCGCTCAGCATTCTTCACAGTCCAACTCTCACATCCATACATGATTACTGGAAAAACCATAGCCTTGACTAGATGGACTTTGTTGGCAAAGTAATGTCTCTGCTTTGGAATATACTATCTAGGTTGGTCATAACTTTTCTTCCAAGGAGTAAGTGTCTTTTAACTTCATGGCTGCAATCACCATCTGCACTGATTTTGGAGCCCCAAAAAATAAAGTCTGACACAGTTTCCAATGTTTCCCCATCTGTTTCCCATGAAGTGACGGGACCAGATGCCATGATCTTCATTTTCTGAATGTTGAGCTTTAAGCCAACTTTTTCACTCTCCTCTTTCACGTTCATTAAGAGGCTTTTTAGTTCCTTCTCACTTTCTGCCATAAGAGTGTTGTCATCTGCATATCTGAAGTTATGGATATTTCTCCCGGCAATCTTGATCCCAGCTTGTGCTTCTTCCAGCCCAGCGTTTCTCATGATGTACTCTACATAGAAGTTAAATAAGCAGGGTGACAATATACAGCCTTGACGTACTCCTTTTCCTATTTGGAACCAGTCTGTTGTTCCATGTCCAGTTCTAACTGTTGCTTCCTGATCTGCATATAGATCTCTCAAGAGGCAGGTCAGGTGGTCTGGTATTCCCATCTCTCTCAGAATTTTCCACAGTTTCTTGTGACCCACAGAGTCAAAGGCTTTGGCATAGTCAATAAGGCAGAAATAGATGTTTTTCTTGAACTCTCTTGCTTTTTCCATGATCCAGCAGATGTTGGCAATTTGATCTCTGGTTCCTCTGCCTTTTCTAAAACCAGCTTGAACATCAGGAAGTTCACGGTTCACATATTGCTGAAGCCTGGCTTGGAGAATTTTGAGCATTACTTTACTAGCATGTGAGATGAGTGCAATTGTGAGTCCAGTTCTAACTGTTGCTTCCTGATCTGCATATAGATCTCTCAAGAGGCAGGTCAGGTGGTCTGGTATTCCCATCTCTCTCAGAATTTTCCACAGTTTCTTGTGACCCACAGAGTCAAAGGCTTTGGCATAGTCAATAAGGCAGAAATAGATGTTTTTCTTGAACTCTCTTGCTTTTTCCATGATCCAGCAGATGTTGGCAATTTGATCTCTGGTTCCTCTACCTTTTCTAAATCCAGCTTGAACATCTGGAGTTCACGGTTCACATATTGCTGAAGCCTGGCTTGGAGAATTTTGAGCATTACTTTCCTAGCATGTGAGATGAATGCAATTGTGCGATAGTTTGAGCATTCTTTGGCATTGCCTTTCTTTGGGATTGGAATGAAAACTGACCTTTTCCAGTCCTGTGGCCACTGCTGAGTTTTCCAAATTTGCTGGCAAATTGAGTGCAGCACTTTCAAAGCATCATCTTTCAGGATTTGAAACAGCTCAACTGGAATTCCATCACCTCCACTAGCTTTGTTCCTAGTGATGCTTTCTAAGGCCCACTTGGCTTCACATTCCAGGATGTCTGGCTCTAGGTGAGTGATCATACCGTCATGATTATCTTGGTCATGAAGATTTTTTTGTGTAGTTCTTCTGTGTATTCTTGCCATTCTTCTTAATATCTTCTGCTTCTGTTAGATCCATACCATTTCTGTCCTTTATTGAGCCCAATTTTAGCCTCAAGCCTCTATGGGGATTAAGGAGCAGGCACTGGAAAAGACTGAGAAGGCTAAATTGAAAGATGGACAAAGTCCTGCTTTAGAAACTTTTTTAGCACTGAATTTAAATTTGTAACCGGCATCATATTTTTATATCAGTGAAATAAAATTTATATATTATGGCAAGACAAGAAAAATTTAAACAATCTTTTCTCTGCTCCTTTGGGTCTCGCCCCTCCTTTTTAGTGTGTGTTGTGTATTTGCATTAACCAGACCTCCTTAGGAGGTCACATTCCTTCTCATTCTTGTAAAGATGACCCACTACTGCCTTTGTATATGCAGATCTGGATTGTGTAAACTATCACTATGTCATTTGACAGCAACCTTATGTCTCAGAAATTGTATATATAACTGCGCTGTGACCTCAGAGCTTTCTTTAAAACAAAAACAAAAACAAACTGTTTTAAGGTATCGATTTAGGTATAGCAAAGATATAGCAAAGCAATTCAGTTATACATACACATATGTTACATATGTTAGGTTTTTATAGTATATTAGATTCTTTTCCATTAGATTATTACAAGATACTGAATATAGTCCTTTGTGCCATATAGTAGGTCCTTGTCTATTTATTTTATATGTAATACTGTATATCTGTTAATCTCAAATTCTGAATTTATTCCTCCCACCTTTTCCCCTTTAGTAACTTTAGGTTTTTCTATGTCTGTGAGTCTATTTCTGCTTTATAAATAAGTTCATTTTTATCTCTCTCTTTTTTTTTCAGATTCCACATATAAGTGATACCATATATTTGTCTTTCTCTGTCTGACTTAGCTCAGTCAGTATGATAATCTCTCGGTCTATCCATATTGCTGCAAATGGCATTATTTCATTCTTCTCTATGGCTGAGTAAGTCCACTTCATGTAAGTACCACAACTTTATTCATTCCTCTGTCAATGGACATTTATATTGCTTCATGTCTTGGCTAAGTATTTGTAAACTGTGCTTTTATATATTGAGGTGCATGTGTATCTTCAAATTATAGCTTTCTCCAGATATATACCCAGAAGTGGGATCTCTGGATCATATGGAAATTTCAGTTTTTTTTTTTTTAAAAGAAACTCTATGAAAAAATGCGAAAGCGTTAGTCACTCAGACTCTTTGTGTTCTCATGGACTGTAACCTACTAGGCTCCTCTGTCCATGGAATTCTTCAGGCAAGAATACTGGAGTGGATAGCCACCCTCTTCTCCATGCGATCTTCTTGACCCAGGGATCTAACCCAGGTCTCCTGCATTGCAAGTGGATTCTTTACTGTGCACTTAAGTGCAGGCGGCTGCCGCAAGCAGCACACTGAAGCACAGGTGACCGAAAGGAGCCACTCCGCGTCCGAGGTCAGAGGAGGTGGCCGTGGGGAGCCACACTGCGTCCAAGACCAGGGGCGGTGGCCAGGAGGAGCCACCCTATGCCCGAGGCCAGAGGCAGCACCCGAGACGAGGGGCAGTGGCCAGGAGGAGCAACCCAATGTCCAAGGAGCTGTGGCTGTGGTGGCGCAGGAGGGCCTAGAAGATCTATCCCACGTTGAAAGTCAGGAAGGGCGGTGGTGTGGGGATACCCCTCATCCAAGGTAAGGAGCAGTGGCTGCACTTTGCTGGAGCAGCTGTGAAGAGATACCTCATGCCCAAGGTAAGAGAAACCCAAGTAAGATAGTAGGTGTTGCAAGAGGGCATCAGAGGGCAGACACACTGAAACCATACTCACACAAAACTAGTCAATCTAATCACACTAGGACCACAGCCTTGTCTAACTCAATGAAACTAAACCGTGCCCGTGGGGCAACCCAAGACAGGCAGGTCATGGTGGAGAGGTCTGACAGAATGTGGTCCACTGGAGAAGGGAATGGCAAACCACTTCAGTATTCTTGCCTTGAGAACCCCATGAACAGTATGAAAAGGCAAAAGGATAGGATACTGAAAGAGGTACTCCTCAGGTCAGTGGTGTCCAATATGCTACTGGAGATCAATGGAGAAATAACTCCAGAAAGAATGAAGAGATGGAGCCAAAGCAAAAACAATACCCAGCTGTGCATGTGACTGGTGATAGAAGCAAGATCTGATGCTGTAAAGAGCAATACCACATAGGAACCTGGAATGTCAGGTCCATGAATCAAGGCAAATTGGAAGTGGTCAAACAAGAGATGGCAAAAGTGAACGTTGACATTCTAGGAATCAGCGAACTAAAATGGACTGGAATAGGTGAATTTAACTCAGATGACCATTATATCTACTACTATGGGCAGAAAACCCCCAGAAGAAATGGAGCAGCCATCATGGTCAACAAGAGTCCAAAATGCAGTACTTGGATGCAATCTCAAAAATGACAGAATGATCTCTGTTCGTTTCCAAGGAAAACCATTCAATATCACGGTAATCCAAGTCTATGCCCCAACCAGTAATGCTGAAGAAGCTGAAGTTGAACAGTTTTATGAAGACCTACAAGACTTTTTAGAACTAACACCCAAAAAAGATGGCCTTTTCATTATAGGGGGCTGGAATGCCAAAGTAGGAAGTCAAGAAACACCTGGAGTAACAGGCAAATTTGGCCTTGGAATACAGAATGAAGCAGGGCAAAGACTAACAGACTTTTCCCAAGAAAATGCACTGGTCATAGCAAACACCCTCTTCCAACAACACAAGAGAAGACTCTACACATGGGCATCACCAGATGGGCAACACCGAAATCAGATTGATTATATTCTTTGCAGCCAAAGATGGAGAAGCTCTATACAGTCAACAAAAACAAGACCAGGAGCTGACTGTGGCGTGATCATGAGCTCCTTATTGCCAAATTCAGACTTAAATTGAAGAAAGTAGGGAAAACCACTAGACCATTCAGGTATGACCTAAATCAAATCCCTTATGATTATACAGTGGAAGTGAGAAATAGATTTAAGGGTCTGGATCTGATAGATAGAGTGCTTGATGAACTATGGAATGAGGTTCGTGACATTGTACAGGAACAGGGATCAAGACCATCCCCATGGAAAAGAAATGCAAAAAGACAAAATGGCTGTCTGGGGAAGCCTTACAAATAGCTGTGAGAAGAAGAGAAGCAAAAAGCAAAGGGGAAAAGGAAAGATATAAGCATCTGAATGCAGAGTTCCAAAGAATAGCAAGAAGAGATAAGAAAGCCTTCCTCAGCGATCAATGCAAAGAAATAGAGGAAAAGAACAGAATGGGAAAGACTAGATATCTCTTCAAGAAAATTAGAGATACCAAGGGAATATTTCATGCAAAGATGGGCTCAATAAAGGACAGAAATGGTATGGACCTAACAGAAGCAAAAGATATTAAGAAGAGGTGGCAAGAATGCATGGAAGAACTGTACAAAAAAGATCTTCATGACCTGGATAATCACGATGTTGTGATCACTCATCTAGAGCCAGACGTATAATTACAAACTGCGACAATGCCGCACTTCACTGGATCCCTGCGATACTGGAAAACTGCATTGGTTAAAGAAATCCCTGACTCCTTCGTCTAGGAAACTGCTTACTGCAGAGAACCATACTTTCTCAGATGATTCTGATAAGATTCATGGATGTACTCCAGTGTTTACCCACATCAAAGCCAAATATCAGTTCAGTTCAGTTTAGCCACCCAGTCATGTCCGACTCTTTGCGACCCCATGAATCGCAGCACCCCAGGCTTCCCTGTCCATCACCAACTCCCGGAGTTCACTCAGACTCATGTCCATTGAGACAGTGATGCCATCCAGCCATCTCATCCTCGGTTGTCCCCTTCTCCTCCTACCCCCAATCCCTGCCAGCATCCCAGTCTTTGTCAAGGAGTCAACTCTTCAAATGAGGTGGCCAAAGTACTGGAGTTTCAGCTTTAGCATCATTCCTTCCAAAGAAATTCCAGGGCTGATCTCCTTCAGAATGGACTGCTTGTATCTCCTTGCAGTCCAAGGGACTCTCAAGAGTCTTCTCCAACACCACAGTTCAAAAGCATCAATTCTTCGGCGCTCAGCCTTCTTCAAGTCCAACTCTCACATCCATACATGACTACTGGAAAAACGAAAGCCTTGACTAGATAGACCTTAGTCGGCAAAGTAATGTCTCTGCTTTTGAATATACTATCTAGGTTGGTCATAACTTTTCTTCCCAGGAGTAAGCATCTTTTAATTTCATGGCTGCATTCACCATCTGCAGTGATTTTGGAGCTCAAAAAAAT
Source organism: Aepyceros melampus (assembly GCA_006408695.1). Lineage (NCBI taxonomy): Eukaryota > Metazoa > Chordata > Mammalia > Artiodactyla > Bovidae > Aepyceros > Aepyceros melampus. Next base: position 510,687 of record SJXQ01007906.1, read on the forward strand.
AAAGTCTGACACTGTTTCTACTGTTTCCCCATCTATTTGCCATGAAGTGATGAGACCAGATTCCATGATCTTCATTTTCTGAATGTTGAGCTTAAAGCCAAATATAGATGCTCCAAATTCCTATTCTTTGCCTCAGAAATGATTCGCTGAACTGCTTGTCCCCACTGATGAATGGGAACAAAATGATTGTTAAACCTGTTTCAGCTTCTCTTCTTCCTTCATGCACCTGAACTTTGACCCATCGTCAGCTTCAGGCAGCATACAACATGTCTTAAGTATCCATTGGCCTCAAGGCAAACATTCTTTGATGTGCTATCCAACCAAGTCACCTTTCCACTCTGCTCCCCCACATCGCTTCTTTCCAGCCTTGTCTCTTGCAAGTGTGCAAAGTTGCTTCAATCATATCCTACTATGTTAGACTCTAAGGACTGTGGCCTGCCAGGCTCTTCTGTCCCTTCGGGGTCTCCAGGCAAAAATACTGAAGTGGGTTGCCACGCTCTCCTCCAAGGGATCTTCCCAAGCCGGAGAACACATCCGCATCTCTTCACCATGAGTGCCACCTGTGAAGCCCTGTTTCCTCTTCACTGTAAAACAAAGCCCCTTTCTGCCTAACCCTAGAGAAGCTGGGCTTCAACAGTATGTGAACTGAGAACTTCCAGAGGTAGAAACTGGATTTATAAAAGGCAGAGGAATCAAAGATCAGATTACCAACATCCACTAGATCACAGAAAAAAAAAAAAAAAGAAATTTCAAACTACTCTTTCAATCTAGTCTTTCAATCACTGACTATGCTAAAGCCTTTGACTGTGTGAAAGTGAAAGTGCTAGCATTCAGTCAGGTCTGACTCTCTGTGACCCCATGGACTATAGCCCACCAGGCTCCTCTGTCCATGGGGATTTTCTAGGCAAGGATACTGGAGTGGCTTGCCTTTCCCTTCTCCAGGGGATCTTCCTGACCCAGGGATAGAGACTGGGTCTCCTGTACTTCAGGTGAATTCTTTACCTTCTGAGCCACCAGTGACTGCGTAGATCACAACAAAGACCTGTAGAAAATTCTTAAAAACATGGGAATACCATATCATGCTACCTGCCTGCTGCGAAACCTGTATGCAGGTCAAGATGCAACAGTTAGAGTTGGACATGGAACAACAGACTGGTTCAAAATTGGGAAAGGAGTACGTCAAGGCTGTATACTGTCACCCTGCTTATTTAACTTCTATGTAGAGTGCATAATGAGAAACACTGGGCTGGATGAAGCACAAACTGGAATCAAGATTTCCAGGAGAAACATCAATAACCTCAGACATGCAGATGACACCACCCTTATAGCAGAAAGTGAAGAACTAAAGAACCTCTTGATGAGGGTGAAAGAGAAGAGCAAAAAAGCCAGCTTAAAACTCAATATTAAAAAAACTAAGATCATGGCATCCAGTCCCATCACTTCATGGCAAATAAATGGAGAAAAAGTAAAAACAGTGACAGATTTTATTTTCTAGGGCTTCAGAGTCACTGCAAACAGTGACTTGCAAGCCATGAAATTAGAAGATGCTTACTCTTTGGAAGAGAAGGAAAGACAAATCTAGACAGTGTATTAAAAAGCAAAAGCATCACTTTGCTGGCAAAGGGCCATATGGTCAAACCTATTTCCAGTAGTACAGCTTTTTCCAGTAATCATGTATGGATGTGAGAGTTAGACCATAAAGAAGGCTGAGTGTCAAAAAATAGATACTTTTCAAATGGTGGTGCTGGAAAAGACTCTTGAGAGTCCCTTGGACTGCAAGGAGATCCAACCAGTCAACCCTAAAGGAAATCTACCTTGAATATTTATTGCAAGGACTGATGCTGAAGCTAAGCTCCAATATTTTGGCCACCTGATGTGAAGAACTAACTCATTGGAAAAGACCCTGATGCTGGGAATGATTGAGGGCAGGAGGAGAACAGGACGACAGAGGATGAGATTGTTGGATGGCATCACGGACTCAATGGACATAAGTTTGAGCAAACTCCAGGAGATAGTGAAGGAAAGGAAAGCCTGGTGTGCTGCAGTCCATGGGGTTACAAAGAGTTAAACATGGCTTAGTGCCTGAACAACAACATGTTGTATATTAGCCATTCATTGTTGAGTAAATTCCATTGCATGATTTTGGCACAGTCCAACTGAAGTGTATGCAGTTTTTTGTTATGAATAAAGATGCTGTGAACACTTTTTTCTTGGCCATGCTGCACAGCTTGCACAGTCTTAGTTCCTGGCCAGAGACTGAATTAAACCTGGATCACTGCAATAAAAGCACAGTCTTGACTGCTGGACTGCCAGAGAATTCCCTGAACAGTTTTGCATAAGACTTTTTGTGAATATGTTTTTGCTTGTGGGTTATAGGTTAAATCTAGGTTAATTACTATATATATATAAGAATTAGCCAGATCACTTTTAAAGTAGCTATGACATGGATTATCACGATGATGTGGTCACTCACCCAGAGCCAGACATTCTGGAATGTGAAGTCAAGCGGGCTTTAGGAAGCACTGCTGCCAATGAAGTTAGTGGAGGTGATGGAATTCCAGCAGAGCTATTTAAAAATCCTAAAAAATTATGCTGTTAAAGTGCTGTGCTCAATATGTCAGCAAATTTGGGAAACCCAGCAGTTGCCACAGGACTGGAAAAGGTCAATCCTCATCCCAGTTCCCAAGAAGGGCAGTATTAAACCATTGGAAGGTTGCTTCTTGGCAGAAAAGCTATGACAAACCTAGACAGTGTGTTAAAGAGCAAAGACATCGCTTTGCCAACAAAGGTCCATATAGTCAAGGCTGTGGTATTCCTGGTGGCTGTGTACAGATGTGAGAGTTGGACCATAAAGAAAGCAAAGCACTGAAGATTGATGCTTTCAAACTGTGGTAGTGGAGAAGACTCTTGAGAGTCCCTTGGACTATAAGGAGATCAAACCAGTCAATCTTAAAGGAAATCAACCATGAAGATTCATTGGAAGGACTGATGCTGAAGCTGAAGCTCCAATACTTTGGCTACCTGATGTGAAGAACTGACTCATTGGAAAAGATCCTAATGCTGGGAAAGATTGAAGGCAGAAGGAGAAGAGGGCAACAGAGGATGAGATGGTTGGATGGCATCACCAATTCAATGGACACGAACTTGGGAAAACTCTAAGAGATGGTGAAGGACAGGGAAGCCTGGAATGCTATAGTTGATGGAGTCTCGAAGAGTTGGACACAACTTGGTACCTGAATGACAGCAACAATAATGCCATTTTAATACTCCCACCAACTCCCCTGTCAGCATTTGTTAAGTCACTTTTAAAAATTTTACCCTCTCAAGTAGGTCCACCCATATTTAAACAAAAATTATACAAATTTACTTTTTCATTTCCTACTTAATTTTTCCATTACTTATGTGTGCCTCTTATACTTCTATTTCTAAAATCTTCCTTGAGTAAGCTTGGAAATAATACCACCATGTATTAATAGTGAAGTCGCTCAGTCGTGCCCGACTCTTTGCGACCCCGTGGACTGTAGCCCACCAGGCTCCTCCGTCCATGGGATTTTCCAGGCAAGAGTACTGGAGTGGGTTGCCATTTCCTTCTCCAGGGGATCTTCCTGACCCAGGGATCAAACCCAGGTCTCCTGCATTGCAGGCAGATGCTTTAACCTCTGAGCCACCAGGGAAGCCCATACCATGTATTAATACCATGTATTAATATATAGGCAAAATGTACCTTATTTGAATAAAAATGAGAGTTTGTAAATTAGGGAAAACAACACTTTTGTATAGACACAACAGAATCTTCAATTTATCACTTTGGAAAGGAAATTAGGATTCTTGCTCTCAACCAGAATCCTTTCCAAAGCAACACTGATAAGCAGACATGCATATTTCACTTCACCCCACCAAAACAAAATGGCCTACTTTACATGGCAACTCATTCCATGATTTGATGCTCATGTTTACTTGTTGAACAACTCCAGTGTGATTTTAAGTTTTTATGATCTAAGGTTGCTGGACTTAAGGCTCTATATGTAAAGCAGTGATTTTGAAAATTTGTCGTTCTTCAGTTGCTCAGTCATGTCCGACTCTTTGTGACCCCATGGACTGCAGCACGCCAGGCTTCCCTCTCCTTCACTATCTCCTGAGTTTGCTCAAACTCATGTCTATCCAGTTGATGATGTCATCCAACCATCTCATCTGTCACTCCCTTCTCTTTCTGCCCTTGATCTTTCCCAGCATCAGGGTCTTTTCCAATGAGTCGGCTCTTTGCATCAGCTGGCCAAATTATTGGCACTTCACCTTCAGTCCTTCCAATGAACACCCGTGGTTGATTTCCTTTAGGGTTGACTGGTTTGATCTCCTTGATGTTCAATGAACCCTCAAGAGTCCAGTACACTTCAAATGTATTAGTTCTTTGGCATTCATTTTTCTTTATGGTCCAACTCTCACATCTATGCATGACTGCTGGAAAAAGCCATAGCTCTGACTATACGGATCTTTGTCGGCAAAGTTTTAAAAATTTTACAATTTTTAAAATATTTACTATCATATAATAACAATGCCCATTAAATAAGAACATAATTTAGTCTTCTGAGACAAGAGTGTTATTTCCTAATATCCTTTTCCGTTTACCATGCCTAGCATGTTAAATATTTTTAAATTAAAAATTCCCTGAAATGGGAATGCTCCTCTAGTTGTTAGGTGAGCTGCTGCCCAATTCTTGAATCTGAGAAAAGCCCAATTCGTTTTTCTGAAAAAAGGGGAAAAATCCTGAAATGCCAGTGCTTTGGTTGTTAATGTTGTACTCTTTGCAGATAAAAAGTATATTAAAATGCATTTTGTATGACTTGTCCTATGTTCTCTTAACATATTTATAACAGCTGAGTTAAAGTCTTTCTCCAGGAAGTCCAACATCTGAGCTCCTAAGGTATAGCTTCTCTTGGCTGCTGTTTTTTGTGTGTCTTTTTTTTTTTTCTTCTGAAATACAGATCATACTTTTCTGATTCTTTACATATCTGAAGTTTTTGTTAAAAGTAGATACTGAAATAAAATAATTCACCACATCTGGAAATTAGATCCCCCTGTCCCCACTTAGGTTTGTCATTTTGCTATTTCTTCTTGTTGTCATTGTTTTTACTTTTCCTTAGAAAATTTCCAGTATTAATTCTTTAAAGTCTATATCCTTTGTCATGTATGGCCACTGAAATTTCTGCTATTAGCTTAGCGTCAAGGAATGACTGAACAAGAGTCCTTTAAATGATTTGAATGAGTAAATCCCTCCAATATTTGTCAAGGGTGTGTGTGGGGGGGGGGGGTGTATGTATGTTTCTAAAGCTCCAGCAAACAATTTACAAGGGGTGCATGTGTGTGTGTGTGTGTGTGTAGGTATGTTTCTAAAGCTCCAGCAAACAATTTACAACTGCTTCTTCGTCTTCACTTCCAGTCATGCGGAGCCCTCAAGGTCAGCCACAGGGGAGGGATTAGACCCTTCTTGGGTCTTTTTTGACCATACACACAGCCCCAGCTGTGGATATGGACACAGAAATTTCCAGGAACAAATCAGTCTTTCACAGCCCCTAAGGTGGCTCAGAGGTTAAAGCGTCTGCCTCCAATGCGGGAGACCCGGGTTCGATCCCTGGGTTGGGAAGATCCTCTGGAGAAGGAAATGGCAATCCACTCCAGTATTCTTGCCTGGAGAATCCCATGGACTGAGAAGCCTTGTAGGTTACAGTCCATGGGGTCGCAAAGAGTCGGACACGACTGAGCGACTTCACCTTCACCTTCACCTTCAAAGGACTTCCAAGTTCTCAGTTTTTACTTTCAAGGTCTTTTGGTCAGTGTCTCATTAGCCCCAACCTGCAGTGCTACTTCAGGTAGGTCCAGTGTTCAACAATTGCCACTGGCTGTTTTCTGCCTGTGTCCTGGGGTTAGTGCTGTTCAGCAAGGGATCTCAGAGTTGGGTCAAATGAAAACAAGCCTGGAAAATGGAGCTGCTTAGCAAGCCACCAGAGATGTCAACAGTGACAATTTTGAGGGGATTGGGACTTGGAGAATTCCAGACCTTATGGGCTTGCTTCTTCTAAGGCTTGTGAGGCCACTGATTTTCACGATTATTGTAGCTTTTCATATTCAAGCTTACCACAGAGGAAGGGAGAAATGATGGGATTGGGCCACACTGAATGCTGTAAAACTCACTGTTCCTACTAAGTTTCAACTCTTTTCTTGAATAAACAGTCCTCAGCTTGTTGCATAGATTTAATTAACTTCCAGAATTCTAAAAATGTTTATTTTGACAGTTTTGGCCAGTGTTCTCACTGTTCCGATGGAAGAGTAGATTTTTTGGAGCTCTTAATTCGCCATTCCAGAATATAGCCCTCTCACTTGCAAATGTCATTATTACAAGTTGAAAAATACTACCATCTCATGACATCAACAAATCAATTTACATTTTTCTGAATGATCTTCTAGTCCTCACTCACATGAATGCATTTATTTAAGTGTAATAATGTCAAACTTTGGTCTTTAGAAAAAAAGTAGCAGTCATGAACATTCTGTGTTCTAAACTTGCATCATCTTATATTACAGACATCTTATAATTTCAACACTCCTTTACTTCTTAGATTGTCTCCAATTGCTTGATACTGGAAAAAAATTCTGAGGTATTATTTTTGTGTATATAATATATTTTTTACTCTGGATATTTCTGCTATGAAAAATTCCCAGGAAGCTGAATCAGCAGATCAAGGGATTCTTCTGTAACTATTTAAAAGTACAACATACTGTACAAGTCAGGACTGTGTCAATATTTATTATTATATCTTTCCTATTTTAGTTTTTGCCTGAGTGCTTGTCTTGTAAATATCTCTCATATCTTTTAATTTTATGAAGTTAAAAGACACATCAATTACAATTTCTTTGTTATACACTTCATATGCATTCATACATCTTATCTATTTTTACTTTTTTAACATTTATAATATGACCACTAGGATTAAGCTAATTGAAATGTATTACACTATTTAGACTAAAATACTATTTATTAATAACTACCTATATTAAAAGCTTCACTCAGTAATTGTAAATGTCCTTAAGACAATGTCTCTAAAACTTTATTTTGGTTATTGTTCAATTGAGAAGTGTTGTTCAGTTGCAGATTCTGAATCAGCAGATCTGGAGTGAGCCAAGAGTCTGCTGCTAGTGATGCTAAGTCACTTCAGTCGTGTCCGACTCTGTGCGACCCCAGAGACGGCAGCCCACCAGGCTCCCCTGTCCCTGGGATTCTCCAGGCAAGAACACTGGAGTGGGTTGCCATTTCCTTCTCCAATGCATGAAAGTGAAAAGTGAAAGGGAAGTCGCTCAGTTGTGTCCACTCTGCAACCCCATGGACTGTAGCCCACCAGGCTCCTCCATCCATGGGATTTTCCAGGCAAGAGTATTGGAGTGGGGTGCAGGCCATGGACCATGCTTTGAATGATAAGGTGTTAGGATGCTCGTCTGCATTTGTATTACAGACCAGACCTCTAAGAGGATGAATTTAGTCACGTCACTTATTTTAGTCCTGGTCTAATCTTGTCTTGGAAATCTTCACCTTTGTTGTGGAAATACACTGGAATTAGGACCCAAACATGGAATAAACATTAACAACGATTCCTGGTGTGTCCTCCTGGATTAGATATCCTCACTAGTCAGCTTCATATACTTCTAAAGACAGCATTCTTTACTTTTTCCCATATCTCTGCTCTTCAGTAGCCTATTTTAGAAACATCACAGTTGAGAACTAGAAAAAAAACCTTCTTATTGTTCACTGGTAGTTAAATTGTGTTAAGAATATAAACTGTTTCAAAGAACAATACATGTTAGTACTAGCACTTACTTTTCTGGTTTTTAAACTTATAATTGAAACTGGGATCATAGCACACTCCCAGGAGGTACTTGCCTCAGAACAGAAGACAGTATTTACACTTCCAAAGCTTTTATATATGCTCATACCTTCTATTCTTTTCTATAAAAAAAAAATGCAGACAGGTGGCTATTTATATTTAATAAATGGATTAAAAACATAAAGTACATTTATCAGGATGTTAATTATCAATAGGATTTAGAATAATAGTTTATTCACTATTTAATTTCTGAACCATTACATTAAAATTCTTTTTAATGGAACTAAATAGTATTTGAATTAGATTAAATAATTTCATTTTCAGTTATAAAATAACTAACTGCTTTGTGTGGCTGAGTCATAGAAAGTAAACATTGCAGTATCTGGTAGGTCACAGAAATCCATTTCTAAGTAAACCACAAGAACCTCACAGCAACCACATTGGATACTGAAGGTCTAAAAAGAGACATCCAGAAATAGGGTATTCTACAGGTTAGACTGAACTAAGTATGGAACAGATAAGGCTAAATTAGTCTCCTGAAATCTCCTAGGATGTCTTGAAATGTTGTGACCTTTATCTTAAAGTAGTCCTAAACCGATGACCTACACGTGGCAGAAGCAAATGAGGGAAGTTACCTTATTTACTGTATTACAGGCTTCAAATGACTTCTATAAATAAATGTTCAGGTACAATGGGGCTTTCCTTATAGCTCAGCTAGTAAAGAATCTGCCTGCAATGCAGGAGACCCTGGTTCAATTCCTGAGTCAGGAAGAACCACTGGAGTAGAGAATGGCTAACCACTCCAGGATTCTGGCCTGGAGAATTCCATGGATTACGTAGTCCATGGGGTCACAAAGAGTCAGATATGACTGAGCGGATTTCACTTTAATTTTTCACTTTAGGTACGATACCAAGAAAAAAAAAATTCAAAGATAATTAGGCAGAAAAAATAAGTAGATCTCAGGAGTGAAAAACATCAAAAAATCAAAATAACAGCAGTACCACAAACAGCCCTTCAAATGCTCAAGATACTGGGATTATCATATTCAAATTAAACAATCATGTCAAGTATATTTAAAGAAGCGATAGACAGGCTTGACGATTTCTGCTGGAAACAGGAAAGTAACCAAGTGACACAGAATTATTTAAAATGAACCAAAAACTTATGGGAATTAAAAAAACAAATATTTTATAAAAATTTTTTAAACTTTCTGTTTTTTTAGGGGGGAGATCAAGACGGCAGAGTAGGAGGACGTGGAACTCTCCTCCCACAATAAATACATTAAAAATACATCTACATGTAGGATAATTCTCACTGAAAACTAACTGGCAACTAGCAGAAGGACTCTTGAAGAAACAAGCCTGTAAGAAAGACCCACAGAGAATCAATCAAGTAGGAAGGGAAGAGAAGAGATGAAGTTGGGTCCTGGGTCCCTGGCCAGCTTCCCCAGTGTGTGTTGCAAACTGAGTCATGTGCCTACCTTCGCCCTGCTTCCTTCACAACACCGTTCCACACTGAGGCGAGGGCTCCATGGCGCAGGAGAGAGCTCATGCTCTCCTAATGGATCAGTCTCTTAAGGTAAAACAAAAACAAAAACAATAACTAGAAAACAAAGCAGGGCTTCCCTAGTGATTCAGTGGTTAAGATTCCACCAGCCAATGCAGGAAACACAGGTTCAATTCCTGGTCCAGGAAGACCCTACTTGCTTCTGAGCAACTAACTGCGTGTGCCACAGTTACTGAGAATGTGCACTGGAACTACTGAAGCCTGGGAGCTCTAGAGTCATGTTCTGCTACATAAGAAACCAGCTCAGTGAGAAGCCTCCAGTGGGCCGCAACTAGAGAAAGCACAGCCATAGCAACAGACACAGTACAGCTAAAAAAAAAAAAGTTTTTTAATTGAAAAAAAGAAACAGAAGCAGAAATAAATAATTAAACTGAAAAGCTTTTACACAGCAATGAAATCATCAATTAAAAAAAAAGACAACCTATTGAATAGGAGAAAATATTTGCAAATGATATGACCAATTAGGGGTTAATGTCCAAAATATATGAGAAGCTCATACATCTCTGTTTAAAAAAAAAAACCTAATTATAAATTAGCTGAAGACATGAATAGATGTTTTTCCAAAGGAGATACAGAGATTGCCTCAGGCACATGAAAGAATGTTCAACATCATTAACCATCTAAGAAATGCAAAAGAAAACCAGAAGAAAATGTCATCTCACACCTGTCAAGATGGCTATCATCAAAAGTCTACAAATAACAAATGTTCCCAAAATGTGGAGAAAGGGAACTCTAGTACACTCTTGTTGAGAATGTAAATTGGTGCAGCAACTATGAAAAGCAATATAGAGTTTCCTCCGAATACTAAGACAAAAAAAAAGAAAACAAACCCCAAAACTATGACATGGTTAAGCAATTCCATTTTTATTATATACTGAAGAAAATAAAAACAAGAATTTGAAAAAAACACATGGCCAACAAAGATCATAGCAGCATTATATACAACAGCCAATATATGGAAACAAGAGTCCATCAAAAGATGAACGGATAAAGAAGACGTTAGATACACACACACACACAGAGGTATATTACAAAGTGATAAAAATCAATGAAATTTTCCCACTAAAAGAAACATAAATGACCTAGAGATAAACACAGTAAGTGAAGTAAGTCAACTACAGAAAGACAAATACCATATGATATAACTGACATGCAGAAAACAAAAATTGATACAAATGAACTACATTTGCAAAACAAAAAAAGACCCACAGATTTAGAAAACAGGCTTAGGGTGACCAACAGAGAAAGGGGGACAGGATATTAAGTAAGGAGGTTGCAACTAACAAATATGCATGAATATACCTAACCTACAGAGAAGGCAATGGCACCCCACTCCAGTACTCTTGCCTGGAAAATCCCATGGATAGAGGAGCCTGCTAGGCTGCATTCCATGGGGTCGCTAAGAGTCAGACACAACTGAGCGACTTCACTTTTACTTCTCACTTTCATGTATTGGAGAAGGAAATGGCAGCCCACTCCAGTGTTCTTGCCTGGAGAATCCCAGGGACAGGGGAGCCTGGTGGGCTACCGTCTATGGGGTCGCACAGAGTCGGACACGACTGAAGCGACTTAGCAGCAGCAGCAGCATACCTAACCTAGGTGATAACAAGGACCTACTGTAAACCACTGGAAAAATTTATTCAATATAGGAATAAGCTACATGGAAAAATGAAATGAAAATAGCAGATGTATGTCTCTATATAAATAAATCAAGCTGCTATTCACCTAAAAAAAAAAACCCACAAAAGCCTAAAACAAGTATAATCCAAAAAAAAAGTATACTCCAATATGTTATAAAATTGAAGTGAACAACAAAATTAAAACAAACAACAATGAAAAGAATGCCTACAATAATTCTTCCTGCATAGGAAACCCAGGTTTGTTCATATTCTGGAGACTAATCGGACTTGCTTCCCAAGGCAGGACTGCCATGGGGCTGAGGGGCTGGGCAGGATGTGCCAGTTTACAGGCTCCCCTTGGACCTGCAGTGCCTGGCCCCCACTGAAAGGGCAACAATCACTCCAGGATGATTCAGGACCTATAGCAGTTAAACCAAGCATAATGTACCCAAAGAATGGTGGATACTCGGGGCCCAAAGAGCATTGAAAAGTCACCTGGTCCCAAGGACTCCAGAGGTTGGGGGTCCCACCTCCAGGCTCTTTCCTAAAACTCACTGAACCTGTGGTGGAAAGAAACCTCAGGACATCACTGGCAGGTCTCAGACTTGATAGAAGGGTGTACTTTAAGGGGGGAGAAGGAATGAGCCGAAAGATCTGGAGTGTCTATTCTCTCACCCTCCACTCTCATTTAAAACCCTGGAAAAGAACTGTCACCAAGGTTCAGATTACTCAACATTCTGTGTGGGTGAAGAAATTCTGCCACTTAGTGGAAATAGTTGAGAACTACAACTTAGAAACCAACGCCTGGGGCATTTACTATTCCCAAAGCTCAGTTCAGTTCAGTTGCTAGGTTGTATCCGACTCTTTGCTACCCCATGGACTGCAGCACATCAGGCCTCCCTGTCTATCACCAACTCCCCGAGTTTACTCAAACTCATATCCATTGAGTCAGTGATGACATCCACCCATCTCATTTTCTGTTGTCCCCTTCACCCTCCTTCCATCTTTCCAGCATCAGGGTCTTTTCAAATGAGTCAGTTCTTTGCATCAGGTGGCCAAAGTACCAGAGCTTCAGCTTCAGCATCAATCCTCCCAATGGATATTTAGGACTGATTTCTTTTACGATTGACTGCTTGGATCTCCTTGCAGTCCAAGGAACTCTCAAGAGTCTTCTCCAACAGCACAGTTCAAAAGCATCAATTCTTTCATGCTCAGCAGAGGGGATGCAGATAAAACATGCCTGAAGGAGTGTTCTGTGGGTAGGTAATCCGAACAACACTGAGTAAATGGCACACATTAGGGAAGCCACCAGGAAAGGTAAATTGACCCCCAAAAAGTATAAAAAATAAAATAAAAAAGGATACACAGAAAGTAGTATCTCTTGCAAACAAAAACAGACTAGTTGATTTCTAAAGCAAATTTTGGTGAACAGAAAAGAAATCCACTTGACTGACGAGACAAATTACAAAGTGAGAGTTCCAACAAACTCAAATTGCTACAGCTGACAACAGGAAGAGCCTCCTGTAAACCGCAGGAAACTCTTTAATATGGAGTACAATCTGAAAGACATTCAGGTTGAATAAATATACCTGAATTCAGCTATTTTATACCTAAAAGTAATGTAACACTTTTAACCACTGGAGAACAATATAATGTAAACATTAGGTGAAAACAGACAAAAAAAGAGAGATTCCACCCCAAAAAGTCAGCCAAGAAAAAAGACCTTTTCTGATTCCTGCAGAACTAGAAGTCTATTTTTCCTACCCAAACTGGCATGAGGCTGAGGAACCTGGCCAAGATATGCCCACATAAGGCCCCATGGCATTGACAGTGCCTGGTCCCCTCTGCATGTGGGACAATGTGCTCAGGAGCAGTGGGTCACTAACAACTTGAGACATACAAACATAAACAAAAACCAGGTTTTAATTGGCACCGATCAGAAAGGCCCAGTGAAATATGGGTAAGATGAAGAATTTGCAGAGGGGGTGTGGGAAAATGGGAGCCCTGATTGGAGTTCAGAACACTGGACTTGTCCCGCGTTGTATGAGACCACTGCGGGTGGTCTTAACACTCAGGCATCAACAGGGAGTGGTTCATAGGATCAGTGCATACCGAGTTTGAGGAAATATTTGGAGAAAATCATAGACAAAAAGACAGACTCCAGCTTTCTGTGAAGAAGTAATTGCAATCGTCAAAAACACACAACCATTAGACTGTCCATGGTGGCATGAATTGATGGAAAAAACATGTAATCCACAGAGTAAAGAATCTTCTGATCCATGGAAAGGAATATAGACTTCAGCAGCCACTTGATTTTACTTGCACCAGGTCATACGAAAGGACGTCGATCAGGCAGAGAAAGAAATAAAGTCATCACTGAGAGGCGGAACCTAACATTTGGTACATAAAATACACCTTTCAAACAGAAACAGACTCACTGATGGAGGAGAATCGAATTCTCGGTGACCACGGAGGACATTTGGTTGGGAATGAGGATAAATGAGGAGGCTGGGTGGACATGCACACTCCTGAACCTGAAGGACCGAACCCACAAACCTCTGTCAACCATGGGAACCTCTGCTCAGCACAGGATATGTCTGCTTGGGGAAAGAATCTGAAAAACACCAAAGATTCATCCCTTTTATTGAAACAGGCTGCTGTACAGCTTAACAAACCAAAAAAGGTGAAAAAACTGATGATCAATATTATCCCAATAGTGGGTTAAAGGACAAAAACAAAACAAAACAAAACAAGAAAAATGGAGGCCACCTGGATAAACCTGGGCTAAGGATATCTGAGACACTGCCATCCCTGGCAAATGAGCAGCCTGGTTTCTCTAGACAGAACTGGCCTGGGCTTGAGGCTGTGCCACCTAAGAAGGTCCCAGGAGATATGGAGGGCCGGCTGGACGGGACCTCTCCCCACCATTTGGGAGCAGCTCTGGCAACTCGGCTCAGAGGTTAAAGCGTCCGCCTGCAATGCGGGAGACCTGGGTTCGATCCCTGGGTCGGGAAGATCCCCTGGAGAAAGAAATGGCAACCCACTCCAGTATTTTGCCTGGAGAATCCCACGGACGGAGAAGCCTGGTGGGCTACCGTCCATGGAGTCGCAAAGAGTTGGACACGACTGAGCGACTTCACTTTCACTTTCCGGCCACTGCTAAAGAAAGGGATCGTGGATACTCTACCCCTAAGACCTTGGAAAAGTCAACTGGTCTCGAGGATTTCTTCTCTTAAGGGTCCCACCTTGAACGGCCCGCTTGGGCTTCAGTGAACTTAAGACCCAAAGAAACCCCTGGATACCTCTGGCACTGCCAGGTTAATCGACAGTGTGCTTTTTGACCCAAAACACATAAAAGTGCAGAGCACTTCAGGGGGCTGTTCTCCCGTCGTCCGCTCTGATTTCCAACGCAGGAAAAGGATGGTCTCCGCCTCTGCTTCGCCCAGGAATGAGTGAGGCGCAAGAAATGCTGCCATCTTGTGGACACTCTTGGGAACTACAACTTGGAAATGCTCCAGTGCCTAGTGGCATTCCCCATTCACAAAGCCTGTGAACACTTCTATAATATCTGCCCTGCGGGAATGTCCTGCTGGGAGGTAATCCAAACAGCACTGAGAAAATGGCACCCGTTCAGGAAGGCACTCCGAAAAGGGAAACTTCACACAATTGCTTAAAATGAAAAAAAGAAAAAGGACACACTGAAAGGTCTATCTCTTTTAAACGAAATCCGACTTTCTGATGTATACAGCAATTTCAAGGTGACCAGAAAAGAAATCTGTTCCAGTGTCAAGACCGCTTAGGTGGTGATATTCCCATATATGCTCAAACAGCCACCACAGACTATCAGGAAGGACCACCTATAAACCACAGGAAAGGAGAGTCTCTATAGTACGAGTCTATGCGGAATCAAATCTAACTGAACCACATATAACTGAATGCAGCTATGTTACCCCTGCTGCTAAGTCGCTTCAGTCGTGTCCAACTCTGTGCGACCCCATAGATGGCATCCCACCAGGCTCCCCCGTCCCGGGGATTCTCCAGGCAAGAACACTGGAGTGGGTTGCCATTTCCTTCTCAATGCATGAAAGTGAAAAGTGAAAGGGAAGTCGCTCAGTCGTGTCTGACTCTTAGCGACCCCATGGACTGCAGCCCGCCAGGCTCCCCCGTCCATGGGATTTTTCCAGGCAAGAGTACTGGAGTGGGGTGCCATCGCCTTCTCCAACAAGAAATAAAACAATTTGATTACTGGAGGACCATATAATTGAAAAATGAGGTGAAAGCTCCAAAAAAAAAGCGCCTTTCTAAGGCAATGGCACCCCACTCCAGTACTCTTGCTTGGAAAATCCCATGGACGGAGGAGCCTGGTAGGCTGCAGTCCATGGGGTCGCTAAGAGTCATACACGACTGAGCATCTTCACTTTCACTTTTCACTTTCATGCATTGGAGAAGGAAATGGCAACCCACTCCAGTGTTCTTGCCTAGAGAATCCCAGGGACGGCGGAGCCTGGTGGGCTGCCGTTTATGGGGTTGCACAGAGTTGGACACGACTGAAGTGACTTAGCAGCAGCAGCAGCAGCCTAAAAATTGGGAGGAAATCCAAGCCTTTAGGATCCCTGTAGGCTTAGAAGCCTATTTTTCCTAGACAGGACTGGCATGGGGATGAGGATGCTGGTCTGGATATGCCCGCTTAAAGCCCCATGGCATCAACAGTGCCTGGTCCCCTCTGCATGGGGGACAAATGCCCAGCCTCAGTGGGTCACTAACAAGTAGAGACATGCAAATCTAAACAAAAACCAGGGTTTAATTGGCACTGATCAGAGAGGACAGGTGAAATATGTCTACAATGAAGAATTCTCAGAGTGGGACACCTGACTGGAGTTCAGGGAACTGGACTTGGCCCCGGCTTGTATGAGACCACTATGGTTATTCTGTAGGAATCAAAACTGACTGGTACATAGGATCACTGCATACTGAGTTTGAAAATTCGGAATAAACCCTAGTCGGAAGAGACACACAGATTCCAGCCTTCTGTGTGGAAGTTATTCCAGTTGTCGAAACCAGAAACCACCGGCATATCCAGAGCGGGGATGAAATTAGGGAGAATTGTGTTATACATAAAGAATCTTCTAATCTATGGAGAGGAAAGGAATATTGATCCCAGCAGCCACTTGATTTCACTTGCACCAGGTCATACGAAAGGACGTTGATCAGGCAGAGAAAGAAAGCAATACATAAAGTCATCACTGAGAGGCTGAACTTAACATTTGGTACACATAAAATACACCTTTCAAACAGAAACAGACTCACTGAGAGAGAAATCAAGTTCGCGGTCACCATGGAGGACATCTGGTTGGGAATGAAGATAAACGAGGAGGCTGAGTGGACATGCACACTCCTATACCTGAAGGACCGAATCCACAAACCTCTGTCAACCATGGTAACCTCTACTCAGAACAGTAAATATCTTCCTGGAGAAAGAATCTGAAAAACACCAAAGATTTGCCAATATTACTGAATCAGGCTGCTGTGTACCTAAACAAGCCAAAAATCGTGAAATAACTGGTGATCAATATAATCCCAATAGTGGTTTAAAGGACAAAAAGAGAAAGAAAAAAGAAGAATGGAGACTGCCTGGATAAACCTGGCCCAAGGATATCCGAGATGATACCCATGCATGGGAAAGGAGCAGCCTTGTTTCCCTAGACAGAACTGGTCTGGGCCAGAGAATGTGCTCCTAAGAAGGTTCCAGGAGATGTGGAGGGCCAGCTGGACGGGTGACCTCTCCCCAGCCTGGAGCGGAACTCAGCCAGCCACCAACGCTTTTGGCACCAGGGATCGCGGATTCTTACGTCCTAAGACCTGGAAAAGTCACCTGATCTCGAGGACTTTTTCTCTTAGGGGTCCCACCTCGAGTCGCCTACTTGAGCCTCAGAGAACTTAAGACCGAAAGAAACCTCCGGGCACTTTTGCCACGGCCGGGAGTGATCGGTAGTGTGTTTTTTGACCCCAAACACATAGCGGCCGGGGCTGTTATCCCACCATCCACTCATTTCCAGTGCGTCTTCCAGGGTTGGCAGTATGGTTGAAGAACTGCTGCCTCCTTGTGGACACTATTGGGACTACAACTTGCAAAGCAGTGTTGGGGCCATTCTCTAGTCACAAAGCCTGTGAAGATTTAAATAATTAATTTTGTGTCCTGAAGTTTTGAGCTGCTGATATGTAGTCTAAACAACATTCAGTAATCCAATCTGCTTGAGGAAGGCACCCTAAAATGGTAAACTTTACACACAGTCCTTTTCGAAAAAGAAAAAAATTAAGACAGAATTATGTATCTCTTTCAAACTAAGACTAACAGATTTACAAATAAAATTCATGCTGACTAGAAAAGTCATCTACTTGAGTGCCAAGGCTGATAGGAGACTGGATTTCCATACACACTCAAATAGCTACAATAGACGATCAAGAAGGACTTACTGTACACCACAGGAAACTCTAGTCACTATAGTACTTGTATATGGGTTAACTCACGTATATGGGTTAAGAGTGTGAAAAATACTCCAGCTGTATTACTTATAACTAAATCCAGCTATTTTTATGCCTAAGAGAAATACAACACGTTGAAGTCATCATGGACAATATCATTGAAAACTTAGATGAAAGAGGAGAAAAAGAAGAAATAAAGCAATTCCACTATAATAAACCTCAGCTAAGGAAATCCACGCTTTTCTGATGGAGACCTGGAAGCCTGAGTGAGTCCTGTAGACTTAGAAGCCTATTTTTCTTAGATAAGAATGGCTTGGGCTTGGGGAAGCTGGGCACGAGTATGCCTGTCGTCTCATGGGATGGACAGTGCATGGGGACAGCATCCCCGGGATCAGTGCAGGTAGAGACATGTAACCAAGTAGAGACATGCAAATCTTAACAAAATCCAGGTATTAACTGTCACCGATCAGAGAAGCCACAGGAAATCTATGATGAAGAATTCCAAGAGTGAGTGTGGGAAAGTGTGAATTCTGTGCTCAAGGCACTGGAAGTTGGTCACAGTATGTATGAGACCACTACGGGAATCCCGCAGGACACGAAATGGACAGGTACATGTTGGCTGCACATCCCAAGTTTGAGGATATATTTAGAGAAAACTCTGTTGGAAAAGGCACGAACTCCAACCTTTGCTGCAGCCGTAATTACCCTCACTAAGACACACCAGATGTCCATGGTGGGAAGTACTGAGGAAACGTTGTAAGATAAGGAATCTTCTGGGTCATGGAAAGGAATGAAATAGTGACATTTGCAGCAGCATAACTGCACATGCAGAAGGTCAAACAAAAGGACTTACATCAGGTGGAGAAAGCAAATACCCAAGATGATCACCGATAAGTAGAAACGAAATATGGTACCAGTGAGGTGCATCTTTCAGACAAGAGACTCACTGAATTAGAAATTAAATTCATGGTGAGCACAAAATAAATCCGGTTGGGTTCCACACAACTTGGGAGGTTGCTGTTGACATGCACACTCATATACCCGGAATACTTAATAAGAAGGACATCCTGTAAACCATAGGAAACTCAACTCTAAAACAGTACCATTCTAGTTGGGAAAAAAACTCTACAAAATGCTACTCTTGTCTCCATATAAGTGAATGAACCTGCTATATTAAAAAAAAAATCCAAATTGTTGAAATAACTATAGTCCAGTATATTTAAAAAACGTTGCCATCTCTGGCAACTGAGTCGCCTTGTTTCCTTAGTCGGGACTCTCATGGGGTTGAGAGACCTTGGCAAGATATTCTACTAAAGAGATCCCATGGGACCCATTGGGCCTGGAACCCTCTGGACAGGTGACAATCTCCGAGGGATCAGTGGGAAAGTCTGCGAGCTAATAAAGCCTAGTGCACCCGAGGATTCTGGTTCCTCGATGCCCTAAGATCTTTGAAAAGTCTTTAGGGCTTTTGGTGCTAAGTGACCCACCTTAGGCCTCCTCATTTGACTCACTGAACCTATGACACAAAGAAACCACTCAACATCTTTTGCACGCCTTGGCCTTACCAGTACTATATTTTTGAAGGGAAAACACGTAAAGGGCCAAAAGACTTCGAGGGGCTGTTCTCCCATGGTCCACTCTTATTTACAGCACAGAAAGGGGATTGCCTGCAGGGCCTTGGTCTCCCTGCTATAGGACAGGAGGTTTTTTTAGAAATGCTGCCACCTTGTGGAAATATGTGGGAACTACAACTTGGAAACCGGTGTCTAGGTCCATTTCCCATTCAGAAAGGCTGTGAAAATGTAGTTTATACCTGAGCTTTAAGAATGTCCTGCGGTTCAGTTCAGTTCAACGGCTCAGTCGCGTCCGACTCTTTGAGACCCCATGAATCGCAGCACGCCAGGCCTCCCTGTCCATCACCATCTCCCGGAGTTCACTCAGACTCACGTCCATTGAGTCAGTGATGCCATCCAGCCATCTCATCCTCTGTTGTCCCCTTCGCCTCCTGCCCCCAATCCCTCCAAGCATCAGAGTCTTTTGCAAAGAGTCAAATCTTCGCATGAGGTGGCCAAAGTACTGCAGTTTCAGCTTTAGCATCATTCCTTCCAAAGAAATCCCAGGGTTGATCTCCTTCAGAATGGATTGGGTGGATCTCCTTGCAGTCCAAGGGACTCTCAAGAGTCTTCTCCAACACCACAGTTCAAAAGCATGAATTCTTTGGTGCTCAGCACAGTCCAACTCTCACATCCATACATGACCACTGGAAAAACCATAGCCTTGACTAGACAGACCTTTGTTGGCAATGTCTCTGCTTTTGAATATGCTATCTAGGTTGGTCACAATTTTTCTTCCAAGGAGTAAGCCTCTTTTAATTTCATGGCTGCAGTCACCATCTGCACTGATTTTGGAGCCCCCCAAAATAAAGTCTGACACTGTTTCCCCATCTATTTCCCATGACATGATGGGACCAGATGCCATGATCTTTGTTTTCTGAATGTTGAGCTTTAAGCCAACTTTTTCACTCTCCTCTTTCATTTTCTTTTTTTAAATTAATTTTTATTTTTTAGTTTGTTTTGCTTTACAATACTGTATTTATTTTGCTATACATTGACATGAATCATCCTCTTTCATTTTCATCAAGAGGCTTTTTAGTTCCTCTTCACTTTCTGCCATAAGGGTGGTGTCATCTGCATATCTGAGGTATTGATATTTCTCCTGGCAATCTTGATTCCAGCTTGTGCTTCTTCCAGCCCAGCGTTTCTCATGATGTACTCTGCATAGAAGTTAAATAAGCAGGGTGACAATATACAGCCTTGATGTACTCCTTTTCCTATCTGGAACCAGTCTGTTTTTCCATGTCTAGTTCTAACTGTTGCTTTCTGACCTGCATATATTTTTCTCAGGAGGCAGGTCAGGTGGTCTGGTATTCCCATCTCTTTCAGAATTTTCCACAGTTGATTGTGATCCACACAGTCAAAGGTTTTGGCATAGTCAAGAAGGCAGAAATAGATGTTTTTCTGGAACTCTCTTGCTTTTTTGATGATTCAGCAGGTGTTGGCAATTTGTTCTCTGGTTCGTCTGCCTTTTCAACCAGCTTGAACATCAGGAAGTTCACGATTCACATATTGCTGAAGCCTGGCTTGTAGAATTTTGAGCATTACTTTACTAGCGTGTGAGATGAGCGCAACTGTGTGATAGTTTGAGCATTCTTTGGCATTGCCTTTCTTTGGGATTGGAATGAAAACTGTCCTGTGGTAGGTAATCAAAACAAAAGTCACTGAAGGGCACAGTTTTGAGAAGCCACATACAAATAACAAGATTTACATACCCTTATTTTTTTTTAAATGGACACAGAAATGTGCTTAAGGTTGCTTAGCAGCAAAAGGGAAAATGTCTGTTGCTCAGTCATGTCCAACTCTTTGCTACCTCGTGGACTGTAGCCTGCCAGGATCCTCTATCCATGGAATTCTCCAGGTAAGAATACTGGAGTGGGTAGCCTTTCCCTTCTCCAAAGGATCGTCCCAACCCAGAGTCCTAACTCAGGTCTACATTTTGTGTGGATTGTTTACTGTCTGAACTACCAGAGAAATGTAAATCTAAACAAGAACCATGTTTTCCTTGGCACTGATCAGAGAGGCCATGATAAAAATGTCTAGAAAGAAAATTACAGGAGGGGATGTGGACAAAAAAGGAATCCTGGCAAGCTATTTGGGGCACTGGAAGTGGTAACACGCACTATGAGAACACTATGGAGTTTCTTTAAAAAACTGAAAATAGAGTATGATCCAGATATCCTGCTTTTGGACATATATCCAAATAAAACCATAGTTGGAAAAGTCACATGGGCGCCAGCCTTCACTGTGGTCCTATTTATAGTAGCCATAATAGGCAAGCAGCCCAATATCTAAGGCTGGATTCATTTTGGAGACATATTATGCATATAGAGGGCATATTACTCAGCCAGAAAATTAATGAAATAGTGACATCTGCAGCCCTATGAATTCACTTGCTGATGATCATACTAATTGAAGGATGAAGATCTAACGTATGAAGATCTAAGTATAGAAAGATCTAACGTAAGATGTCAATGATAGGTGGAAACTAAAATTCAGTACAAATGAACTCCGTTTTTCAAACAGATTTCAAAAAATGAATTTATGGTGATCAGAAAAGAAAGGTAGGTGGGTGTCTCGAGAAACTGGGAGTTTGGGATCAACATACATAGGCTATTATGTACAAAACATAATCAAGAATGCCCTATGGCAAACTATAGAAAACACGACTCAACATTGTAATAACCTGTAGGGGGAAAGAATCTGGAAAAACAGTAGAAATATATCTCCATATACCTGAATCAGTCTTCTGTATTCCTAGAACAAACACAACACCATAAAACAACTTAGTCGAATATTATTTTAAAATGAAGTTAAATTACACACAAAAAAATAGGAATACCTACTCTATTCTTCTTGGGCCATAGAAACTCATGCTTGTTCACATCTTTGGAGCCTGAGCAGCTTTGTTTTCCAAGGCAGGACGTATGGTGCTGAAGGGAGCAGGGCAGGATATGCTAGCAAATGAGCTCCCATTGGACCTGCAGTGCCTATTCCCCTCTGGATGGGTGACAGTCTCCAGGGTCATTCGGGATCTCTGGCAGCAAAGCCAAGCACAGTACACCCAAAGGATGGTGGACCCTCTAGGCCCAAAGAGCTCTGAATAGCACCTGGTGCCAATGACTCCTGATGTGGGGGTCCCACCTCCACCTCCTTTAGACTCATTGCGCCTATGGCCAAAAGCACCCCCGGGACATTGCAGTCCTTGGACTTGTTGAGAGGGTGTCCTTTAATGGGGAGGAAGCAAAGAGACACAAGATCTGGGGTATATATTCTACCACAGTCCATTCTCCTTTACAACCCAGGAAGAGGACTTTCACAAAGGCTCTGGTTACCCCAGGGATGGGAGGTGGGATTGAAAGAATTCTTCCACTTTGTGGACATTTTTCTGGAACTACAACTTGAAAACCAGTTCCTTGGGACATTTTCCGCTCACAAGGCCTGTAGGGATGTAAAAGGCACCTTAAATACCCTGGGAGTAGGTAATTGAAACAATTCATTAAAGGGCACACCTTCAAGAAGCAACCTGCAATAGGTGAAATTCACACACACTGGTTAAAAAGATAAAGGACACTGAAAGATGCTCAAGGTCATTTAGCAGTAGAGAAATGCAAACTGAAACAATAATGACGCGTTACTTGTCATTGGCTGAAAGGCCACCATAAGAAAGCCTACAAAGAAAAACTGCAGGAGAGTATGTGGACAAAAAGAAACTTCACTTGATTTTTGTATTGGTAACAGGGACTACGAGAACACTATGAAGGTTTCTTAAGAAAGTAGAAATAGAGCTAGCATCTGATCAGGCCATCCCACTCTTGGGTGCATCCAGAGAAAACTATAGTTGGTTAAGACAAAGGACCTCAAGTTTCACTTTAGCGCTGTTTACAGTAGCCAAGACAGGGAAACACCAAACTGCCCATGGTCAGATGCAGAATGATACATATATGGAAGGGAATATTACTCTGCGATAAAAACGAATGAAATAATGCCATTTGCAACCACATAAGCCCACTTGCAGATGCACATAACTTGTAAAGTAGATCAGGTAGAAAAAGACAGTGTCATATCAAATCACTAATGGAAACTAAAAATGACTACAAATGAACTACATTTTTCAAACAGAAACAGACTCATAGATGTAGAAAATAAACTCCTATGACTGTAGAGGAAATGTTGGTGGACGTTGGAATAATTTAGGAGATTTGGATTAACATATACACACTCAGGTGTATAAAACAGATAATCAACAAGGACTTTCTAGAAAGTACAGGAAACCCTACTCAACAGAGTAAAAACGCATATGGGAAAATAATCTGAAAAGTAGTAGATAGAAATCTACATATAACTGAATCAGTGTACTCCGTGTAAAACGTATACAATGTTGTACCATAAACGAAGTATATTGTAATATACACTAAAGATTAAAATTTTAAGTTGTGTATCTATTTTCCTCCTGTCTTGGCTGTCATCCCTGGAGCCTGAGCGTACTCAGTTCCCAAGGCAGGACTGTCATGGCGCTGAGGGAGCTCGGAAGCAAGTGCCAGTAAATGAGCCGCCCTTGGACTTTAGTGCCTGCTCTCCTCTGAAAGGTGGATGCCAAGTTGCTTAGTCATGTCTGACTCTTTGTGACCCTGTGGACTGTAGCCCGTCAGGCTTGCAATCCCCATATCCAGGCGAACCTCCAATAGCTAATCCAAGCCTATGCAGGTGGTGGACTTTCTTGTCCTGCAGGGCTTTGAAAAGTAACCTGGTGCTTCTTGGTGCTTGGGTTCCTTTCTCTAGACCCCTGCTTTGAGTTGCCCTACACAGGGACAACATCACCTTCAGAGAACAGCAGAGAACAGAGACAACAGCAGAGATGACCTGCAGGAGCTGCGATTTGTTCAGGAGTAGGGGGTGAAGTGTAATGGAGAAATAACGAGACAGAAGCCCTTGAGTACTTGTTGTGGTGCATTGCAGTCTCATTCACAACTCAGGAACATGGCTTTCCCTAAGGTTCTATTCAAGGCTGTGGTTTTTCCTGTGGTCATGTATGGATGTGAACTGAACTGAACTGAACTGAAGGCTGTTTATCACAGTAATCAGAGTGGGGTTGAAGAAATGCTGCCCCCTTGTGGCTGTTTCCCATAACTACAACTTTAAAACCGGAGCATATGAGTGTGTTCAGTTGTTTCAGTCAGTTCAGTTCAGTCGCTCAGTCGTGTCCGACTCTTTTCGACCCCGTGAATAGCAGCACGCCAGGCCTCCTTGTCCATCACCATCTTCCGGAGTTCACTCAAACTCACGTCCATCGAGTCGGTGATGCCATCCAGCCATCTCATCCTCTGTCGTCCCCTTTTTCACCTGCCCCCAATCCCTCCCAGCATCAGAGTCTTTTCCAGTGCGTCAGCTCTTCGCATTAGGTGGCCAAACTATTGGAGCTTCAGCATGAGTCCTTCCAATGAATATTCAGGATTGATTTCTTTTTGGATTGACTGGTTTGCTCTTCTTGCAGTCCAAGGGACTCTCAAAAGTCTTTTCCAGCACCATAATTCGAAAGCACCAGTTCCTCAGTGCTCAGCCTTCTTTTTGATCCGACTCTCACATCCATACATGTTTACTCATTATTAGAGAAATGAAAACACTACAATAAGGTACCACCTCTTATTCATCAGCATGACCATCAAAAATCCACACACAATAAATGATGGAAAGGGTGTGGAGAAAAGGGAAACCTCCTCCATGACTGGTGGGATTGTAAATTGGTAACAGTCACTGTGGAGAACAGCATAGAGGCTCTTTAAAAACCTAAAGGAAGGGGTCCATATGATCTGGCAATCCCAGTCCTGGGCATATACGTGGAGAAAACTATAACTGGAAAACACACATGCACCCCAATGCTGACTGCAGCACTACTGCAAAATCCAAGCAAGGGAAACAACATCTGCCAACGGATGAGGGAATATCGGTGATGTAGAACATATACAATGGAATATCACTTAGGCATAAAGCAGATGAAACCGTGCCACCTTCAGCAACGTGGGTGATTCTAGAGGATATTATGCTGAGTAAAAGAAGTCAGGCAGAGAGACAGCACTCTATTTTATCATTGATACACGGAATCTAAAAATAAAGGAAATGAATGTACCTAACAAAACAAACAGACTCACAGCTATAAAAAAAGAAACTAGTGGTTACCAGTGGGAATACACAGATGACACATCCTTATGGCCGAAAGTGAATAAGAACTGAAGAGCCTCTTGACAAAAGTGAAAGAGGAGAGTGAAAAAGTTGGCTTAAAGCTCAACATTCAGAAAACGAAGATCATGGCATCTGATCCTATCACTTCATGGCAAATACCTGGGGAAACAATGGAAACAGTGACAGACTTTATTTTTTGGGGGGCTCCAAAATTACTGCAGATAGTGACTGAAGCCATGAAATTAGCAGATACTTGCTCCTTGGAAGAAAAGCTATGACCAACCTAGACAGTATATTCAAAAGCAGAGACATTACATTACCAACAAAGGTCTCTTTGGTCAAAGCTATGGTTTTCCAGTGATCATGTATGGATGTGAGAGTTGGACTATAAAGAAAGATGAGTGCCGAAGAATTGATACTTTTGAACTGTGGTGTTAGAGAAGACTCTTGAGAGTCCCTTGGACTGCAAGGAGATCCAACCAGTCCATCCTAAGGGAAATCAGTCCTGACTATTCATTGGAAGGACTGATGCTGAAGCTGAAACTCAATACTTTGGCCACCTAATGCGAAGAACTGACTCATTTGAAAAGACCCTGTTGCTGGGAAAGATTGAAGGTGAAAGGAGAAGGGAATGACAGAGCATGGGATGGTTGGATGGCATTGCCAACTTGATGGACGTGAATTCGAGTAAGTTCCAGGAGGTGGTGATGGACAGGGAGGCCTGGTGTGCTGAGGTCCATGGGGGTCGCAAAGAGTTGGACATGACAGAGCAACTGAACTGAACTGAACCCTAAAATATTGAGTCTCTATGTTATACACCTGAAAATAATAAAATATTATAAGCCATCTATACTTCAGTTAAATAAATAAATAAGCAAAATAATACTTTTGTTTAATAACAGATCAGACATAGCTAAAGAGAAAATCAGTGAAATAAAATTTATATCAGAGTTAAATATTCAGAGTTTAGTACAGAACCTTGTGGCTCAGCTGGTAAAGAATCCACCTGCAATGGGGGAAACCTGGGTTTAACTCCTGGGCGGAAAGAACTCCTGGAGAAGGGAAAGGCTACCCACTCCAATATTCTGGCCTGGAGAATTTCATGGACTGTTTAGTCCATTGGGTCACAAAGAGTCGGACACGAGTGAGTGACTTTCATTTTACAGACACAAGAATGAAAATACAAAAAAGCAGGGAAGTGATATAGAGGATATAAGGAGAAAATATGAGTTTAATTAGAATCTCAGAAGGAAAAAAGAAAGAATAGAATTAGTCAATATTTAAATTATAACAGCTGAGAGTTTTCCAGTACTAATGATATATGAACTCACAATATCAAGTAGCAAAAAAAGTCCAAATCCAGGTAATGAAAGGAATTCTATAGCTAGACACATTATGAAAAATTGGAAAAAAATAGAAAATCCTTAAAGCTGCTAGACTAGAAATGACAGATGACTTTCAAAGGAGCATCTGTTAGTTTAAGAGAAAGCAAAGTTATTTATGGGGAAAGAAATGAGATCTTGAACATATACAGAGCAAACAGTCTTTGGATGAAAGAACATGTACTCTGCTGTCCCAAGAAAGAATAATATGGTTGTAGTTGAAGGCATGCTTGTAGATTCATGGGAGAGGTGAGAAAGTCCCCATCAATGAAGTATAAGTCAGAAAGTAGAAGACTAGAAAATACACAATAGGATTGTAGGCAGTAACGGGAAATTGTGGGAAAGTGATGTATTAGATTACAACTATCCCTTGAGTAAAGCAGATCCCTGGATTACAGAAGATTTGAGATATTCTTGCAGTGGAGTGGAGCCGATGACAGGAGGCAGGAAGCTGCTTGAATTGGTAAAGGCCAATCTTGATGCAGTTTGGAATACATTCACTTTTTTCAGCAACTTCCACAAATCCTTAGGGAGGGGAACCTGGTAAAATATCATGCTACTTGCAATCAGAATTTCTGGAGCTCTGTTTCCAGAAAAACATTTAATTCATTTGCAGTTTCACAGACTGGTTGGATACAAGATCTCTAGTTTACATGTGTAAGTAAATATATACACAGGAATCAGGCTATATTCTCTGCTACTCTCACTCATTAATTTCAGACTCCTGTCTATATGGACAGAGATCTGCTCTATAACGGTGTCTTTCCCATGCCTGAAGAAAGTCAGAAAGTTTTATCACATTTCTTTTCAGATTCATCTTTAATGTAAAGTTGTGGAGAAGCTCAAAGGCTATGTGTCTGCATGCTAAGTTGCTTCAGTCACGTCCAGTCTTTGCAACACTATGGACTGTAGCCCATCAGGCTACTCTATTCATGGGATTCTCCAAGCAGGAATCCAGGAGTGAGTTGCCATGCCTTCCTCCAGGGGCTCTTTCCCACCCAGGGATCAAACTTGTGTCTCTTAAGACTCCTGCCTCGGCAGGCAACTACTTTTCCACTAGCACCACTTGGGAAGCCCTTAAAGGCTATACAAAGGGCTCAAAGGCCATTTCCTGGGCATCATTTTACTTACTTCCTTTTGTGAAAAGGCAATAGTCAAACACATTAGAATATATGAATTAATCTATTGATGTTATCACTAGTTTGAAAAAATAAGTTTTTTAATGAATTTATATTCTAGTTATAGCTTGTATTTGAACAGCTGGGCAAACAGTTCTTAGCAGAATAAAAAAAGAGATAAAAGGTAATTAATCACTGAAAAAATGGTATATAAATATGTCCAATGAAAGCAATGGTGGCAGTTTTTACATCCCAATGGAGGATGTAATGTTACTGTAATTAGCCTTAAGTTGCCAAGGAAGAGAACCTTTTGATATACGATGTAGTTCCAGTCGGGGACTAGACTGAATTGTTACAAATCCAACAACCCTCAAGGTAAAATGGGGCTTCTCTGGTGACAGTAAAGAAGCTGCCTGCAATGTAGGAGACCTGGATTCAGTCTCTGGGTCAGGAAGATCCCCTGGAGAAAGGAATGGCAACCCACTCTAGTATTCTTGCTTGGAGGATCCCATGGACTGAGGAGCCTGGCAGGCTCCAGTCCATATGGTGGCAGTGGATGCAACTTTCAAGGTAAAATATCATTTAAAAAAATCAGTAACCAAATTTCCCCCAAGTTATTTTTTATTATTGTGATATTTAGATTTTTGCTGAACATTCAGCTCATACACACATTTAGAGTTGTTCGTAACTCCCTGGTGTCTTCTTGTGGGTTGTAAAGCAAATATGTTTGTCATGCTGCATAGAGCAGCTCATCAATAGTTAATACCAGTTTCAGGGCTGAATGGAGTTATTATTTCAGTGTTTTATTCATTATTGCATTTCTAGCATTTAGATCAGTGTTAGACCATTTAGACATGTAATAAATATTACTTAAATTATTATGTGTAGTTTAGTCATATAAAGACCCTTAGAGACAAAGTTTGGAGCATAAAGATTTAAAAAGATCTTTACCTAAAGTTGGAGTAAAAATGACTGCTGTGCTCTGTATTATTATTTGGATCTATGTAATAGTATATGGTTTTTCCAGTAGTCATGTATGTATGTGAGAGTTGGACTGTGAAGAAAGCAGAGTGCCAAAGAATAGATGCTTTTGAACTGTGATGTTGGAGAAGACTCTTGAGAGTCCCTTGGACTGCAAGGAGATCCAACCAGTCCATTCTAAAGGAGATAGTCCTGGGTGTTCTTTGGAAGGAATGATGCTAAAGCTGAAACTCCAATACTTTGGCCACCTCATGTGAAGAGTTGACTCATTGAAAAAGACTCTGATGCTGGGAGGGATTGGGGACAGGAGGAGAAGGGGATGACAGAGGATGAGATGGCTGGATGGCATCACGGACTCAATGGACGTGAGTCTGAGTGAACTCCAGGAGTTGGTGATGGACAGGGAGGCCTGGCGTGCTGCGATTCATGGGGTCGCAAAGAGTCGGACACGACTGCGCGACTGAACTGAACTGAACAGTATTCTTTCTACATAATCCCTATTTTATACAATTTAGTGTGGCTCTTGCTGCTGCTGCTGCTGCTAAGTCACTTCAGTTGTGTCCGACTCTGTGTGACCTCATAGACGGCAGCCCACCAGGCTCCCCCGTCCCTGAGATTCTCCAGGTAGAATACTGGAATAGGATGCCATTTTGTATGGCTCTTAGGAAGCCTTATTTGTCACTATGTCCAAGACTTGTCCTTAGTTTTTAAAAACTTTTAAAATTAAGTTTTGGCAAGTAATTAAATTTGGAGGTTGACGCATTGTATCCCAATTCTCACAGACATGTCTGTGTCTGTATGTATGTGTCTGTGTGTGCACTGTATTTGATGTATCATTTACAAGAAATATAACTGTTAAAGGAAGCTTCACAATTTTTGAATCGGGAATAAAGGAATTTTCATATTGATTTCTGCTTGGTGAGTATTGGATATAATTAGGGTATCACTTTTGCTATGTTACTAGATAATTGTATCCAACCGAAGTTATCTTGAGTCATCATTTCCTTTTAAAGGGAAAATGCCGCATAATTGTCTGAGCAACAGAAGCAAAAATAAGTCTAGAATAATTATTTAATCTCTTGTTTCTAATTCATGTTGATCAGCAAGTGATACTGAAGCTGAAGCTCCAATACTTTGGCCACTTGATGCAAAGAACTGACTCACTGGAAGAGACCATGATGCTGGGAAAGGCTGAAGGCAGGAGGAGAAGGGAACAACAGAGGATGAGATGGTTGAATGGCATCACTGACTTGATGGACATGACTTCAACCAAGCTCCAGAAGTTGGTGATGGACAGGGAAGCCTGGGGTGCTGCATGGGGCCACAAAGAGTCGGACACAATGGAGCAACTGAATGAACTGAACTGATAGTGAGTTCAGTGAAATAACGTCAGAAATAATACCTTATATTCACAAAACATGTTATATTTTACAGGGTGTATTTACAAATGTTACCTCGATTTAGCTATTAGTTCAAGACTTCTTGACTGGGATTAACCCCATTTTATACTTGTGTCACTGAGGCTGAGAGATTAAGTGGTAGTTAGACTGTGGCTCAGATCATGAGCTTCTTATTGCCAAATTCAGACTTAAATTGAAGAAAGTAGGGAAAACCACGAGACCATTCAGGTATGACCTAAA
Organism: Aepyceros melampus; assembly: GCA_006408695.1. Classification (NCBI taxonomy): domain Eukaryota; kingdom Metazoa; phylum Chordata; class Mammalia; order Artiodactyla; family Bovidae; genus Aepyceros; species Aepyceros melampus. The sequence goes on from SJXQ01007906.1 coordinate 541,144, forward strand.
TCAAATCCCTTATGATTATACAGGGGAAGTGAGAAATAGATTTAAGGGACTAGATCTGATAGACGAGTGCCTGATGAACTATGGACGGAGGTTCATGACACTGTACACNGAGAAACGCTGGGCTGGAGAAAGCACAAGCTGGAAACAAGATGGATGGGAGAATTATCAATAACCTCAGATATGCAGATGACACCACCCTTATGGCAGAAAGTGAAGAACAGCTAAAGAGCATCTTGATGAAAGTGAAAGAGAAGAGTGAAAAAGTTGACTTAAAGCTCAACATTCAGAAAACTGAGATCATGGCATTCAGTCCCATCCCTTCATGGGAAATAGATAGGGAAACAGTGGAAACTGGCTGACTTTATTTTTCTGGGCTCCCAAATCACTGCAGACGGTGAATGCAGCCATGAAATTAAAAGATGCTTACTCCTTGGAAGGAAAGTTATGACCAACCTAGACAGCATATTACAAAGCAGAGACATTAAAGAACAGCTAAAGAGCATCTTGATGAAAGTGAAAGAGAAGAGTGAAAAAGTTGACTTAAAGCTCAACATTCAGAAAACTGAGATCATGGCATTCAGTCCCATCCCTTCATGGGAAATAGATAGGGAAACAGTGGAAACTGGCTGACTTTATTTTTCTGGGCTCCCAAATCACTGCAGACGGTGAATGCAGCCATGAAATTAAAAGATGCTTACTCCTTGGAAGGAAAGTTATGACCAACCTAGACAGCATATTACAAAGCAGAGACATTACTTTGTCAGCAAAGGTCCATCTAGTCAAGGCTATGGTTTTTCCAGTGATCATGTATGGATGTGAGATTTGGACTATAAAGAAAGCTGAGTGCAGAAGAATTGATGCTTTTGAACTGTGGTGTTGGGAGAAGACTCTTGAGAGTCCCTTGGACTGCAAGGAGAGCAAACCAGTTCATCCTAAAGGAAATCAGTCCTGAATATTCATTCGAAGGACTGATGCTGAAGGTGAAACTCCAATACTTTGTCCATCTGATGTGAAGAGCTGACTCATTTGAGAAGACCCTGTTGCTGGGAAAAATTGAGGGCAGGAGGAGAAGGGGATGACAGAGAATGAGATGGTTGGACGGCATCACTGATTCAATGGACATGGGCTTGGGTGGATTCCGGCAGTCTACCAATGGACAGGGAGGCCTGGTATGCTGCGGTTCATGGCGTCACAAAGAGTCGGACACGACTGAGTGATTGAACTGAACTGAACTGAGGTTATCTATACTATTTTCCCACAGGAAATTCCTTCATATTGTGAACAATGATTCGTCAGAACAAAATGGTTCGCTGAGAATCTTAGGATATAGACTCAGAGTGGCCTTGGATATCTTCTAGTGCTATAGCCTGACTTGTGTAACCACTCCTCACCCCAATTAGTCTTTTCAAGACTTAACTCTAGTGTGATTATATTTGAAGATAGAAAGACTGTTGAAGCCTGGCTTGGGGAATCTTGAGCATTACTTTGCTAGTGTGTGAGATGAGTGCAGTTGTGCAGTACTTTGAACATTCTTTGGCATTACCTTTCTTTGGGATTGGAATGAAAACTGACCTTTTCCAGTCCTGTGGCCACTGCTGAGTTTTCCAAATTTGCTGGCATATTGAGTGCAGCACTTTCACACCATCATCTTTTAGGATTTGAAACAGGTCACCTGGAATTCCATCACTTCCACTAGCTTTGTTCATAGTGATGCTTTCTAAGGCCCACTTGACTTCACATTCCAGGATGTCTGGCTCTAGATGAGTGATCACACCATCATGGTTATCTGGGTCATTAAGCTCTCTTTGTATAGTTCTTCTGTGTATTCTTGCCATCTCTTCTTAATATCTTCTGCTTCTGTTAGGAGGTCCATAGCATTTCTGTCCTTTATTGTGCTCATCTTTGCATCAAATCTTCCCTTGCTATCTCTAATTTTCTTGAAGAGAACTCTAGTCTTTCCCATTCTATTGTTCTCCTCTATTTCTTTGCATTGATCACTTAGGAAGGTTTTCTTATCTTTCCTTGCTATTCTTTGGAACTCTGCATTCAGATGGGTATATCTTTCCTTTACTACTTTGCGTTTAGCCTGTCTTCTTTTCTCAGCTATTTGTAAGGACTGCTCAGATAACCATTTTGCCTTTTTGTATTTCTTTTTCTTGGGGATGGTCTTGATCACCGCCTCCTGTACAATGTCACGAACCTCTGACCCTAGTTCTTCAGGCAGTCTTTCGTTCAGATCTAATTCTTTGAAACTATTTGCCCCTTCCACTGTGTAATCGTAAGAGAGTTTATTTAGGTCATACCTGAATGGTCTAGTTGTTTTCCCTACTTTATTCAATTTAAGTCTGAATTTGGCAATAAGGAGTTCATGATCTGAGCCACAGTCAGCTTCCGGTCTTTTTTTTGCTAACGGTATAGAGCTTCTCCATCTTCAGCTGCAAAGAATATAATCAACCTGATACCCGTATTACCATCTGGTGATGTCCATGTGTATAGTCGTCTCTTGTGTTGTTGGGAGAGGGTGTTTGCTATGACCAGTACGTTCTCTTGGCAAACATTGCTGGGAGAAATTTCAATAACCTCAGATATGCATATGACACCGTCCTTATGGCAGAAAGCGAAGAGTAACTAAAGAGCCTCTTGATGAAGTTGAAAGAGGAGAGTGAGAAAGCTGGGGTAAATCTCAACATTCAGAAAACTAAGAACATGTCATCCTATGCCATCACTTCATGGAAAATAGATGGGGAAACAATGGACACACTGACAGACTTTATTTTCTTGGGCTCCAAAATCACTGCAGATGGTGACTGCAGCCATGAAATTAAAAGATGCTTGCTCCTTAGAAGAGCTGTGACCAACCTAGACAGCATATTAAACAGCAGAGACATTATTTTCTGACAAAGGTTCATCTGGTCAAAGCTATGGTTTTTCCAGTGGTCGAGTATGGATGTGAGAGTTGGACCATAAAGAAAGCTGAGTGCCGAAGAATTGATGCTTTTGAACTGTGGTGTTGGAAAAGACTCTTGAGAGTCCCTTGGGCTGAATGGAGTCCAACCAGTCAATCCTAACGGAAATCAGTCCTGAATATTCACTGGGAGGACTGATACTGAAGCTGAAACTCCAATCCTTTGGTCCCCCGATGGGAAGAACTGAGTCATTGGAAAAGACCTTGATGCTGCGAAAGATTGAAGGTGGGAGGAGAAGGGGAGGACAGAGGATGAGATGGCTGGATGGCGTTACTGACTCAATGGACATGAGTTTGGGTAAGCTCCAGGAGTTGGTGATGGACAGGGAGGTCTGGTGTGTTGCAGTCCATGGGGTCGCACAGAGTCAGACACGATTGAGCAACTGAACTAAATTGAAAAATAACCCCTAGGTGGCAGTCTGTGTCTTCGTTTTAGCCTGTGCCTGCACAGGTGGAGAAGTTGAATGCTTACTGAATCCATTTGAGTCTTGAAATACAACAGTTTTGTGTTTCGTGAATCAGTGCTCGGATGAAGCATCTGCTGGGATGTTTGTTTATTGTATTCCTCACAGACCAGGTCTCCGGCCTGGGAAGAGGAGAACTGAGGGAAAGAGAAGTCTAGATTAGGAAAGGAGAGGTGAAGGGTACCTTTCCTGTAGAGCCTACTCTACCCACAGTGCCTTCTCCTAAATCTTGAGATGGGCAGAGATATATGTCAAGCTGAGACAACTAGTTTTCCCAAGCCATCCTTCTGTTGATATATTCTTTAAGAATGCATATTTTAAAAATATATTTGATGACGGGTTATTTAAAGAGATGCCTCTTGAAAGTCTGTCATTTTGAGATCCTTTTTTCTTGTCCCTGCTACTCTTCTCTAGCATCCTAGAATATTTGGCCTCTCCCAGGCCAATACTAGGGTTCTATTCTCATATCTGCTACTAACTTCCAGAGTGACCTTAGGCAAATCTCTTTCCCTTCTTCAGCCTCCATTTAATCATCTAATTTATTTGCATTAAACTCCTGTAAATCAGTGCCTATTCGGATGATGGCTAATACTTGATTTCAGTGACTCTAATAATTTATTTTTTAAATGACTTTGTTTTTTGGTTGTGCTGGGTCTGCAGTTTTTGGTTGTGCTGCATGTGAGCTTTCTCTAGTTGCAGAGAGTGAGGGCTACACTTTGTTGTGGTGCATGGGCTTCACACTGCAGTGGCTTCTTGTTGTGGAACACAGGTTCTAGGCGCACAGGCTTCAGTAGTTGCCGCATGTGGGCTTGGTAGTTGTGGCATACGGGCGTGGTTGTTCTGCAGCATGTGGAATCTTCCTGGACCAGGGATCAAACCTTCTGCATTGATAGGCAGATTCTTATCCACTGTACCACCAAGGAAGCCCAGTGACTCTAATAATTTACATTGAGCAAGATACACACACACACACACACACACACACACAGATACAAACACAGAGGAAACCACATACGTGGGTTTCCAATACCTGTTACATACTTATTAAGAGCTTCCCTCTTTTTTTAGTATCATCAGGGGAGAATCCAGAAGTATAGCAGGCTCTAGACACAGAGCTCCAGTTCCACTTCTTTGTGATTCCCTTGTATCTGTCATCCTCCATGATTTGGCTTCATTGTCAAGCTCTTGGCAAGATGGCTACAGCAGTTCCCAGGAGTCACATCCAGATCTAACAATTTCCACAGGGAAAACAAAAGGACCACCCCTCTGTGCATTTAGTTCTTAGGAGAGAGCAAACATTTCTTAGAAGCGCCCTAGTACACTTTTCACCTCTCACTGGTCCCGACTGAATCATATTTCCATTTCTTTTTCACATGCTGACAAAGGGAATGATAGAATCCTGAAGAGCTTGCACTAATCTTTTTCCAGGAAAGGAAGTACTGATGTTAACTGTTTATTAACTCTCTTTTGCCCCCAAGTTGGAAAGATAAAATGCTTATGGTGCAAAGATGAAGTCATTCCTAATGAGAAGTATTAAATGGTCATTTTCATTATATGATTTAATAATTCCTGTCCATTTATGCTATCCCATGGGCCCTATGTATTTATGTGCAGAGGGAAAGGGGCCACCTCATGGAGATGGTAATATCATTTACTGTCCAAAGATGCTGTCATCCTTCTAGATTGACTTAAGGTATATTATTCAGGGATGGCAAGTGAGATGCAGTGTCAGTTAAGGAATAGAATTAAATGGAAAGAGTGGTAGGCATTCATGAATTTTATTTACAGTGGTGAGCTCAGGCAGCAGGCTGTGATTCTGTTTTCTGGGCTTTCTAATGCAAACCTGGACCAGATGCTAGCCTGTTACATATGGTATTGAGTTGTTAGAAGGCTACTGGCATAATGTAGGGGAGGAAATTCAAAACTTCTGAACATGAGAGTACCGTATTGAATCTTAAGAGGGTCTACCCATTCACTGCTAACTTTGCCCTCCAAAGAAATTAAAGCATCTTTCCTGTAACCCTTACCTTGAGAAATTAGTGGGTGAGGGAAGCATCAAAAGCTTGCAAAAGCACTTCTGCTGAGACTGAGTTTGCCATTGAGAAGAGATGCCATTGAAATGGGCTCTCTGATTTGTAGCATATTGGAGGGGGCCAGGCGTAGATGAGTTTAGGTGGTGACAGTTAACATCAGTAGCAAAGAAGATATAGCATACATCTGGGGATCATCTCACATGTTATGGATTGAATTGTGCTCCCCCTCCCCCCAATTCATATGTCAAAGCCCTAATTCCCAATGTGACTATATTTGTAGATGGGGCTTCCCTGGTGGCTCAGAGGCTTTAACCTCTGCCTCCAATGCGGGAGACCCGGGTTCGATCCCTGGGTTGGGAAGATCCCCTGGAGAAGAAAATGGCAATCCACTCCAGTATTCTTGCCTGGAGAATCCCATGGACGGAGAAGCCTAGTAGGTTACAGTCCATGGGGTCACAAAGAGTCGGACACGACTGAGCGACTTCACCTCACCTACCTTTAAGAATATAATTAAGGTTAAATGAAGTCATCAGGGGGGCCCTATTCTGATAGAATGAGTGTCCTTGTAAGAGGAAGAGACACTAGAGCTCTCTCTCTACAAACACATAAAGAAGAGACCATGTGAAGGCACAAAGAGAAGGGGACCATCTGCAAGCCAGGAAGACAGGTCTCACCAGAAACCAATCCTGCTGGCAGTGTTATTCTTGGGCTTTCAGGCTCCAGCATTATGAGAAAATAAATGTGAGCTATTTAAGTCACCCAGTCTGTGGCATTTTGTTACAGCATTCTGAGTAGACTAAAACACATGTACAGATCTCTGGCCATGGGTGATTAACCTTGGAGGTCCCGTGAATGAAATCTGCAGATAATCCACCCAGGCCTAATTTGATTTCTATAACCAAAAAGATTCTTAGGTCTGGCCAACAGAAGTGTTTAGTCACCACACTAGCCTAACAAAGGAATAGTTCACGTTCAATTCCCAGGCATGATTTATTCACATTCAGAGTCCTTAGACTAGAGGATGGTCAGGTGAATCCTTTGTAACACTTTGAAACTTCCTCTTGGCCTCGCCCCAAAGTACCTGTACCAGTTAACCTGGCAACTTACAGAGGGAAGCAGGATAGCCACACACCTTCCAGAGGCTAACTGGAAACTGCCTTTAAGGCAAAAGTACTGCCAAGGGATCCAGGACACCCCCGCAGTAGTACCTAGCACAGAATGGAGGGAGTGCTTTTGGAGGTTAGGAAAAAAGGGTTCTTCTCGGAGGTTGAAACTCAGAAGGCTCAGGGAGACCCTGACCCCCTCCTCTGGGATTATTCTACCAGTTCCCAGGAACACTTAGCATCAGGTAACATCTGCATACTGCTTAGCATATACATTTTTTGTAATTGTGGTTGATGTCAAACCTGAAGGCATCTGAACTCCCCTGATAAAGCCAAGGACCCTCTCAAAAGGGACATTTTGGCCTCCATTTAGAATCCACCAAACCAAGCCTAACCCCTTCTTTTGTATGAGGTTTGCCCATATTATATAAACTTGAGAATATTAAGGACCTTTATGTGTGTATGTGTGTGTGAGTGTGCACACACTGTTGGAGACTACTTCAGTGTGAACACTCAAGGCCTGGGCAGAGTGAGCAGCATCCAGGAATTGGGCAGGCAGGCAAGTTGGATGGGTCACAGGCCCACACCTGACCCTAGGTGGGGATGCCAGGAGGTGGGGGTATGCCAGGCCCACTTAGGGAAATACCAGAAGGATGGCCCAGGCAGACAGATCCCCCAGGACATCTGCAGGCTGCCCTAAGCCAGGTGGTGAGGGCTCAGGCAGGCAGAGTTGAGGCCTGGCCCCAGGGCCCTTGGAGGGCTCCACTAGGGGCTGCCAATCGTTTGGGGCCTCCCTGAGCAGCTGCTGGAACTCAAGATGTGTCTGCCAGCTAGATTCAAGCACTCCTGGAGGTGGCCAGGGAGATGGTCATTCCTCTCCTCCAGGTGGTCCAGGCAGGTGTTGACCTGGTCCAACATGGGGTTGATGGCTGCCTGAACTGCTTCTCGGGCGAAGCTGTTGACCTTGCCTTCCGTGCCGACATCCACAGGCATACCCTATTCCACATGGCCATGGACCTGGCAGGCTTGTGCAGGCACAAGGCTCACATGGCCTTGGAGTGAGAAGGCGCAAGTTGGGCGCACAGCGGCCGAGGCAGGGAGGGCGGAGGGCGGTCATTAAAACCTTGCCCTCATTGAAATCATCCTCCTGGGAAAAAGAAAGCAAGACTGTCACAGTCTGTCCTGATTGAAGATGTGCCCACTGGGCGGGTGGGCTCGGGTCTCTCCCTGATTTTTCATAAAGATTTTATAGGCTGTGGGTGTCTGCAACTCACATCTTGCCGTCCCGGTCTAGGGGTCCCCCAAAGCTGCAAAGTGTCACCTCCTGCCCGAGGGGTTCCTCAGGATGCAGATGTCAAAGAAAGTTCTCTGTTCTCTCATCAGAGCTGGAATTTACCTATTTATCTCAGTATTATTACCTACTCATGTTAAAGAATGACTTATCCATTAAGATGTGAGCTACCCGACTTAGCTATGCAAGCCCAAGTCAGCAGCCAGGAGAGAAACATGGTGAGATTTTGATGTGGGGGAGTGGGTCTTCTTCTCATCTGTACTCCTAATACAGGATTGGCAGGTATTAATTAAATAATTAATCAACTGACATGCTTTGTGTTTTATAGGAGACCAAGGGATTTTGGGCCTGGGGAAGACTTGAGAGGAGTGTGCATATTTTTTTTCCATTTATTGAGGGCTTTTTTTAGGCCAGGCTGTGTCTCCCACACAACCATTGCTGTGAGGATAAATGTGGTGATGAATGGTCATCTAGTTCTATGCGGCTGCTAAGTGTCAGGGCTATCCTAAAGTTCTGTTGCTTCCTCTAACCTCTGTGCTCCAACTGGTTGTATCTCTGAAAACACTGAAATCATCTTCTGCACCTTCTGAGGGATGCAGAGTTAAGATTGGGTGTGGAAGTTTGTCCCCATCCTTTTCTTCCATAATCCACCACATATTGGTCTCTGCTCACCCTGCTGGAATAGACTGCTCCAGGAAACCTCCTGAGTTAAGAGTGGGTGTGGATGTTTGCCCCCATCCTTTTCTCTGTAATCCACTACATAATGGTCTCTGCTCACCCTGTTGGAATAGACTGCTCCAGGAAACCTCCTGACTTCAGAAATTTCCAGGCAGAGACACTCATCTCCTGTCTACTGCCCCATGCTCCCTGGCCACTGGAGAAAGAGCTATGAGTTTCAGAAGGAGCAAATCACCCTCCTTATCAATAGAGGAAGTAAAATGGGGTAGCTTATTCTTATGGGAATTGCAGAGATTTTGGCCACCATCCAAGGCTTCTAAAAGCACTTGTTATTCCTACCACACCCAGGCTAATGTGGATCTACAGCTGAAACAGGCTCTCCATGCTAGTAGGTCAGCCTCTTGGCTCTTCTCATGTAGCAGATCCTGTGGTGCCCAAAACGTTTAGGGTGAATCGGTATGCTTGCTGTGTGGAGCATGTGGCAAGGAGAATTGTAGCTTAGGCTTCTAGGAGGTAATATCCACTATGAACCTGGATCCCATTTATGATGCTGTTTCTCCCATTGCCAAGATTTGCAAATTTCAGAACAGAGGGACAGAAGCAAAGGTGGTGTCTCTCACAAATAAACCGGACCCATCTGCAACAGTTGTACTTTGTGTCCCTGCAAGTCTGATCTCTGCTGGTTTAGAAGTTCTCATTCCCTAGAAGAAGCACATCTAGTATGCAACAAAACAATGGTTCCACAAAATGTGAAGTTCACTCTTAGTTCCTGGAGCCACTCAAAACAGGTGGTTATGGTGTTCATTCTTTAGAATGAGAACAGGGAGGAACACAAATGAGACTTGGATCCCCTAAGGTCTCTTCTTATATGACTGTGCTGAGGGTTATACGCCAGAGTGCTGCATCCCTAAGGAGCCCACCGAAGCTCAGACTCCTCAGGAATGAAGCTGTGCCCCCTCCCACCCCCCGGTAGGTAAGGCAAAAGGGCAGTGAAATTAACAGAGAAGTTACAAATAAATAACAGGACCACCTTGTGGCTATGTGCAGACACAAGGACTTACCCTCTACCTGTGTTGCCCAACTGATTGTTTTTTTAAAAACTCTCTCACCTCTTTTTTAGTATTGTAAATAGGATAGTGAAGTGAAGTGAAGTGTAGTCACTTAGTCGTGTCCAACCCTTTGTGGCCCCATGGACTGTAGCCTACCGGGCTTCTCTGTCCATGGGATTTTCCAGGCAAGAGTTCTGGAGTGGGGTGCCATTGCCTTCTCCAGGGGATCTTCCCGACCCAGGGGTCGAACCTGGGTCTCCTACAGTGCAGGCAGATGCTTTATCCTCTAAGCCAGAGTAAACTCTTCAAATAGGATAGAGTGGGAGTGAATTCACAATTTAGGTCATGGAACTGTAGAATAACAACAATAAGTTGGGATAATGTGGTTCTAGAGAAAGAAGAGATTGTGGAGAAAACCTGAACTGTAAACAGACGCCCCATAACCTCACTTTTGTTTGTATGTGTTGTTTCTCTCTGGTTAGTTCTTGGTGGTATGTGGAGTAATTAAAGTATGCCAGGAGGGAGCCATGTTTGGAATGGTATGAATGGAAGAAGGGTGTTTGTACAAGCTAGAAGTAGAAGGTAGTTACCATCTATATTACTTTTATTAAAAAAAATATTTATTTATTTGGCTGCATGGGTCTTAGTTGAGACATGTGGGATCTAGTTCCCTGACCAGGGATTGAACCTGAGTCCTCTGCATTGGGAGCACAGAATCTTAGCCATTGGACCACCAGGGAAGTCCCCTATATTACATTTCTGTCTACCTAACATTTACCCCTTTAGGGAACTGCTGAAAATCACAGGGATTCGCTTCTTCAGACCATAGGAGTGCTTGGTATAGAAATACAAATGATGGAAGGACAGCAGTACCCAGCAAAGGATCCCCAAATTGGACCCCCAAAGGACTCTTGCTTGTTCTTTTAAAGGCCTCCACCTTTTAAGACTTTGGTTACCTTACCTGGAATTACTCAGATTCTTTGGTTCAACAAAATTTAGCTTATGAACTTGACTTCTAGCTTCCCAAGCATCCTTTAAGAAGGATTTGAAGCAGAGTTCTTAATTTGCAGTAACACTACCCAAGGTCTGGACTTAGGGTAACATGTCTTAAAAGACAGACTGTTTCCCACTCTCTGACCACTCCCACACCTATCCTGGGGCCCAGGATTCTAAAGATAGTCTCTCTGAGTTGCTGGAGAAGGGAGTCATCACCAATAATCATTCAGGTGATCACAACCAGTCTGAAGGTAGTCATGGGACTGCGTTCAAGAAAGGGGGTCAAGGGTCACAATGGAAAGTGCAGGCTGTAGTCCAGCCCAAGGAAAGTCTAGGGCCTGGAACCTTCATCTGTGCCTGTGAAGTCAGAAGTTTGGTCCTACCTGGAGAGGACCTTGGGGAAAGGAAGGAGGAATTGATAGAGTCAAGGTAGAAAAGGAATTTTTTTCACCAGTCAGAATGGTCGTCATCAAAAAGTCTACAAATAACAAGTGCTGGAGAGGGTATGGAGAAAAAGGAACCCTTCTGCACCGTTGGTAGGAATGTAAATTGGTACAGGCACTTTGGAAAACAGTATGGAGGTTCTTTATAAAACTAAAAATAGAGCTACCATATGATCCAGGAATCCCAGGAATCTTGGGCATATATCTGGAGATGTATCTAGCATTTATTGTGTGTAGACTTTTTGATGGTGGCCATTCTGACTGGCGTGAGATGATACCTCATTGCGGTTTTGATTTGCATTTCTCTGCTAAGAAGTGGTGTGAGCATCTTTTCATGTGTTTATTAGCCGTCTGTATGTATTCTTTGGAGAAATGTGTGTTTAGTTCTTTTGCCCACTTTTTGATTGGGTTGTTCATTTTTCTGATATTGAGCTGCATGAGCTGCTTGTATATTTTGGAGATTAATTCTTTGTCAGTTGTTTCGTTTGCTCTTATTTTCTCCCATTCTGAAGGATTCCTTTTCACGTTGCTTATAGTTTCCTTCGTTGTGCAAAAGCTTTTAAGTTTAATTAGTTCCCATTTGTTTATTTTTATTTCCATTACTCTGGGAGGTGGGTCATAGAGGATCTTGCTATGATTTATGTCAGAGTGTTCTGCCTATGTTTTCCTCTAAGAGTTTTATAGTTTCTGGTCTTACATTTAGATCTTTAATCCATTTTGAGTTTATTTTTTTGTGTTAGAAAGTGTTCTAGTTTCATTCTTTTACATGTGGTTGACCAGTTTTCCCAACACCACTTGTTAAAGAGACTGTCTTTCCTCCATTGTATATTTTTGTCTCCTTTGTGGGTGTGTGGATTTATCTCTGTGCTTTCTATTTTGTTCCATTGATCTGTATTTCTGTCTTTGTGCCAGTACCATACTGTCTTGATGACTGTAACTTTGTAGTATAGTCTGAAGTCAGGAAGGTTGATTGTTCCAGTTCCATTCTTCTTTTTCAAGATTTGAGGTATTTTGTGTTTCCATGTAAATTGTGAAATTATTTGTTCTAGTTCTGTGAAAAATACCACTGGTAGCTTGATAGGGATTGCATTGAATCTATAGATTGCTTTGGGTAGTATACTCATTTTCACTATATTGTTTCTTCCAATCCACGAACATGGTATATTTCTCCATCTATTTGTGTCATCTTTTATTTCTTTCATCAGTGTTTTATAGTTTTCTGTATATAGGTTTTTTGTTTCTTTAGGTAAATTTATTCCCAAGTATTTTACTCTTTTTGTTGCAATGGTGAATGGGATTTTTTTCTTGAATTTCTCTTTCTGTTTTTTCATTGTTAGTATATAGGAATGCAAAAACTCTTAATCTGAAAAGATACATGCACCCCAATGTGCACAGCAGCACTATTTGCAATAGTCAAGACATGGAAGCAACCTAAGTGTCCACTGACAGATGAATGGATAAAAAAGATATGGTATATATAGACAATGGGATACTGCTCAGCCATAAAAAGAGTAAAATAATGCTATTCGCAGCAACATGGATGGACTTAGAGAATATCATACTAAGTGAAATAAGTCAGACAGGGAAAGACAGATATCATATGATATCACTTATATGTGGAATCTAAAAAATAATAATACAAATCAACTTATTTACAAAACAGAAATAGACTCACAGACATAGAAAACAAACTTATGGTTACCAAAGGGGATAGAGGGGGTAGGAGGAAGAGAAATTAGGAGTTTGAGATTAACAGATGCAAACTACTATATAAGAAACAGATAAACAACAATGTCCTACTGTATAGCACAGGGAACTGTACTCAGTATCTTGTAATAACATATAATGGAAAAGAATTTGAAAACAAATATATATATATATATATATATATATACACACACACACACACACATACATATACATATATGCCTGCCTGCCTACCTGCTAAGTCACTTCAGTCATATCTGACTCTATATGACTCTATGGACTGTAGCCCACCAGGTTCCTCTGTCCACGGGATTCTCCAGGCAAGAATACTGGAGTGGGTTGCCATGCCCTTCTCCAGGGGCCATGGATCTTCCCAACTCAAGGACTGAACTCCCATCTCCTGCATTGCAGGCAGATTCTTTACCACTGAGCCACTGGGGAAGCCTATATATATGTATATTTATGGGCTTCCCTGGTGGTTCAGATGGTAAAGCGTCTGCCTGCAATGTGGGAGACCCGGGTTCGATTCCTGGGTCGGGAAGATCCCCTGGAGAAGGAAATGGCAATCCACTCCAGCACTCTTGCCTGGAAAATCCCATGGACAGAGGAGCCTGATAGGCTAAAGTCTATGGGGTCGCAAAGAGTCGGACACGACTGAGCGACTTCACCTTCACCATGTTGTAAATAATGCTGCTGTGGATATTGAGGTCATGTATCTTTTTGAATTAAGAGTTTTCTCCAGACATATGTCATATATATATATATATATATTTGGCTACACCATGCAGCTTGTGGGATCTTAGTTCCCTGACCAGGGATTGAATCTATGTCCATGGCAGTGAAAGCACTGGGTCTTAACCACTGGGCTGCCAAGGAAGTCTTTATATATTTGTATGCATAACTGAATCACTTTGATGTACACCTGAAACATTGCAAATCAACTATACTTCAATTTAAAAGAAAAGAAAGAAAAGGAATTCTTTTCATCTTATATGTGAGAGAGGCTCTCCCTCCCATCTGGTGCTTTCAGAGAATTGCATGTTTAGGAAAGCCTGAATTAAAGGACATTTTCTGTTGCTCTAGGATAGTGTTAGCAGTGCTCAAGAGAACTGCATCTCACTCGACAATTAAGTCTATGCCAAAAGTTGCCAGGAATATTTGGCTCATGAAAGTCAGATGGTCATGGAATTAAGCAGGTTAATGAACCTGAGGATGCTGTGGTTTCACTGGCTGTCTTTTGTTTTGTTTTGCCTTTTTTTTTTTTTTT